>JAUCMT010000154.1:14488718-14499501 GCA_032357475.1 Enteromius thamalakanensis | reverse complement strand
ACACCTCCCCTGCTCAGCCTCATTACCCCCCCTCCCCCCTCCCCACACACACAGCCATTAACGGACACTCTTCCCTCCTCCTGTTCTTCTCTTCCTCTCTCCAAATACACCACGTTGAGATCATTTCTCCACAATCAGCTAAATTCAAGGCCTTTTTAATTGTACATTAACAATTTGGCCTTGTGCAACCCAAGGTTATTATAGTTTTGCATTGTTATTTTGTGATTTTTCATTTCAATTTCCATTTCGCCCACATACACACACTTTTCATGTAATATTTTTTTTTTTTGTTAACTTTTATTTTAGTACTAAGAATAGTTAAATTTTCTCATAATTAATAATATAATAGTTAACAAATTAAAAAATAATAATAATAATAATTCACAATTAATATCAGATATGAGCTTTTATTATTTTTAATCTTTGTTTGCATAATAAATGCGTGTGTTCTGTGTATATTAATTTTTATATAAATACACACACATACAGTATGTATTTACGAAATATTTATTTAGTAGAAATTATTTATCTTTGTATATATTTATATTCATAAAATGTATATTATAAATACATATTTAATATATAAACAATTTTTTTTCTGAAATATTCACATGCATGTTTGTGTATTTATATTTACATAATACATACACAGTACACACACACACATTGTGTAAACAAAAACATTTCTTTTGGATGCGATTAATCGTTTGACAATAATTATTAATTATGATTTGCTACTATCATTATCACTTTTACAATTACTGATAATTTATTAATGATACGAAGAAGAAGCAGAAGAAAAAGTAAAAATAATAAGAAAGAACAACACCATTTACTATAAGAATTATTATTAGAGTGAATCAGTCTATATATATACCTCTATATAATACATAGCCCAAGCAAACAAGCACATCCATGCATACAGCCATATACACTGATAGACTACAAAATTACTACTAATGATAATAATCGTATTTATATAATTATTTGAAGTACATAAATAAATAAATAGGCTCAGTAAGCTGAAACAGTAGTAGTGGTAAATCACTATTCCTTCTAATTTATTAGAATACTTAAAGGCTTCCACTGCCTGCATTCAGCAGAGTTAATAATACACAGTGTGTCATAACGTGCTAATGTGCAGGCTTTTTTTTATACACACAGGTGCGCAGATCGTGATCAAACTTGAAGGGCATGTGAAATGAGCTGATAAGTGCTGCTTGATTTACTGGTGCTCACTGTGAGAAATCCACAGCGGAGATTGTGTGCAGTTAGTGTATTTGTCTGGATGGGATCAGCTGTGTGTACGGTGGCAGAGAGGCTCGAGCCCGAAGTGCAGGGGTCTTTATGGGCCCTCTGGCTCACTGACCACAGGCCATTAACTCGCATAGAGCCCAGAGCCCAAGCAGCAGAGCACAGAGAGTGCTTGAGCCGTGACCCCACCCGGGATCACCTTATTACTCCTGCACATTATGTCTCCCAATACGATCCTTCTATTTAAGTGACTTCAGCAGGAAAAGAAGCATGGGGTAAAAGGAGAGAGAGATTGTGTGTGTGTGTGTTTAGTTTGGATTTGAGATCTAGACTTAAACAAGAGTTTGAGTCAAGTGATTTATTGGATGTGTCCACTTGTCTCAGGCTACTTGGAGGACAGATGTGGGGTGGATGGACAGCATCTGAGGGAGGAAATAGAAAGAACAAGAGGCCTGTTCCTGTGACATGGTTATTGAATCAAACAGTGGCCAAGCTTAACTGACCTCAGAAGCACTCCTATGAGGAAAAAGTCTGGCATGTGCGTCTAAAAGAAAGAGAGAGGGAGAAGTGCAAATGGAAGTTGATTTACTTTAAGAGCCACGTCACACTTTACAGGGTGCCCCGTAAAACCTTGCATGTTACAGGCCTCTAGAGGGACATCAGCCAAAAGTGTGCGGCTCTCGCTGCCAAACGTTGTACAGGCCAGGCCAGTGCAGGTAAGCACAGGCCAGGCCAGTGCAGGTAAGCATTACTCCGAAACATAAAGCGGTCATTATAACAAAAAATTCTCCAAATAATTAATAATATGACCATTCATTCAATTCCTTTTGCAGTGCACAGATCTGCAACCAAACACTTTTGGAGCTGAATTACTAAAACGATTGTTTGAGATGGATTGATGGATACAGATATGGCTAATCTGAATGACTGGGAGTCAGGTGACAAATGTTGTGTTCTGGGCATGTGCCAATTTCCCCCCTAACTTCTTAATCAAGTCTGCGGTGTCAGGATCGCTTTGTCTTTCACATGTTAATTCAGTTGTTAATGGGAGATGAAGTTGCAAATGTCCAACAGCTCAAAAACACCGGTACAAGCCGTCAGAAATGTGCACACATCAAAAGAGAAACATGAGGACGTGTGACAGTTAGTTTGTCTGTGCTGATCTGAGCTGTTGGTCAACAGCGCTCTGAAGTTTGCTAATGTATAAAATGTTAAACCAGAGATCAACATCTTAAAATGATTAGATCAATTACACTCATTCCAAACATGCATTTACTTATTAACTGGAAACAGCAACGGTCTGTATGTATGTTTTTTTCCGTTTTGCAAAAATGTAGTTAGAGGCATATTGCAATGAGCTTAAAGTTGCAAAAAAAAAAGGCAGAATTCAAGAATCAAAAAGGATCATTGAATTAATGAGTCAAGTATTTTCAATGAATCACAAATTTGGGCTGAATGGTTCCGCTCATATATCTGTAAAGTCCCTAGACTTTACAGATATATTACATATGAGTTACGCATTAAGAATCAGTTTGTTTTTTTAAATGAAACAATGTGTTATTTAAACAATTACACCTTCCTAAGCCATCAACATGGCATTATTATAATTGTTTTTATTAATTTTATAGTATTCCAAGACAACTGCTTGTCTCCACTGCCATGTACAGACAGAAAGTGCTTTATTTTGGGGTCAAAAGCAGGATTTTCTACCATTTTAATGTCTATTCATAACTATATAAGTATATGATTTACATGGAATAAAAAAACAAAATGTCAAATATTATAAAATATATAATGAAAATACTGGTCCCCTGGAGTTACTGCTAAACATAAGTCTTTTATTTTAGGATTTAAAAAAAATCACACTGATGACATCACTCCACTTCCTGTTTCCTGAAGTTCTATGAAGGCAGGCCCATGGTAAGTCAACTGTCTCTTTTCAGTTATCAGAAATGATCTCATTCATCTAAAAAAAACAACAAACAAACAAACAAAAAAAAACAAACAAATAAGCCGTCATTTAGATGTATTCATAAAGTCAAAAGGTAACCTAATAATGTGGTTTAAGTTTAAATGTTATAAAAATAAATGCATTTTAAGACATTTTGCCATACGAAAAGTGGAGAATGACCCAAGACCAGCTGTCATACGGTTTTTCCCAAAGTGTCAAAATCAGTAGGTTTTATTCTACAGTATTTAACTCTTCTGTATGTTGAAAGCATGTGTGTGTGTGCAGCAGGGTTTCAGTGGACAGTGTGTAGGTACTTTACTTTTACTGCTGCTCTGATTTCTATAGGGCCCACGGGTGAAGGCCAGTGTCACGGACATTTCACAAGCACAGCTGATTTATAGTGCAGTCAGTGGCTTTTTTAAAACACGGCCAGACAAATCCA
Source organism: Enteromius thamalakanensis (assembly GCA_032357475.1). NCBI lineage: Eukaryota > Metazoa > Chordata > Actinopteri > Cypriniformes > Cyprinidae > Enteromius > Enteromius thamalakanensis. The sequence continues at coordinate 14,495,854 of JAUCMT010000154.1, read as the reverse complement.
TGTTTTCCCCTGCTTTCAGGGTTTACGGCCCCCTCTGAGCTTCACCTCACTTTCCGAGGCCCCTCCATCAACACCCTACTGTTCACATTACAGCACAGTTAGTTTGCCCTATGGACCGCCCGTTTGGAAAACATACTCCAATGCCCTCGAGTCAGTGTGTTTATCCCAATCCTTTACCCCCTACATGCTAACAGAGAACACGGGAAGTGTCGCTATCAGTCACATCTCAGCACACACCTTGCATAAGTCACCTCACGTCCCGCAAATTAAAAAGCATTTCACTCTGAGCGACTCATGTCGAAATGATCTTTAGAGACAGGAAGTAAGCGATTACATTATCTGTTAAAAAGATAAACACAGGGGCCCTTTCATTAACCTAATGAAGACGAAGCACACTGATGAGCTCTTAAGTCAATTAACAATATTTTATAAAGGACAAAAAAGCAGGAATCAGAAACGGACCCCAAAGGAAAATTATCATGCAGAGAGTTTCTCCAGGTTTAAACAAATCGTGCAATACCCTCCGGTTCAAGGCAGTTGACATCTAGCCTCAGCGTGAACTCCTCTTCGTCTCTGCTCTTCTATCTCATACACCAACAAGCTTTCATTAACTATAATTAACTGCACACAGTCTGTGCATCTCCAGTAAGCATGAGTTGAGCAAATGAGAAGGAGAGAGAGAGAGAGAGAGAGAGAGAGGGAGACACAGACAGACACAGAAAAAACATGACTGCCACAGGAAGAAAGGTTGTGACCATACTGTGATGAAAGCTAAAATAAGACAGATCTGCACTTCTTAACAAAATGTACAAATGCACTAATTTCTGAATAAAGTTGCTCCTCTTAATTAAGAAGATAAACACATGTAATTAATTAATAAATAAAACCTCCTCTGATAAAACAGTTGTGTGGTATCGGTGTGTGTGTTTAATAAAAAAATACTAATACTAAAAACATGTATCATTACAGATTTTTTTTTCTTTTACGTGGTTCCATCCAAAGTTTCCTTGTCAGATTTTTTTTTTCTGTCTAAAATATTATTAGTTATATTCTGCAAGGTCACATTATAATTAATAAGTAGTGGTGCTGTCATAAAACGCTAGATGATGCAGGCTGATGGGTTAACATGTTGGTTCATGTTGTATACACAGGTAATGAACTTGCTTTTTTTTACATTTAAAGGGCTACTTAGCATTGGCTAGCTATATAGCTATATAGTTTTTTTTTAATAAATATTATATTATATAAAAAAAAAATAAATAAATAAATATTTATTTATTTATTTATTTATTAATAAATAATAAATTTTATTTAAATAAATAAATATTCATGCATTCATGCATGCATGCATGCTATTTGTGCAGCAGCAGTATGTCTTAAACACTCATGTATGGGCAGTAGCAAGTTCCCGTATTTGCTTTGCAATAATCTAAAACAATGGCAATAACCCCAAGCAGCAGTAATTTACAGTAACAGCATAGATGTTCCGCCAAGACCATTAATCAATACCATGTTAAAATCTTCAAGAGAAAGTTGTCAAAAGAGAATAACATTTAAATGAAATGGTATATATATATATATATATATAAAGAAAATTGTAATAAATTGTTATAAATAATAAAATCTTTTAAAAAATCTTACAAATATTATTATTTTACTGTATTGTTGATCAGATAAATGCATCCCTGGTTGGCATAAAAGACTTCTTTTAAACGCATTAAAAAAAAAAAAAAATCTTACCAATGAGCATATGTGCAGCTGGTAATGGGCAAACTGTATGATAATGCAAATATTCAGCCAATAAAGTACAATAAAACTGAGAGGAAAACAGAAAGACACAGACACACACAGAAGCTTTTGGTAAACACTGTAAACACTAACCTTTGTCCACCCCTGTTAGCTACACTAACCGAGGTCTGGACCAGTGTTAGTGAGGTTGTGAAAAGTAAAATGTAAGGGGTCAGTCCAGGACCTGAGAGAAAGCAGATTATGGTGACTCGTTTATGGCTAAACAGCCAGTAAAGAAAAATAGAAAGCTGAAGGGGAGAAATAAACACAAAAAAATAAACCTCTATAGTGCCGTCTTTTTGTCTAATGGTTGAACGCACATAATTGTTTGATTTTATAGTGATCTAATCACTATTACGAAAACACTATAGGTGTCTAAGTTCCATTATATTTTGCAATAAAGGTAGCAAATAAAATGAATTATTAATGTGATATGAAAGTTACTTTATTTGAGCAAAATTATAACTACTAAGATGCTAAGATTAAACTATAACTACTTCATATACTGCAAATGAAAAATTATCTTACATATACATGCATATATGATTAAAATAATCTTCACTACTATGCCCGACAGAAGAAAGATGGCATCTCCATTTAATACATGTATGATATGCAAAGTATCATTATTTAATCATGAGATTTTCTCGTATCTGACTGTTACAGAAAATAAATAGACGTTTGAAAATCAGTTTGAAAGCGTCCTGTAGTTTCAGTTCATTCACTTTTTGAAGTGAACGCTAGATTTGTCAGTTTTAAAATAAATATTTGACACATTATGAATCTTACATTTAGTGACAGGCAAGGAAAAACCGATCAAGTGAGAAAATGATTAAGATTGAAACAAGTCTCAGACTCCTCCGTCTGAGGTATGTTAGGATGCATCTGAATTCCTCAGACTCATCCACAATAATACTTTCACACACAATATTTTTCCAGTTAGTAGTTTTCGTTTGTCCCAATCATCAAGAATCCATCCACAGCACAACAGCTCCACCATTTCAGCATCGCTCATTATTGCACACCTTTTTCTTCTCTCACACTTCTCTCTTCTTTCAATAAACTTATTCTCTTCCATCCTCTAGGGTTTTAAATCTATCTCCATCCCCCTCTCTTTCCTTCTCTCAGCTGCCCAAACAACAAGGCCCGAAAAAGATTGCAGTTCATTTGAAAGTGCAGTGGATGGAGGCCTCATTTACGCGCTCCTGGCAACTCAATCAGGCCAGCCAGCCCTGATGAGTGAGTGACTAGTTTCAGACTGCCAGTCAATATGTGTCTGCCGTGATAGAATGTCGGCATCTTCACCTCTCTCTCTTTCTCTATCTCTCCTTTTTCTCCTTGTCTAATCAATGTTATCAAAATGGAGGAAAAGGGAAAAGGAAAAACACTGAGACACACAATAACTATATCTCACTCTCAACTATATCACACCAACAATACAATGACATTTACCTGATTCAGACTGTACATTATACATGTGAAGAGAAGGCGCCTTGGTACTGTTTTTATTTATAATTACCTTGAAAATTATATTTTGATTCAGATGGCAAAAAAAGCAATTAAATCGTTTTTTTTTTAAATATCACAATATTTACAACAAGTTGGCAGTAGTAGTGGTTTAACAACCTTTTGTTCTAAGACCCCTGCTTGTAAGCTTGCTTGCTTTTTTGTATTATTAATATTTACCAAATTATTTATTGGTTGCACTGCATGGTTTAATTTTGGTGTTAAAATGTATATTATTGTAAATAATATTTCTTACTATATTATGTTATTATAATATCATTATTAACGATGATTGTTAACGTGATCTTGCATATTTTGTATAAATAAAACAAATCATATATAATTTGAAAATATATACTGATTAAAACTTACACTAATTTGCATTATATGTTTATATTTACCTATTTTATATATATATATATATATACACACACATATATATTACACAAACAAATATTTATTTATAAATATATACATACATATATATATATGAACACACAGTATGCACAAGTATCTTATGTGACATTTATTTGGATGTGTGATTAATAGCTTGACAGCACTAATTAATCCTAAGAAATAATAATAAAAGTATTATGATAACTACTACTAAAATATTTTTTCTTCATTATGGCATATGCTTAAAATATCTGAAATAATTATACTGTCAAGAAATTAAAAACACTCCAATCATTAAAGATATATTTAAGTAATTTTCATTTTAAATTTACAACAAATGACTAGATATGTGGAAAGAAAAACTGACTGACCCCTTAACAACCGTCTGGACACAAACACATAGCCGCACTCATAATAACTAAGAAATACAAGGCTGTTAGTAATTGATTTCATTCTTAAATTGTTTCTTTTTTCTCATATTTTTCATGCTGATACCTCAGTGTGTGTCTGTCTTATTAAAACACAGACTCTCTCTCTCTCATGGCCGACTGGGCTGGAGTGTCCCCAGTGTCCTCTATTACCCAGCGCCCCACTGAACATGCTCTGCAGTCTGCTGACCTCCTGCCCTGCCTGTCACCCTGATGGCTACTGTTATCCCAGGCTACTTATTTCACCAAAACGGCCTTTTGTTCCTCCTTGTATTGAAAACATCAAGCCAAGCCAATTACAGGCATAAAAAGACCGGTCATTTCTAGAAAGGTGAGTTTGTTTGTGTGTAGGGGGGAGGGTGGTGTGTTGTTTTGATCTATCAAATCCGTCTTACAAATTGACACAGAGAAAAAAAGGGGGAAATTCTGTGGAAATTAATTGCTACCCCTTATGATGTTGTTTATTTACGTCGTTTTAGCAAAAGGATGAAATCCTTGCAGGATCATTGCAGAGACATAGAAAAAAAAAACATATTAAACAATAAATAAATAAAAACAAGCAATTAACATATGAACAACGACATGCAAATTGTTTACAAATCCCTTTAGGTACATAGAATTTTTGTAATTAATAGGTTGATTTCTGTTATTTAATAAGTGAAAGTGGGCTCAATGCCATCAATTTAAGTTTAATACAGAAAATGCTAATGTTATCGTAACTAATATGGTTATGAATCTGCCTTTCGATGTTGTAACGTTTTTGAGAAGTGCTAAGGGAACACTGAAAAAAAATATTTTTTACATTATAACATAATCCGTTTCAAAGAAAGTGCACTGAAATTGTTTTTATTTAAAATATAAATAATATTTGCTTTATTTTTTTATATAAAAATGTATAAAATGAATATACTATGTATGCATTAATATTTTATAAAGTTGTAATTATTTTTACATTTTAAATGCTGTCAATACTTAAATGCAGACATTACACATAAATACCATCAAGGCCTAATTAGATGATTCTGGATAACTGGACCAATGAGTTTATAATTCAAATGTTATTTAATTATTTGTTTCATATTTTAACATGCATTATATTCTGAAACAAGCATAATTGGCATACCTTTGAAATAGTTTGCATTACTCCATACTAAAACGATTTTCCATACTCTGATGACATCTTGGCGCGAGTGGCTTTACGTGCCCGCAGTGGAAAACGCTGTTGACTGCCTAATAAATCTGCTTTACCACCCAAAGGTCAGCAGGAAGCATTACAGAGTCTCCGCAACAGCGGGATTCGTCTACAAAGCACATCTCCTCACTCCCTTTTCCAAGGATCACTGAAATTTATAAGTTGCTGAACAAGTACTAAAGGCCATTAAAAACGTAGCTGGAATTTATGTGAGGCAGAGGTGGAAATTATATAATTAGGGGGCTCAAATAATTTTTCAGTCGGATTCTTCTCACAGACCTTTAAGTTTAATTGGGTGCTAACGGGAGCTAGGAACCAATGATGACGACAGACATGGGAAATAAATCAGGGGGAAAAGTCAAAGGTCGCACTTAAACATGAGGAAGACATATGTAATGAGGAGGAAAAGGGAACGAGGCTCTTCGTGTTATTCTAGATACTTTTTAAGGTCTGTGTCTTTTAATTGCTTGACCTCTTTGACACTTTGACCTCATCATGAATGTACAGACCCATTTAGTGTTATGTAAATACAGCGCATCCTAACAAGGAACAAAATGACCGTTGACAATGAAAGCAAAGTTCTCAGCCAATCAGAAATGAGCATAAGTATGCACATAATGTTCGCTTACACTATACATGATTTATTCTGCCATTTGGAACAATAGTAGCATCTCAATCAAGACACTAAACCTTTGTTTGTTACTACTGTACATGGAAGCATTTATGATTGTCCACTGGACGTAAATTAAGTTTTAAATGAACCTGGAGTAGAGTGGTAAATTTCATGGAATAGAAACAAGCAAAATGGACACACTTTATAAACATATACCTTGTATTTTCATGGCTTATGATTCGTTGGATGGCATTTGGGAATTGTCTTGTAATAGCCAATGTTTTCGAACTTTCTGAGTAATGGGTGTGTCGAAAGATCTTTACAACTGGTTTTCGCAAGTTGCCTGTTTCAAACAAAGGCTAATATTGTTCTTTCTAATGCCTTTAAGTAATGCAGCCAACATAATACTCTATATTAAAATTCTATTCTTTTCAGGTAAAATATTGATATTACAGATGTTCCTTTCTAAACATTCTACTGCGTTGCCATGGGTTACTGACGTCATCCTCACACGTTTGAGTCATGGCTAGAAGGGATATATAGCTCCGACTTGAAACGAACAATAAAATGAATTGTTATACCTATTAGATAGATTTTTACTTCTAAACCTAATCCTTTCTTTAATATAGAACGTTTTATTGTTGTACAGTGAGAGAAAAATAACGTTAGATTGATGTGCCATGCCTATGAAAACTGTGCATGAAAAAACTAAAAACACATTACGTGAGAAGGACAAATATTTTTCATAAAACACCACAATAAGGAGGAGGAGTACGGTTTAGTAACCCTTTGAAGTGGCACTAATTTAGTACACAGACCCAATTTTAGCCAATAAAACATTTATTTAGTTCCAAATGTGGAGGGAGAGCTGCTCCGTTTAAGAGCTTGTATTCACAATTAAAAAAACCCTCCACCCAATCTGCTCATTTATTCATGCTGTAGTAGCAGTCCATAGAACAGAATCCGTCAAACTCTCTGTCAGAATAAAACACTCCTTTCCGTCCGATGCCACAGGATCCAACAGGTGTTTTTGTAGATGCATCCACACCCATCACACCTGGTGAGCTTAAACTCCATTATGTATTTTTTTCCTCAGGACAGACAGACAATCTTCCAGTCAATGATACCCAAGAGGGAAAAAAAAAATAGATAGATAGATAGATAGATAGATAGATAGATAGATAGATAGATAGATAGATAGATAGATAGATAG
>JAUCMT010000154.1:14464608-14488618 GCA_032357475.1 Enteromius thamalakanensis | reverse complement strand
TAGATAGATAGATAGATAGATAGATAGATAGATAGATAGATAGATAGATAGATAGATCTTTAGATAGATATATAAATAAACAAAAAGAACCTCTGAAGAAGTGCAATAAATGTTCTAAATATATTTAAAAACATTATTTCATAAAAGTAATAAATATGCATACTGTCCAGTCAGGCAAGGTGAGCTTTTCTTCAAAGCCTGCTGGTTTACAATGTCATAAAACTTTCTTCAGACTAGTGACAGTGAGGGAAAGGCTCCATCTCCTTCTTCATAGACAACATCTAGAAGAAGCTGTTGTAGCGGCTCTGATGCTAGCTGAATAAAATAAAAAAAAATAAAAAATTACAGTAAAAACTAGTGTTAAGTGTAGTGTAAATGCTTCACAATATTCAATCATACATCAGCAAGGTTTTTTGTTGGGCCCATTGCTGAAGAACAAAACAGACAAACAAACCAAAACCATGTTAAAAAGTACATGACAATTAGTAATTTGTACTAATAGATTTACAGTTACATAAAGGTTTTTAAATACAATTAAAAGATGTTAAATATGATCAGTTGTGAAAATACATGCATATTTGCAACATAGTGTAAAACAAAAATTGTGCAATTGTACAAAATTAAAAATAAAAGCAGGATTTACAAACTGCTTAATGTCATCTTTAAGTTTTTATAAGACTTAAAATTTACCATGAGCGTTCAAGTAAGAGTGCACACCACCATTTCCTTATGCTTGGCATCTTAGCTTGTTCATAAAAAAACGTTATTATAATATTAAACATTTTGCTTTTATAATGGCTGGCAAAAAAGTGATCAGCATAGATGTAGACACACATCTGAAAAGTCAAACTCCACTCCGAGTGGAATGTACAGGGCATCTGAAAGTCAAACTCCGTTCAGACCCTTTAAATGTTTTTTTTTTATTTATTTTTTTTTTTAAATATAACAGAACTGATGTGAATTGTCGTATAAACTCACCAAGATGCCACAGTTACTGGAGAAATCCTGCATTAGAATGCCCTGGGTAATGTTTGCAAGCCAGCAATTAAATCAATAAATAAATAAACAGTCATTAAACTATATGCCAGTACAACACACAATGATTCAAAAACTTACTGGAAGGTCTTTGCAGGACAACTCAGTCCAATGTCTTAATTACGACTTACACAAAGCATCCAGTGCAACTTGCTCCACGACGGAAACAGAATCCAGTCTTTTGCAGAAGCATCAACCTGTCGCTAAAGTAAAATTGTGCACAACGCATATTTCTCTTTGTGAGACTGCTGCTCTGAGAGAATGCTTACTACATTTTCTATGCAACATCAAATTTCTCAAACTTAATCATCAATAAAATGCCGAAATGATGAAGGCCAATAATTACAGCCAAAATATTACACTGTTAAAACAAAAAAAAGTATAAATGCTTACAGTAATACATAACATGGGAATCAAAGTGGGGGAATCAAAGTAGCATTCACATAGGAATTAGATGTCCAGACTTGGATCCCCTAACAACAGAAATGAACATAAATTTTATCATAAAAACCATTTCTGCAGTTTTGCAAGTCACACACACACAAACTACCTGCAATTCACTGACGTCTTCAATTACCTTGAAACAGCAATTCAGAATCTGTTAACACAACAACTTTAAACATTATAACAGGAAAACAAATATTTGAATAATTGATAATAAAAATAAAGATCCAAACTGTTGCCTCAATATTGCGTTGCAATCCTAGTGTCTGAAAATCTTCTCGTATCAGGGTGGCTGAAAGTTGGGCTGAATTCGAAATATCACATAGCGTTGCCAGATATGCAGCTAAAAGACAGGTAGCTTTTATCGGCCATTGCTTTATCGTGTCATGTCTGACAGATAGTTACCAAACCTGTTATCCATAACCAAAACAAACAGTCAAACTAATAAAAAAACAAAACAAAGGCAAGATTCATCATTAAAAATACCCAAGAAAAAAAAGTCCCTTCATGTCTATCAAAGTTTTTAATCTCTACTAGGCAAAATGGGCTGGTGTTCAATCAATCAGTTCCAGATTCACTTTTCATTTATTTATTTATTTTGGGCCGGCCCTCTACAGCAGTCTGCTTTAATAATACTCCCATCAGCAGATGCATTCAGCGGAGATTTCCAATTTATTTCTAATCAAGCTTTATCTAATATTCTCCAGACAGGCAATTAAAATTTCAGAGTACACCGAAAAGCCATTGCTCACTTTTTATTTTCTCCCAGTGTTCATTTAGAGTGTTATTTCATTAAAAACGCTCTCGTTGATGAGTTTGGTGCTATTTGCCGGCACATTTAATTACTATATTCAGCATCCTCTCCTGTTGAGAACCCTATCAGACACTTTTCCCTTTCTCTCCATTTAAAATACCTTTACAAGACAGCGTCCAGGGTCAGAAATCTACTTTAATTACTCAGACACCAAAATATGAATCTTCACCACAATCAGTTCCATCTTGCACATCATTGTCCAGACCATGGGTGTAATTGAAGAAATCTCTAGATGTTTGTAATGTATCAGCTGTGATCTTCTCCCACTGCGCAGATTATCACTAACAGTACCTTCATTGAGGACTAATCCGATTATAGTTTATAGTAGGTCCTACACTAACCTCAGTTTTTCCACTAAAATAGCATGTTACTGGAAGGGTGTAATTGGAAAGGCTGAATTCACCATTAGAAGTAATAATGAGATTCTTCAAGTAAAATGTAGTTCAGTTACAGCAGCTATGAGCACCATAAACAAGCAGTAGTGTGTTTACAACCCTCTCAATGTGTTGTTTGAGACACGGTCATGGTGTTTTATAGATTCATCATTTGTTCCCAGCAAAGAGGAAGACCACATCCTCTTAACCCTTCTGAAGTTTTACATGGAAGTGAAATCAATTTAGCTACATTTCCTCAACAAAAAGCTAATGCTAAAACATGGATAAACATCATTTCACCTCCATCGTGAGAAGGTGATGGTCCTCTCGCTGGCAACAAATAGTTGTCATACAGTACATCTTTGGATTCTAAAAATACCAGAGGAAATCCATTAGGGACGAGAAACTGCATTCAACAAAACAACAACAAACCAGAAGTTAGATTCTTCAGAACAAACAATAAATCACTTAGCCTACTATCTACATTGGAATCATTTTTTTTAATGTTATTTCACATTGTTTTAGGCTACATGTCAAAAACATTACCTCCTAACACCTAACTAATAATGAACAACAGAAAGACATCTTCATAGCTACTTGGCCTATTAGCACTGCTAATGCAAATCTAGCTCCTTTGTCAGTGACTCATTGATATGACCTTTAGATAATGCTTAAGATCCAGTAATCCAGCCTCAATATCATCAACATGATGGAGGAGGAGGTCTTCGGAGACATGCTGCCTCTGTTACAAAGAGAACACCTATGTTTGCTGTGATCCTGAAGAGGTCAGTCAGTCAAATTCCATTGAAACGTTAAATTCAATTAGAATTAGATACTAGCAGCTGATATGTAGAAACGACTGGTATTAACGACCTCTGTGATTAGTTTGCCAATAAACCACTCGCTTCTGTTCAAGCGAGGAGAGCGTACAGTTCTAATACGGCATTGATTTGGGCGATTGGCTGAACATACAGTACTTACTGTACATGTATATGAACACAACTGCCAACGAACCAACATGATGCCAAAGCATTATTTAAATAAATAATATATACTATATACCTTAAATACTATATACCTTAAATATATACTATATTCCTTAAAAAACAAATGTGACATCGCAAGGCAAATTATTTTTTATTAAGTATTAAGCTTGTTAAAATCAGCTTTGTTCTCCATCAGAATAAAAATTACACTAATATAAATAATTGCACAACACTGAATTTTTTGGGGGGGTTTTTGTATGAATTAAATATTTTAATGGTACTATTAGCTTTTTAGATGCAGATATTGCTGTAAGGATAGAGGTCTAGTCAGCAGTGATATGACAACTTAAACTGAATACACTTCTGATAGAGGTTCTTTAATGTAATTTATGGTGACCGATTTTGACTTATTTAGTATGTCCCCCCCCAACAAATCAATGCATGCCTGTTATTGAAAGGGTCACTTTAATGTACTTCAGTGGGGGAGATTGTGTCCTCCCTCTTCCTTCACCTCCTTTTTTAACATCTCAGGTAGTGCCGGTTGGAGGGCAGCCTTTCCAGACTGTCTCCAGGCCTTTGGTGTTTAATCAGAGACTCTTTGATTTCATGCACTGCTTCACTTTCACTGCATCTGTCTTGCTTATGGCAAGACAGGGGGGAAAGCAGCCCGGAGCTTATGTGAAAATTGTGCCTGCGAGGGGAAGAGTACAATGCGTGCCAGGGGTACAAGATATTACAAGCAAAACACAGACTCGCAAACGCTCATACACAAACACACACACACACGCGCACATACACAAATCACGCCCTAAGTACTGCACGCTTCTCGCCTATTTAGGGCGACCGTGTCCAGCAGTGGATTTGAATATGCATGACTCTCCCAGAACCCCTTGCAGCGCAGCCTCTGTGCCTAGTGCGCGTTGGCCCACTCACAAAACTATGGAAAAACAAGCATCTCATTTGAATACTTTACCAGCATATCCTGTCATAGACGATAAATACTTAGCCAAGAAAGGACATTATAATTTGGAAAACAGCAGGATGTAAAAAACAAAGTTATCATGCTGCATACATTGTTTTTGACATTTGGCTACACACATTGTTGTCAGGGTTACTTCCAATACTTTGCTAAGTGTATATCAGATCATATCAATGAGAGCACAAGCTGTGTGAAAGCGGTCAACGCAGGGTTGAGCGCAAAGTCAATCTTAGCCCATGGCACTGCATTAGATATTACTTTCAGATCAGCAAATGTCTTTTTGCATTTGGCAACACTGAAATATTGTCAGAATAGCGCAGTTTAGTCTGTCCCTGCTCTCTCACATGACTTCTAAAAAGCATTTCAAAACCAAAACAAGTGACCTGCCCTTGACTACAATGAATATCAGTGTTTTTAACACTCAACACGCCGCAGTTTCCATTTGAAATGAACACTAGAGGCAGTAAAACTCGCACAACTTTTATTTCTTTTCACACAAAAGTATCTTAATTAATAAAGGCTAATTTTGCAGAAATGTATGTAGAGGCACATCTTTCCAATGAGGGTTGTATTTTACATGTAAAAAAATAAATACATGAACTGTCACACTTAAAGGTGCTCTATGCGATGTTGCAGGATTTTAGCTCGATTTCATTTTTATCTTTTATTGGCAAAAAAACACTCTCGAAAGACAACACAGAGGCTGCAATAACAAAAGAAACACTTTGGGCACCACAACAAAAACAAACTTCGGCTAAACAACCGGCAAGAAGAGGTGGTGTTTAATGGGCGTTAAACCCCACCTCTTCTTGCCGATTGGTTGGCCGAAGTTTGTTTTTGCTTTGGTGCACATCCTGCACTCCTAGTGTTTTGCAAGATCGCATAGAGCACCTTTAATTTCCAAATTAATAAATTAATGTGGAAGCCACATAAAGACAGTGTTTAAAGTATTTGACATGTTTTTAATATTAAGGTCAATATCACTGATACCAAAGCCTCTATTAATATAAGAATTTACTTAAAAACCAGTGTTTATTTTAATTTATTTAAGACTTTTTTTTTTAACACTTTATGACTTTAATGCTAATATTGTTGTTAAACTGCATACCAAGTTATGTAAATTTACTTGAAATGCTTCATTATTTGCCAATAATGCTAATAAAGGAGTCTCATTATATGAAGAAGGGGGGGGATTTTACAAAATTATTTGAGTAGTAGGCGTATTTTTACATTCATTATATCATGCTTGCCAATTATTGCGCTTCATTCATGCCTATGAGGCCATAAACTATAGGTTACGCTCACCATACCAATTCGTAGTGCTATCACAGGAACACCAGGTCTCCAGGACAAAACAATGACACAACAGTCAGGGTGCCAAAGTTTCCGCAGTTGTGAAGCCCTCACGCCGAGAAGTCCAGCCAGGCCACAAGAAGTGTGCCAGAACCCGAAGAGCTGCGCTATACAAGAGCGGCTATGTCTGAATTTCCAAAACGCTAGCAGGCTAGCACTCCCAGGCCATCTCCTGCAGTCCCCGTGCAGAAGTGGCTAATTAAATACTAAGGTAGGAATAAAATCTTAATGAGAAACACAAGCTCGCAGCAGAGTTTGGCAGAGGCCAGCCAGTTCTTATTAGGTGTTCTCGCCCATATGTGCTTGGGTGAAGTACCCATTAGCGCTGTCCCTAATGGAGCTCCCTCCATGTTAGCATTAGCCTGCTGCGACTAGCGCGCCCGCAATTTTCCCCCCAAAACTTGGCAGCCGAGCACCGAGGAGAGCCCCGCGATGAAATTTCTTCGCCTCCGTAAATATTTTATGCAAATGAAAATTTAATTCTTTGCTTAGTTTAAGCAATTTCCCCCTGTAAGTAGTGTGTCTGCAAAGGAGATTACAACATTTGCTGGTTTGTTTATAATTTAATTTTTTGATGTCAGTGCTGGCGGAGGCTAGAGACGGAACACCTGTGAGTGTTTATAATGTCCCATCTCTCTCACAGCTGTTCCTTTTCAAAACACCTCGCCAGTGTAATAATTTCATAAAATTTCATGATTTACCATCTGCTAGGCCCCAGCTATAAGCACATGCAATAAGCATTTGTATGGCGCTAGGCCCAGAAAGGTACAATAACTGTATATTTTAACTTAATAGCTTTTCCGGGGCATGCAAATTTCCGCCCGGCAGATTGCTGGGATGCTACGGCGTACGGCGGGCCAGCTTCCCTCGCCAGTGTTATTTTGTTTTCTCTCTATTCCCACACGCTTTATCTGACATCCACAAACACGAGCCCTATTTCAATGCACGCTTGGCCCACGTCAAAACCGAGATATCAAACTTGAGAAGAAAGAGGGACAAGGTAGGAGGTGCGCGCAGATCGTTTCCTTTTTAGCATATAATGTCTTTGCATTTGGGTAATTAAAATGATTACTACAACAATTAAAGCAAGTAATTAGAAACTAATTACACTGGCATTTTTTGTGATTACAGGAGCAGATGAAAATAGTGCTCAAAATTAAATTCATTGCATATTCATGGAAATGAAATTAAATAGTGCTGGGTGAATGAGATAATAGGGGCGGGAGTGGAGGGTGGGATTCGGGGGGTTTGTTCACCAGAACAGGCTGTTGCTAATGTTTCCAGACGACATTTTGCTAAATCAGTGATAATCTTTTAATGGCCTTAAAAGGAGTTAATATTTGGAAGACAGTCAAAAGCGTTGGGGGTGTATTTTTGTTCTCTCTCCTTCTCTCTCTTTTTTATTCTATCAATTCGCTCATTCTCTCACCCTCTCTCAGAATGATAAAACCTACCAGCTGTGGCACAATAGAAAACATTTAATCATTATCTAGTCAAATGGAGCTGGAGAAGAAGGGGCTTCCTTGCTTTCTCTCTGTTTCTCCATGCACAGCTATGGATTAAATTAAAGAATTGCACTCATTTTTCCATCTCCCCCTCTCTCTTTTGCCTTTTCCATCCTCCCCTCTCTCTCTCTCTCTCTCTCTCTCACAAGCACCTTCATGCCTTTGGCTGCTGCCATGATCATGTAATGAGATTCTTCAGATTAAATAGATTTCCTGTTAAACTCGGGGCTCAGCAGATAGGGTGTCAAGAATGAATGGTTATTAACATTTAAATATATCACAGAATAAGAAAGAGTGAGGGAAGCAGTGCAGGAAGATGAGAGGAATAGAAAGAGATACTAAGGAAGGACAGGAGTGGCAGCAAGAGGGGGAAAAAACAATATGAATATTTCATTGTTGTTGGAGCACGGTGGATTCTGTTTTGTCTGCCTTCCGATACATATTTTTGCTAAAAAAAACAATGGTGACAAAAAACTAATTACAGAGATGCACGTGGTTTGTATTTAACTAAGGGCAATTAACAAGTCCTATTTGTATGTTGACCCAGACCATTCACCTGTATGCCACACTCCAAAACATTCATGCATATATCACTGTATTTACACACTTGTCCAAATGGACACAAACAAACACATGGGTTGCCAAATATAGCGGAATAGAGGAAAACGAGAGACTTTTCCGTATAATTTACCATTCGAGATGTGTAAACTATTGGTGGCAACTGTGACAACTGACCACACTGGAAACAGAAACACGGGTTCAGTGGAGTTACAGTGCATATCTGCCGCTATAACCTGTATGTGAATTAAAACAGACACAACTTTATTGATTAAAGTGCAATGCAATCTGATTATGGTAAACTGACAGACAATTTTGTTGTCATGGAAATTAATTAATTTTAATGTCATACTAAAATGCCACACCATAATGGACATATTATCTTACATTTCTTTATCAGGAGTCGATCTGTTTTTATATAATTGTAAACCTGGATATTTAATATTTAGATTATGTATGATATGATGTTGTATAAGTATGTAATTTCTATTTGTATAAAAAATATATTTATGGAAGCTAATAGACGTAAAAAGTTGACAATTTTTTTTCTTGATATCTTTATGTTCCACAGAAGAAATAAAATCATAGAGGTTAAAATGATACCTTTAAGGTATTGATAATTCAATAGTGTAATATTTTGTGATTGATTGATTTACACCTGCAAAAGTCAAATGCTTCAAGTTTTCTAAGCTGTTTAGCTATTAATGCAAGACAAAATGTGTCCTTTAAGAAAGTAATACAGACCTCAATTCTGTTCATTTAAATACGGGACTCTATTTTGTTTTAAGAAGTGTGGCAACCCTAACAAGCACACAAACACACACCCACGTCTCCCTTTTGCCTTTTTTTTTCTCATCGCTGTCTCTTCCTCTTTTTCTGCCGTAGATTATTACACAAGATTAATAATGTAAATTTCACTGCCTGGCTTGCCTGAGAAGACCATGCTTTCAGAAATGGATGGCCCCACCATCCATCACCTCGTTTTTTCCAACCCTGTCCTTTTTCATTTTTCACCATTCCTTAAGGAGGAAAAAAAAACATAGGAGTGGTGGGGAAGAGACTAAAGTAAAGAGAGAGAGAAACACCTAACAGAGGATTGCACTTGAAGTGACTGCCCAATGTGACTGGACTGTCTGGCTGGAGGTTAGTGAGAGCTGGAGGCAATGTGTTAAGAAAGGCATGACAGGCCAGAGCTCTGCCACCTTTTTCAGGTGGATACATGGTAGGAGAAAGAACCCTTGTTACACGTTATATAGAAGTGAGTGCCACATCATGGCATATTAATGTATTTAAATAATTTAATATATTAATCCATTGAACTAATGATTTGTGTCTGTGTTGATTTGTCATTTGAACTGATTTACTGTTTTGTGCGTGTTCACATACACTAATATTGTAAAAAAATAAATGAGTTATTTATTTATTTATTTTTAGCAAGAATGCATTCTATTGATCAAATGTGACAGTGGAAATATTTATAATGTTTCAAAATATTTATATTACAGGCAAATGAAAAAACATACTATTCATAAAAGAATCCTATATATCATGGTTTTCACAAAACAATATAGCACAGTTACTAGTACCAAAGGTTTTTTGAGCAGCGAATCAGCATAATAGAATTAATTCTGAAGGATCATGTGACTGACTGCTGGAAATTCAGCTTTGCCATCTTAGAAATAAATTGCATATTCAAATTTAGTCCAAAAGAAAACATGTTGAATTGTTCTAATATTTGACAGTATTGCTGTTTTTACTGTATTTTGGATCAAGAAAATACAGCTTTAGTGAGCAAAAGAGATTTCTTTGAAAAACACTTTTCAAACAGTAGTGTAATGTTACTTTCAAACATGCCTGAGAGCCTATGATACATTTAGCTAAACTCAAAGGTTGGTTAAAGTCAACTTTTCTTATTTAAAGTGATAGTTCATTCATTAAATCTTTTCTTCGTCTTTCCAAACATGTACTGTAGGACTTTCCTCTGTGGAACCCAAAAGTATCCAATGTATACAGTGAAAACCAACTGAAACTCTATTCAATCAAAGTAAAATGAAAGTGAACCAAAACCAATGAAACATGCTTTAAATGTATGTATTCTCTTTTGTGTTTCACAACCGCAGCACCCCTGCTGTAAAGTATAATGTTTTATCTAGTTAATATTTCGTAAAACGCAATGAAAATAAACCATCTCCACTGCGCAAGGCCTGATAGCAGTTTGGTATCCATCTCAAGCTTTTACACAGGCAGAGGGGATGTCAAGAAGACACAAAATGCTAATAAATAAATATGAGTTTTATGTTTAACCATCACGGCTGCGGTTAGTGGTTAGTCCTCTGTGTTTAGTGCTTCCTGCCCTTAAGCGGATATGTATGATAAAACATCGAGTGAATAAATAAACAGTGACAGGACGATATCTGGATTTCATATCGAACGTGAAAATCCGTGGAAAATTGTCACTCAACGTATTCATATTGGAAGTCCTTTTCTTCTCAGTCGGCTGAACAAATAATACCACAGATGGTACAAAGCGGCGTGCCGATATTTCAAATGAAGGGCAGATTTTTCCATAAGCCAGCCATGTCCATGGGCAGACAGGTGTGCTATTTACATAACACTGAAGCCTTGGCGGAGATCGCCTTCTGTAAGTAAATGTCACCCATCCCGTCTCATTGGCGGATCCGGCAGCTACACCACTGACATCCATCAAAATTTAGCCTGCTCTAGCCACTGATGTATCTGTCTCGATCAACACCAGCGCAGGGGTGCAAATAGCACCAGGGATGTTTGTTTCTGAAAGGGGCTTGGAAGGAGCTGAGTAAATGTTGTTTCTCATAGCCTCCCCTGTCAGTCCAGAGAGGGGGAGCTCCGCTGCCCTTCGCGGGTTTGGAAATAAGTACACGTGGACGGATCATGTCTTTCAATGATACTGATATGCTGAACATGAAAGCTTGTAGAGTCTGGACGATGATGTCAACCTGTCAGAGAAACTTTATATCCGTGAAAGCCATTTAGTTGAAGGATACTGAGATGTTTCAAAAGCTTGTCAGTTGGAATAACACTGTGCATTTTTGGGGTCAGATCTATGGCCAGATCCTTTAACCATTTTATTGATTTTTATTTTTATTTTTTTTTATTTTTACCAATTTATTTATTCAAAATAAAGGAGGGAAAAAAATCATACAGTGACTTTAATACACATTTAATATGAGATGTTTTTTTTTTTTTTAGTTTCTGTATTAAAAATAAGTTTTTGGAAGTCAAAAAACATACTATATATATATTTGAAGTGATGTCATTATGTTAAATACATATGACATTTATTTATTTTAGACAATATATTAATCCAATTTTTCAAATTCAATCCCAAATTTGTTAAAAAAAAATGAAACTAACAAAAACAATAATCTTAACTCAATTATTTATATATATGAATATGAATACATAATGACGTATGATATTTGTGGTATTAATAAATTATGAATTGCAAAAATAAATGTAATTATTTAATAGTGAATAAAAAAAATGACTTTAGATTTAAAATTACATTCAAAACAATTTTGACGATAATTTTTGCAGTTTTAAGGAAGTTAAATCTATTCAATTATAACTATTATTATAATTTATTATTCAATTAAATTATGTTGTAACATTTTGCAACCAACATGTAAAAAGTTTATTTTATAGATGTTATTATTGCAGTGGACAATATTGTATATATTATAGACCAAAATAAGTCATATAATGGAGGTAAAACTGCTTTACAAACTTGCACTGATCATCATGGCTCATGCCCTAACCGCTATGCCACAAATCTCCCTAATTTGTGATTAAATCATGATTAAAACCAACCCACTGAGCTGATTCGGTGCTGGCTGAACGACAACAGATATGTTTGCAAAGCTCTCACCCTGAGGTATATCCATTCTGGCTCCAAAACTTGCTTCTTCGTGCCTTTTCCTTCCAGCTCTGCATTATTTAAATGACATGTTGGCTGAGAGTGGCTCTTTTGTCCCTGGAGTTTGAAGACGAGTGGCTCATCGTTCATGCCTGTGATTTCTGTATGAGCTCCGTGAGTGGGGCGGCAGGTGTGGCACTGGCTGGGCCCCGGGTGAGGCCCCTCTCCGCGGCTCCATTGCAGATCGGGCCCTGATGCCTAATGAGTAAGGCGTGTAGCGACTGGTCCTCTGTGAGGAGGGTTATAAAGCACTGCTGGCCTCCAGAATGGCAGAGTGCTCACTCCTCCATCGCCCCCTGGGCACCCGGAGAGAGTCGGAGATGAAATTTGGGATCTCTCATGGTCTCTTGTTAGCATACGGCGCGCAACATGTGATGCAATAACCCATTCACTTTGCTTATGCAAGAACTCTGCACTGCTGACAGTGCCGAACAGCTGAGGTCATTATTGAATCATAAACTAAATAATAACCTTTGAAATGATCTGCGGTGTGGTATGCGGGGGCTATAGGTAATGTGTTACGCTGATTAGTGATTTGTGATTATGAGTGAACAGGACCCTGATGTATTGTACTCAGAAATATTGAGCGTGTGTGTGCGTGAAGCTTGACTGGCCCCGATCTCCTCCCAGCACTAAAAAGCTGTAGGAAAGAACAGATGGAGAGGCTAACCACGCAATTATCCTCAACTGCCCGATCATAACTGTTTGGGATGTGATGCGTTTTCATTATCTGTGCTGTAAACTACAGGGAAATGCATATTCTTTCCTCGGATTGTAAGAAAAACAGCCCGTACGTACAAACAATACAATGCAAGCGGTCTACCTGTTTTGATATTAAAACCATCCCCTGACTTTATTTCAGTTTGCGATGTATTGTCCATTTTATGGGTCCAAGGTTATTATAGTTTTGCATTTTTAAATTAGTTTTTACTTTAAAATCATTTTTTAAATTTGCTATGAAGTTTAGTTTTAGTTTATTTCATTAATGGCTTTCTTAGTTTTCGTTTAGTTTTTATTTTGTAAAAACATTTCTTTTTTATATATTTTTATATATTTAGTTTGGCACAGTTAGCAGAACACTTCCAGTATGCAGACCAAAGAAAGGTATTTATTTCAGCAACATTAAGTGTTTGCACAGTTGACATTTAACTGTGGTTAACTCTGAATAACAAAAATAACATAAGGGTTTAAGATACAAAAAAGGAACCAACAAATTCATAACAATGCATTTGCTTTTTCCAGTTTCTAAATTGATTCCTACCGGCAGCCATCATTCATGTCCATCTTCTTTATCTATCAGTTAACTAATCTCGCTGTAAGCCTCAGTTGCATCATTCGCCATCTACAGGTGATGCACAAATAAAGCAGTCTGTTGGTTTAAACTAAACAGATACACGTCCGATTTTCCGAAGTGGATGAACGCGTATTAATTACGAAAACGATTATTTATTTTTTAGCGATTATTATTTTATTTTAGTTATTTTTTTTAATAGCTGTTGCTAGTTTCGTTTAGTTTTAGTTTTTCTGTTATTGTGAATTTTTACTTTTATTTCAGTTTACGAAAATGTTTTTTAACCAATAGTTTTCGTTTACGAAAATAAACTTGTTTGGCACCTCGTACAAATTGCTCATAAGTCTCTGTTGTAAAAACCTAACACGTTGTAAACAAAGCAGCACTGCGCTCACAAATGCATGAATGAAATGGAAATGAAATTACACCGATTAGCGTCACACAAAGGAGTGATTTGGAGAAATGATTCGTTGAGCAAATGAGGTAAAGATAAATGCATAATATAAGACAGTGAAAGTGTTTTGTGACCTTGCATGCATGTCAACTTGAGGAACTCAAAACCAAATAAATCTTTCATTACCCATAGACGAGGCACTTTCAAATGAACTTTATATTGATTGTAATGCTGAATAATAATTTGCTTACTGATATAACAGGTTTACAACGAGATTTACTTGTGCAATGATAAAACATCTTAGTGCTTGTCAGTTATAAACAATGACTTTAGCAGACTCTCCAGCCCCTTCTGTCTCTGAGCCAGGACAGTGGACTGCACATTCATAAAAACCCTGTGTTTGGAATGCTGAACACGGAACAGGCTGCTTCCAAATGAATCGTAGAGCTTACGCATCTCTCTGAGGGATACGAGTATGGCCGTTAACTCAGCCTTTTCCAATCATGCTGGGCGGTTCCAGGACTTCTAGATTCTGTGGGGAATCGAGATGTGTGTCATATGCAGTTCTGACCAACAGGATGTGGAGTGATGGGTGTTCCAGCTCAGCTGTCATGGGATGCTGTATGATTGATGGGCCAGTCGGCCTGTCTCTGTGTTTATGCTGTCTTGACCTCTGACCCTGGAGGGTCGAGGTAAGGTTAGTTTATGGAGTATCACGATAGATGCTGACCATGAGACTCAACACTGTCAGAGACAACTGACAGACCAACTAGAAAAAAGGGAGAGTGCAAAAATGAGGACGACTTGCAATCTAAAATTAAAAATATTGTGGGAACATAATGCAAAAGAACATAATTAGAAAAATGAATGACAGATCCATTAAGCAGTTCTACATAATAAATGGCTCAAGGTAATTTATATTACAAAAGCAAATAAACTTCATCCTGAATATAGTATTTTGGAATATGAAGTGTTTTAGTATTTTTTTGCTATTATACTTTTTTTGTACATAGGAAATGTCAGGACATAAAAAGACAAAATCTAGAATTGAAACACTGTAAATACAGAATGACAACAACAACAAAAATATTCTGCATGTGATTATGTGATGTTTGGGTGTGAGGATGTGTGTTGTGTGTGTACGTCTTTATTTAAAATGTATCTAAATATATATCTAAACCAGAGTGTGAAAGAAGGAGAAGAAAAAAAAACGTAGTAATAAATAAAAGTAAAATAAAAAATACAAAATACAAATGGTAATAATAAAATAAAGAAGTTAAAAAAAAAAATTAGAAATTTTATAATTCTTTTTTTTTATATTTTGTTATGATTTAGATTTTATCTTTAGTTTAGTTTTCTTTTTCAGGCATGTAAGTTTTTCCATGTAGCTTGCATCCATTGTGCAGCTTTATTTTAATGCACAGAAACTTTTTTTTTGCATACAAATTTGCTTTGTAATAATTAATTATTACATTAGACAGAATTTATATGTGTAGATTTTATGACGAAAAAACATAATTTCTTTAAATCGTACTGGCCCCAAACTTTGTTAAATTAAATATTAATTTAGGAAGTATTAGCTAATATAGTAATATTAGTGTTACATTATAACCCTATTTTACAATAAAAATAAGTAGTCTAACTTATAAACTGCTCTGCTAGCTAACAATGTTCTTTAGTAAGAAATCTGTAACATTTTGCAATGTGAATGACCAAATTCCAATTGGTTGAAGTTTTGTTATTGAGGGAACTCAATCCTTTATGTGTATATGCAAAAAGTGTTCTGGCAACATTTTTGCTTGTTTGGTCATAATGTTGCAGGTTAAGTTTAGGGCAGGAAGTACTGATCATAAATCAGTGGGGTATCACAGACTGGAGTCAGTTACTCTAGTCCAGGCCAGCCAGCGACTCAGACCCCCCAGCAAGGGGATCAGACGCAGAGCACATTTCATCTCAACAACACTGAGAAAGAGATAGAGAAATAAGGAAAAGAAGTACAAGAGAAACTCAAATGGCAGAAATGATTCGATCAGATCAGAGATATGAATCTGGAGCAGAATGATTTCTGAAGAATTGTGAGGTAACCAAATAAAAAAGGAGGAAAACTGGAGCTTGGGACTGTAAGAAAGAAAAAAAAATAAATAAACTGAGAAGCATATAAAGACTATTCTAAAGAAATGCATGTGGACAAGTAGAAAGTAGGACACATTTAAAAAAATAAATAATGCACTTTCATTAGGAACTTTGGAAATGTTGTTTACATTTCTGTGCATGTGTAAATGAGTAATTTGCATAATAATGCTAATGAGCAATGAGCATGTTTGGACAATATCGTCATGCCTTGAATGTGTTTATTTGTGTGTGAGCGAGAGCATGTTAATGAGAGATCTTCTCTTATCTTCTCTCTTGGGTGTTTTGTTTGTAGCTGTTGTACATCACCCATCCCTGGCACTTTAGACCAGACCATCTCTCACCGTCTCTTCGTCTCCACAGCGACCAGACGGCCGTGAGCCCACTGGATGGAGGGAGTGCAATGAGCTGTCTTTTTTCTAATGAATAGCGCTGCTATCCAGTGAGTGACCTGTCAGATGTGACAGGCGAGACGTGAGGGATTGTTCAAAGGTAAAGTTTTAAACGGCATGCAGAAATGTATCTAAAGGAGACAGACACCAGAGAGGCATGGCTATCATGGGATAGCGGGACAGTATAGACTTATCTCTGTAATGAGAAAAGAGAAAGAAAGGGGGGGTGGAATCCCAAAGGGTTTCTCTGGTCAAGAAGATAAGGGGCATCAATGTTGTAGTGCATGCATTTTACAGCATGGAAGGCTTATTGTTAAAACTGTTTCACTTTTGTAGCTCATTAGACTTTGTCTCAGATGTTTCTATTCAAATTCTTGAGATAAATTTGATAATTGATGTACTTTTTGAGAGCTGTGAACTGGATGTGGATATAGCTTAGCCTGTTTAATTTGGAAAAAAAGATGAGAAAAGTTGATATTTATCGGGAGTGCTTGGGGCTAGCAGGGAATGGATAGAAAAACCACTTTAAAAAACAATCATAAACTTATCAATAAAACTGAGTTATAAGTAAATATATAAAGTTTATAAAGTCAAGGGCAGCAATACTTCAACTTGTTTCTGCCTCAAAATAAAAGGGTGATTGTAGGATAAAGTAGGTTAAGTTTGACAAATTGATTGTGAGTTGCGTTAAAAATTACATGTTTTTTTACATGGTTTTTTTTACATGGTTTTTTTTAAGTAGGCCTAATTGCATCCATGTGAATGTGAATATAATCTGGACTTCACGTGACTTACCAGCTTCAGTGGCATAGCTTCAGTTCAGCTACCACTCACATCTTCTCTCCCACGGGATAGTAAAGTGTCCATCAGATGTGCTCTATGGAATTTAAGCGGACATATAGGTCATCCACCTACTGTTTTGTGAATTTGGTAAAAACTGCACTCTTTTCCCACTGTCACCTACAGGGAAGTCACATTGTAAGCTATAAACTGCATTATTTTGGGCTTCTATTGGCCTTCTTGACAGCACAATAAAAAGAAATCATTTAATAAAAATTGAAATCAGAGTATTCACCAGCTCCCACAGAAATCTTGTAAATGCCCAAATATAAGTTTTTCATGTCTGTTCTCAATTACACCATCATTTTTTTCTAATGACTAAAGACTTAACCATCTAAGTCAGAGCTAACTTTAAAAACCAGCCATTAAAAACACAATCAAACCGTAATGTGCGGTTGGTTGGAGGTACTACAAAGAAGTATTTTCTCATTTCTCATTAAGTTGCTCTCCAGAACACCGGAAGTTCCACTCAGCGGAAGCGTCTTCCTTACTCATCGCGTTTACTCTTACCCCAAAATATGCTGCTCTCAAACTTTCTAATTCAACAGCCTGTCCTATTTTTGGATACAGTTCATTCGAGCTGCTACGCGAAAACAAAGGTATATTATATACAATGCGCATTCATTAGTGGTTAAACTGAAAGAGGATTGTTGAGGCGACAAAAGCTGCATTGTGACCGCGGCAGGTCCTCTCTATAGGTTACATCCTCCACGCCTCATCTTTCCGACTCTATGAAACAGAAACCTCACAATATCTGGGTTAACAAAGTATACAACTTCGTGTGAAGTGCACAGACGTTAAAAATTGTGTAGCCAATTAAACAGGCCACTTTTTTTACTGTCATTACTTAATTGAATCTTAAATTATAATGATTAGTTATTGCGATGTATTACTTGAAACAAAATGATATGACAGTGATTTAAGAAAATATTTCTATCCAGACAAATGTTAGCAGATCACATTATATGTGTCTATTAGCGAAAGAAAAGAGATGCGAAAAAACAAACGGTGAATTACTTTGTATGAGAACCACATATGACCAAAATTATTCATTCAGCATCAATGTTTATTCCTCATGTTTACCGATAGGGGGCAGTATGTGCCACACAATGTACTTGCTCGCTAAACCAAGTTCCTTCACTGTCTTCTGTCTTTTGAGATCATCCTTTGGTGAAAAGTTCACAATTCAGTTAATAAAAATAAATATATATATATATAACATTTACTAGGGGTAGAGAACTAGGCCTTTATTTAAGCACTTGTTCATTGCATTTAAAAAAAAATTATAGAGGAAAAAAACGTATTGAGGCAATAATTGATGGACTTGTATCCTTTACTTATAGGCCTGTCTCTCTTTAATGCTTTTCTGAGTCTCTCTTTTTCTTTTCTTTCTGTTTAATTACCCTCCTAACACCCCCACGTCAGGGTCAAGAGTCTCTCCCTTTCTCTTTCTCTCTTCAACCTTCTAATCTGTTCATCATTATAGTCTTTTTTGCCAGCCCCCACTTACTCTAAAGCAATCTAATGTTGTGAAAGTATGTCTCTGACATTTTTTTCTTTTTTTTCTGGGAAGACCGCATGCATTTGCAGCGCATTCTATTTTCCAAAATAATCCCTCCTTTCTTTTTATATTCTTGCAAGCAATTGTGCACATTATTGTCTCTCTGAGTGTGAGAAAAGAGAGATAAATGGGACATGGACCTATTTACAGTATAGTTCTGTTGTAATTAGATAAACAGGCCTCTAATTTTAATATAATAGAAGCCCTGACTGTAGAAAACCCACACAGCATTCATTGCTGGTATCAATCAGTCATGAAACATATCAAAGCTCCTGGTGTCTGTGATATAAAAACGAGTCCTTAGCTTTACTTTTGCCATAGAATTCATATTTGGATTTGGATTTACTTCACGCCTCATGAAGGGGAAAAAATGGAACTGAGCCCTGGGATAAAACAGTTCAGACAGTGAGCATCACATGTTGCTTTTGTATGTGATCTTCTGGCAGTTTTTTTTTGGTGTAGGGTAAATGGAGATTTGACATTTGTCTGGATGAGTGAGCAAAGGCCATAGAACTCACCTCTCTGCCACACACCACTGACGCAGTAACACACACACACACACATGCTTCAGCAGATTATGACGGCTAATCTCACTTTATGGCACGCTGCCTCAGGCCGAACACTCTCACATTCACTTTTTCTCTGATCTCTCATTTTTCTTCTGTTGCTGCTATACACACATAAAGCTGGAAGCAGGCCAGGCATCAGATCACTGTCAGTTCAGCTGAACAGAGTGAATGAATTCAAGATGAGAATTCTGGGAGCATAATAACAGTGGCCATGCCCATATTGATAAAAATGACAATTGACACTTTTGCGGCTCCAAGTATCTAGAATCTAGATATTAAAATATATAAATGCCATAGCATTAAATAATATATTTTTGGACGAAGATAGCATAAGCACACTTTTCCAACAACACATTTTAATTAATGTGTTTTAAGAATAATTTAATACAAATCAATATACAGTATTTAAATGTTTTTATATTTGGTAATAATTTAAAAATATGGTGTTTAGTTTTCTAAATAGGCATTTTTTTTTTACAATTTTACATTTATTTATTTGGCCACTCAGTTTGGTTTTAAGTTTAAATGTTCATATTACTACATTCTATTGGTATTAGTACCTAAATGTACCCACTTTTGAAGCTTTACTGAACTGTGACATTTCTGTACCTTTTTTGAGTGTGTGTGTTTGTGTGTGGATATCTATGCATATACATTGCTTCTGCTGCTGATACCACAAAGTGCAAATTGTCACTGTTTCTTCTCACAGTGATGAGAAGCATAAATCAGAGAATCTGTGGACTAAGTCTCTTTTCTTTTTACTGTGGTTCTTGTGTTTTGCACCTCTGAAGTGGCTTTGAAAAGAGGGTTTGCCTTTTGTGCCAGCCAAGTGATTCCAACATTTTTTTTTCTTCTAACCATCAGACAATAAAAAAAAGCAACAGCACAAAAGACTGAGCTTCAAGAGCATCTCCAGACCACAACAAAACAGCAGAAAGTGCACACACATATATTTAAAACTTAAATGCCGACATGTACATTGAGACTCACACAGTCACTGCTCACTATGGAGTGACAAGCTCCCTAACACACATGTGCCAGAACTGTTAATGACTCGGGACACATCACACAAGCCCACACATTACTTTCAACAGTGAAAAAAAGCACACTGATCAGAAACAGGCCGTTCTTACACAGACATATAGAGGCACGAACACAATAAAACAAAGTTCAGGCATTCGTCCGCATAACCTTAAAGTGAATCAGCATTGAAGAATCTAACCACAAGACTTTTAAAACCAAAAGTATGATCTTAGTTTTGCTCTACAAATACTTTCAGAATAACTTTAAGTTTCAGAAATTTGACAATATAATATTTTATTTACTTTTTATGTAATTTTTAGGCAATCTTCAGAGATGCACAATATATATTTTCAGTCAATGCTGTTGTTTTTTATTTTGCATTCCAATTTCTCGTTTTACATTTAGATCAGAATTGTCACAACCTTAAAGTAAAGCTTTACACTACACTGTAAAAATGTTTTTATTTATCCAATTAAAAAAAAAAGATTCACATCTATATTTTATAACTTGAGCCAATGAAAAACAAATACCTTTCCCTAAACAATATTTTCTATGCCTTTTTATAAAACCATAAAGTATATTTTTCTTGTTGAAGAAAGTACATTAATTTAAATACAATAAAAAAAAAATAATGTTGATACAACTTATTATAATAATAATATATTAATATAATGAAATAATAATATTAGCTTATATTTATTTACACATTTTTACTGATTATAACATTGTTAAACATCTCATAATGAACATTTAGGCTATTTTTCATACTCGGCATTGTAACTTTGCAGTGTCTAAACTCACATAGCATTTAACCATCGTGCTTTTAAAGTTTGTTTGTAAATCTCTCATTATGCTACTATAACGAAATCTTGGATTCGGTCTTTTTATCTTGTTTCTTTTTTTTCCTTTTTTTTCCCTTCAGTTATGTTTTGTGTTGGAACTGATTGATTATAGATAGGCCTCGTTGAAAATGAATTGAGGAATTCATAAGCATTTTGGTCCCAATTTATATTAAGAGGCCTTAACTACAATGCACCTTCATTTAAATTAATTATTAGGTACAATGCACTTATATTTAAAAAAACAACAACAACAAAAAAACAATATATAATATAAATAATTACATGTGTAATTAATAGCTGTAACTACACTTTCATAATTACACTGTTGACCCATCCCTTACAGCTTAACCCACCCCTAACCTACCCATATCCAACCTCAAAAACGGAAAAAAGTGTTTTGCAATACAATAAGAAATTACAAATACAAACAAAATTAATGCATTCATTTGTAGATGTAAGAATACCACCTTTTAAGTGCAACAAGATGATGAAATGTACACAAATTATTATCCAATGTGATAACATTAACTAGAATTTTGGGGGAAAGAAAAAAAGTTTTTGATTAGTTTTGAATTAAATATTCATAAATTAGTCAGAAATATTAATTTTTTATATTGCCTCTTTATAAATCACCAGCCTCGTATTACTTTTAGACTCTTGTATCTCAAAATAGTTTTCCTCACAAGTGCGCCAGTTCATTTTATACTGAAAAAAATTAACATAAACCATGTCTAAAGGAGTTTTTCTACACTTCCCATCACTTTCTTGTGCCTGTGAAAAAAATATGTCTGAGCATTACTGCTTCTCAGCATCTTTAGTAGCGCATCTCTCTTCTGAAGCGAAGCTCACTGTAAAGGCAGCCTGGGGGAGCGTTTACACAGCACTAATGTGCATGAAATAGAGGATTAGGTTTCGAGGTGGGAGGGGAACGGACATCTCAGGGCCCAGTGGCTGCTGTGTCGTGTTCATGTTCCTCATGGGAAGGCTTAGCCTAATCGCCCCGCTGTCGCACCGGCCCCCCCAGGGCCCCTACACAACACCCAGGGGCCCCAAGTCTTTAATAAAACAGGGTTATGAATGTATTTGTCTTAATGCTCCACTACTGCTGGTGTGTGTGGGTGGCAGAGAGGAGGGAGAGGGAAGACGAGAGGAAAGAGAAGGGGAATGGTGCCGCCTTTGAACGGCAGAACTGTGTCCAGTTTAACGGAGCCACTTTAAGCCGATTTTTTTCGGGTCACATCGGCACCAATGAGGGATTAACTTTGTTCACATCAACGCCCGATTGAGATCCCGGCCTCGCCGCATCCTACATCTCCCTCCGAGGAGAAACGGTCCACAGTTGCCCAATTTGTACCAGCCAGGGAGAAGAAAGAATAGGCCATCCTATGAAGGACAAAAAGAAAAATTAGCTCAGTTTTGCTGCGTTTTTGTTGTTCAGTCCCTGTCCCAGAGAATTAAAGCTTTCCCACAAGGGATCAAATAGATGATGAATGCTAGTGTCTCTGATTCTTCTTTTCTGTCCATCAAAAGAAGGAGTTTGTTCTCACAGTGATGTGCAAAAAACAGATGGCGTTAGTGAGTACAAGTGTATGTGATTGGCAGCAAGTAAACGCAGTAGTCATGTGTCAATAACATTAATGGCTTTTCCGTCTATTTTCCACAGTGACGTGACTTCTGCCCGGAGGCGGTTTGCACAGATTTGACAGCATTTTCACTTGTAGAACAGCAAGTAATCATAAAACCCATTGCGAGTGCGTTTGTGTAGAATCTCAATGAGGCAAATCCAGTTGTCTCGAGTTGAGTTGTGTATATCGTGTTTACCATTTTCTCCTGTTATTATCCATAATCATATGAGTAAACAAACTCCCTGTAAGCTGCATAATTAATGCTGGCCCTGTCAGCTCCTCTGGGCCTCTCTCTAATCTATTTTTCTAACACACTCTCATTATAAACATAAAAGACTGAATCAGAAATGTGTCGGAGTAGAGTACATGAACAGACCCGTACACGAAGTCTCTGTGTTAAAAGAGAGGAGGAGAAAGAGTCAGACTGAAAGATGTTTACTCAGTCTCAGCAATGTAAACAGCAAAGCTTAATGATATTTACATATTAGTATTCAGATACTATTTGCACAGGCAAAGTAAGAACTGGCTGGAAAACTAAATTCCAGAGTTCACATTTTTTACCTATTGCACTGTGGTAGAGTATGGTTCAGTGATCTAATTTTTCGTCATACTGTATCTGTTTTATTTAATATACAAAAGAGGACTTCTGCAGTTCTTCAAGACTGTGTCTAGACACAGTAATATTGTATAAGATCACTGACCTTTTTATAAGTAAACTCTCCATGAGTCTTAGTGAAACTCTTAGAGTTTAGAGAAAATATTATGAAGTACTAATTCATAATTGGTGCAAGAGTACTTCAGTACTTCGAGAAATATATATATGTATACACACACACACTTCCCTCCAAAAGTGTGTAAACACCCTAGAAAAGAGACAACACAGACTACAAAAACATATTTTATTAAATAAACAGTTTAAACATAGAAAATACATTTTCGATTTATCCATTTCATAATCTGGGTATCTGAGCTGTCAGTTTATTTAAACATTGATATATTACTCCAAGCCTCCTGAAGGATTGCCCAAAGATGATTGACACTGGTTGGACACTTCTTACAGACATCACGGTCCAGTTTATCCCAAAGTAGCTCAAATCTGACATGTATATATTGTATTATTATTAGGGATGTAACGGTATCAAAATTTCACGGTGCGGTAATACCTCGGTATGAATGGCACGGTACGATATTTATTAAATTATTTACAAAAAAACAAAACAAATTAAGAGGCTCAACAAAAGTGCCAGAAGTGTTTATTAAACAGTTTACATGAACACTGAGCATATCAATGGCACACACATTAGCCATCTATCTGTAAACTTTGAAACAGGAACTTCAAT
>JAUCMT010000154.1:14440536-14459032 GCA_032357475.1 Enteromius thamalakanensis | reverse complement strand
AAAATCAATCACACTGTATTAATAAAATCCTATAGTTTCTGTCTAGGGCTACAATTGTAATTAAAAATAATACAAATACAATTTATTTACTTTTATATTTATAGAAAGACATTTTTTTTTTTTTTAGGGAGGGGGCACAACAATACTATTCTGCTTAGGGCACCCATTTGGCCAGCAGCGCCCTGATTGTAATATTATATTAACTGTATTTAACAAAAATATTTACTGATAAATTTAAAGCCTCTTTGCTGAATACATTTTTTTTTAATAAAAAAAAAAAACAGCAAAAAAAACCACCATACTTGCCTCAAACCTTTACAGTAGTGGATATATATGTTGTACATATATGTAGTGTATATCAATGTTAAAAATGACAATTTGTAAATGATAAACAATTACCCACAAACAATCATCATACTTGTTTTTTTCCTGCTTCCAAAATACAATACAGCAAATGCATAAATATACTTTAAGATTCCAATTCATAATTTGCACTTTCAACACATTCTGTATTTGCATGTACTGTACAGTATATCTAAACAGAGAGTAGGCTTGTATATGCAGGTGTGTGTGTGACACTCACTGCGTCTGTTGCGCTGGTGCTGGTTAGAGCAGCTGAACGGATCTGGACTGCTGTGGCCTGACTCAGTTCCCTCTGAGCTGACTGACGCTCTTTGCTGTTTGCTGTGGGACAAGAGCAGAGCTAGAAGTAAATAAACAATTATTCACACATCTTTTCTATATGAAACAAGATCCAACCGTCAGCCCAGCGCAAACCATGTAAGAAGCTGGCAGATATAGAGAGATGGCAGTAATTTCAGGCCTGCAAGGCAAATGACTTTTTGACTCTAACAGCATAGAGATGTGCTGATAAGGAAATGGAGCAAAAAAAAAAAATCCTTGATCTGTCAACATATGACTCAACAGGCTGGGCCGGTTACAACCACTTTATCATATTTGTCTTGATCTCAAAATAAGGCCCGTATTCAAAGCATTGCTTAACAGCCAAAACAATGGAGTCAAACCAAACTCTTCTGCTGTTTGTTCTTGTTTGCATTGCATGCAAAACAGATGCAGAGATGCTGGCAAAGCATCTGCCTGTTATGTTAATGATAAAGGGTACTGCTGGTGAGGTTGGAGGGGTGGGGTGTGTATGGAGGGGACAGCGGTAGTGGTTTAAATGTGGCATGTGACGGAGCACAGAACGGAGCAGTCCCCCTCCTGCCTGATTTACCACTGAGCGTCACTGTCGCTGGGAGGGGCGAGTGAGGCGTGGGCTCCGAGCGCGAAGGCACACACACACGCCCCCCGACAGGGACACAAGGTCCAGACGGGGCAGACAGCCCTTAAGAACACCACCGGAAGGCCGCACAGCCCTGTGGGAGGACAGGCAACCACACACAGCGGCTTCATTCCCCTCGTCAGCAGAACATTTTTCATACGCTTAAGTACTTGTATTTAATTGATCATTTAGAATGAGACATCCTGAATGTGTTGTGTATATATGTGTATACAGAATGCGTTCTGTATTTGCAAATACAAGTTATATGTTTTTTTTTTTTTTTAAATACTCGCAAAATGAGAGTAAAAACTGCACTGGAAAATAAATAAAAAGGTCAGTAATATGATGGCAAAGCTGAATTTCTAGCAGTCATTACTCCAGTCTTCAGTGTCAGTGTTGCCTCAGAAATTATTACAATATTCTTTTTATTCTTAAGAAGAGTTTTTATTTGTAGAATTCCTTGTTTCAATTGTTAAAATCTGAGCAAAGGTGGCTGTAAAAATAAATCTGCATTGTTTATCCTTTTGATCTTTCTTTCAAAAAAAAAAAAAAAAATCACAAAATTCTAACCTATCACTAAAAATTGAAAATGGGGTAAAAACTCCCCATTAATATTATATAATGTTTTATAATATAATGCCATAGTAAAAAATGTAACATCAATAAACATCATTTGTATATACTGTATAGTGGGTCCAGAAAGTATTCAGACCCCCTTAAATTTTTTACTCTGTCATATTGCAGCCATTTGATAAAATCATTTAAGGTTAATTTTTTTCCCTTGTACAGACAGCATTGACAGAAAAACACTGACTTGTTGATGTTTTTGCAGATTAAAAAATAAAAAACTGAAAAAAATAATCACATGTTCCTAAGTATTCAGACCCTTTGCTGTGACACTTATATATTTAACTCATGTGCTGTCCATTTCTTCTGATCATCCTTGAGATGGTTCTACACGGGGAAAAGGCACAGATCTGGCCAAGGTTACAAAAACATTTTCTGCTGTACTTAACGTTCCTAAGAGCACAGTGGCCTCCATAATCCTTAAATGGAAGATGTTTGGGACGACCAGAACCCTTCCTAGAGCTGGCTGTCCGGCCAAACTGAGCTATCGGGGGAGAAGAGCCTTGGTGAGAGAGGTAAAGAAGAACTCAAAGATCACTGTGGCTGAGCTCCAGAGATGCGAGAAAGTTGTAGAAAGTCAACCATAACTGCAGCCCTCCACCAGTTGGGGCTTTATGCCAGAGTGGCCCGATGGAAACCCTCTCCAGAGTGGGCTAAAGGTTTACCTTCGAACAAAACAATGACCCTAAGCTAAAATAACGAAGGAGTGACTTCACAACAACTCCGTGACTGTTCTTGAATGGCCCAGCCAGAGCTCTGACTTAAACCCAATTGAGCATCTCTAGAGAGACCTAAAAATAGCTGTCCACCAACGTTTACCATCCAACCTGACTGAACTGGAGAGGATCTGCGAAGAGGAATGGCAGAGGATTCCCAAATCCAGGTGTGAAAAGCTTGTTGCATCTTTCCCAAAAAGACTTATGGCTGTTTTAGATCAAAAGGGTGCTTCTACTAAATACTGACCATGTGATAAATCACTTTATGTTAAATAAAACTGCAAAAATGCAACAATTCCTTGTTTTTCTGTGAATATGGGGTGCTGTGTGTACATTAATGAGGGAAAAAAGAACTTAAATGATTTTAGCAAATGGCTGCAATATTACAAAGAGTGAACATTTAAGGGCTTCTGAACACTTTCCGTACCCACTTTATATATATATAGAAATTACTGATGCCAATTATTTCAAGCTCTACTGTTTTTTGTTATTCATGTATATTATAACATATGTATATATGTGTATTATAACTAGGGTCGGGACTCGAATAAAAAAATTAATCTGATTAATTAGAGGCTTTGTAATTAATTAATCTAAATTAACACGTTAAACTCCCTAATTATAACATATGCATATATACTACAATGTATATACACATTTATACACATGACTCCTTATCTTCCATAAGCTACAATTTTATTTACAATAAGACTACAAATTGACTACAATAACACAGGCTAACAACCACCCTACATTTAGCCATACTGCAGCAGGGGTTGTGTGAGAATGTGTGTGTGTGTTAGCCCCGGGGGTAAGTTCAGCAGGCAGCCTGTTAGTTCAGCTCAACCGGTGGACATGGCAACACAGGCAAGGTCGTGATGGCGATTATCAGTGTCCAAGGTCATGTGACCATGTGGGATTTGAAGAGGGGTAGCGAAAAGAAAACTGACATTGATCACGCTGAAGGTGGTCCTCTTTTCACAGAGGGAGAAATCAACAGATGGATAAATGGATTGTGGAATCATTCGTCGCATGGCTTTTTGTGTGAGGTGCAAACTACAATGTCATTAAGATCAGGCTACAGGCAAGACTCCCATAATGATGCTGCTTATGTACATTTTTGACACCAGCAACGTGAATACATTTATACTATGCCTTGCATTTCAAAGTTTTATCCCATAAAACAAAAAACATATGTTTTCAGATACATTTACCATATATTTCTACAAACAGTAAAAAAAACTTTAAGATTGTGTGACACTGAAGACTGGAGTAATGGATATATATGTATGTATATACAGTATATGAATGGTACTGATCAGGAAAAAAACAGAAAAGTGCCTCCAACCCACAAATGTCTCCTAGATCAGCTAAAGTTTTGTCTCTTTTGAACTATATTTCTTAGTGAAGCGGTGGTGAAGAAAAGTGCTTCAGCATGTGGCACTGGGTGACGGGGGCTGGGCTGCAATGATCTAAAGTGAGATGGAGGAACATGTCCTAGTCAGGTTGAAGGGTGAAGTGAATTGGGTGGGTGATGGGGGACTGGCATATTGGGTGGGGGGGGTACTTTCTCCTCTAATGCCCCCCGGCACCTCAGCCATTAGTATTCCCTGGCGCGGCCGGAGTTCATACGGCTAATGGAGTCGCTACCTGGGGACATTAATTGTGCGTGACACCACTCGAGGGGCTTTTGTGCACTCGCTCTAATATCAGCATGTACCCCCCCGACAAAGCGCCGGAAAAGATTACAAACAAAGCCCAAATAACTGCCAACCTTACACTGCAGTTTGACAGAAGGGGGGCCTCAAGTTCACTCCTGACACTGATTGGCAAACCCCCGGGTGTGGAGCAACATTGGGTGATAGCGAATCTGTTTCCTCTGCTAGGAATAATAATAATAATAACACGTAGTAACGGAATGTGTCTTCATCAAGCAGAGGAGGCCAAGGGATGATGTAAAGGCAAGGTTGCAAATGTGGACTAATGCTTCGAAACAATGGCTTACAGCAACTCTAACAATATGGAATATGTTTCAAATAAGGCAAAATCTTATTACTACACACATATTTTTATAATACATTAAGGTCCACAAGTCTGAGTCCACTAGTGAAAGTGGAACTGCTTTGCATTTTTATAGCTTAATAGAAGATTTTTCTTTACAGATTATATAATGAGAATAATTTGGGTGCAAAGTGGAATTTGTTAAAACTATTTTGCCTAAATTCCTAGCAACATTAGCAATATGAGCTCTGCAAGTTTGTGTGAAATCAGATGATTATGTTTTCTAGCTAGATTTGAGATGATTGAAAGAGCTTCTTGTGAGTCTGTAGAAGAACATATGTCTAAATTACTGATTAAACATTTGAGGGCGATGGGATTTTTAAAAATCTTTTTTTAAAGAAGCCTCTTATGCCCACCAAGTCTGCATTAATTTCACTAATAAAACATACTTTGAAATATTATGTTACTTTTCTATTTGAATATATTTTAAAATGTTTTATTTTTTTTGATGGGGCAGCTGAATTTTCATCAGTTATTACTCCAGTCATCAGTATTGCATAACCCTTCAGAAATCATTTTAGAAGCATTTTATAATATTATCTATACTATCAAAATTCTAAATGTTAAAAGTGATACTGTAGTTCAAAATTAATAGATAAATGTTTTGCAACATTACAAATGTAATGTTGCAAAATCTGGTATTTTATTTTATTTTATTTTTATATTTATTTTATATTTATTTTATTTTATAGTTATTTATTTTTTATATATATATTTTTTTTTTTTTATTTTTTTTTTTTTTTAATTCTTTATCATACCATTTTTATTTCTAAATCCTAAAAACATTTCCAGCTTTAAAAGAAAAAAATCTTTTTTTTTTTTTTTTCTGACCTCAGACTTTTGGCCCAATTGAACATAACATGCAGTAAAAGTGTATATACACAATTAATTTAACACCAGAGTATATAGGACTACACTGGTGATACTGGGGAAAATGGTGATTTAATTTGTTGAAAATAACAAGTGATCTTGCAAAACCCACAGGACATAAAATTAATGTGCTTGGAAATTATCATATTTCTCATTACACTGTCACCCGCCAAGCTCGTGCAGCTACCTGGTCCAGAAAAAAAAGACTGCTGGAATATGAGAAAGGAAGCTGTTAAATTGGAATGGATTATTGTATATTATTGTCATCTTTTCTCCCTACATCCCTTGCAATAACCGTTGCCTTTTGCCATCATCATCTACTCAACTGAAAATGTATGTTGTAATAAACTTCTAAGCAAAACAAGTCCTACTGAAAATTGTAGTGTGTGTGTGTGTGTGTGTGCACTCACCTGAGCCTATGAATGAGTCCCACTGACTTCATTGTGTGTGTAAGTTGAGGGATACATAAGAAGCTTTTGAATAGAATATTTAATTTCTCTACACAAAACTTCAGACTTCTTATTACGCGATTCCAATCTAAGACTTTTAATAGGATCTTTGTCATCCAGGTTATTTGCCTTCATGGTCCGTGGCGTGATAGTAAATGCCAATCCACTCATTCAAAGTTAGAAAATCATTACCGTCTTTTGTTACTGGATGTTCTAGCAAGCCACAATAAAGCCAGTCTCGTGTTAGGAGTGTCAAAACTATTCTCCAAAGATAATGTGAAAAATGGCTTCAAAAGAGCCACTCAGAGAGATAATATGATAATTTGATTTCCTTGATAAGCACCATGGAAAAAGCCTCGCTCCGGCCTTTTCTTTTTTTTTTCTTAAGAAGCAAAATCCATTACCTCTTCTTAATTCACCCTGGCATAAATTAAGTATTCTCACTGGCTATTAGCCTATCCATTAATACAGCCAGGGTCAAGACAATTGAAACCTAAAGTCAAGAAATATGGAGAAGTATTTCTCCAAACCGTTTCGTCTAATGGCTGCCGAGCGAGAGTCCAGGATCTTTTGCCATTAATTGTGAAATTATCTTTCTTTCCTTTTACTTCTTATAAACAGGCAGGAGGAGATAAGAGGCACAGGGGCCGATAATCCTGTTGCGCGAAATGAATTTCCGTTCCACTTGTTTCTTTATGTTTCAGGCAATTTCTGCTGGGCGATAGATTGTTTCTGGAGATATGGGCTGTGAGAGTGGAGATGGGGAAATTTCTGAAGGCAAGTGTAAAATTAGTTTGGTACCAAAACTGCATCAAACTCGGAATAATTATAGAGCAGTGGGGCCACGGTTACATTTAAACTATTGACAAAATTGCATTTCATTGTAATCAAAATGAATCCCCTTTGAACTGAAAAACAGCGTTCAATGTATTCCTGGCAGTGGGATAAATCTGATTAATCGGATCCATCATCTATTTACTGATGCAGGGGGAATGAAACTAGAAAGCTCCATTAAAAACAGCTACATTACGTTTTAATGATAATTCTCATTTTCTGTACCAAAAAATACATTTGGAATAATCATCAGAGCACAAAAGGAATGATCATCTACTATTACTAAGGGATATTGTGTGCAGAGATAAAGATGAGGGCTCCTGAATGGCTGCACAACAGATAAAATTGCACACGTAACTCAGACGTCCCTCTGAGCGCTAATGTTTAGAGGTGAGGGTCTCGTACTCCAAAACACCTCAGGAGCATGAATGTATATTAGAAAACATACATTCTTTTTATACATACCTCTTTAGATAAATAGTTTACCCAAAACTCATTTACTTACCCTTATGTGATTCCAAACCACTTTTCTCAGTATCTCAGTGTCAAGCTTTGTGTGATAACCATACAAAAATGTATTTATTGACCAAGATCTAAAAAAAGAATGAATGAATAAAAATGAATAATTCAGCGTCTTGATTAATTGAAAATATTTGACTGATTCATTCATATATTATACATCACTGCTTCTTTCATGAAATCTCGTGACAGTGCCACTTACTGTAAGAGCTAGTGCATGTATTTATTTAATAACGTGAACAAAATATTACATTTGGTTTGTTTACTCTTCAAAAGCATTGATTTAGTGTAATGCTTAGGGCCACATTCACAAAAAAAATGAATTAATTAAAGGATGATTTCTATAAAGTCTTAATAATCATTTTATATTTATGGGAATAGTGAAATGTATACCACAGCCATCAATTGCAAAACATAGAAATTATATATTTGGAATCACTTTTATTTGCTGATGAATGATACTGTAAGTCAATCAGAATTCATCTAACTTGCAGGATATATTTCCAGTGTGTAATATCTTAAACATGCCTATAATAAACAATATTATCATCCGTTGGTGTATTTGCTAATATAATTTTGCATTATATTGTGAACGAGCCTTCAATAGCCTTCAATATCATAATAATTTAAAAGGTTGCATCATATGGACTAATTTTATAATTATTTTATGGTGCTTTTTGAAGCATGAAAGATATTTATTGCAGTTGCATGGAAAAGAGCAGTAAGGACATTATTTAAAATATCTCCTTTTGATTCCGACAGGCTTTGGAATGACAGGGTTGGTGAGTAAACAATGACAGAAGTTTCATTTTTGGGTGAACTATGCATATAGTTTTTATTCAAGAACAACACTGACATTAACCGGAAGCAATGCCGCCGGGAGGAAAAATACAGTATAATCACACACATAAACATGTTTAGAGGAAATATTCCACAATATGAAACCAAAATGAGATTCTGAAGAATCGTATGTATTGTGAAGAGAGTGACAAGGTGAGAGGAAAAACAACATTAGTGTTTCTCACGTTCTGCTCTTCGACAGCAGGTGAGCTCATCTATAACGCATCAACATATCTCCCCCATACTGAAACCTCTGACATGGGACCTTAGCTTAGAGGAGATGAAATTAAGTGAAATAAAAATCGTATTAAAAATTATTATCGCCTAACAGCCATTAGTCTAAAGTGTGCTGTCACCATTTGATGGATTTCTCACTTAGTTCAATGAATGTTCTAACGACATTGATAAAATCACTGCAAACCAAATACAGTTAACCCGCTCATGGAGGGCCACACATTGTGTCAACACCATAGAGAGAAGCCCCGCTAAAGGAAATACAGATCATTTTTTGTCTTTGAAAACCT
The DNA here is from genome assembly GCA_032357475.1 of Enteromius thamalakanensis. Lineage (NCBI taxonomy): Eukaryota > Metazoa > Chordata > Actinopteri > Cypriniformes > Cyprinidae > Enteromius > Enteromius thamalakanensis. The sequence goes on along the minus strand of JAUCMT010000154.1, from coordinate 14,450,310 downwards.
CACTGTATTTGTCGTTTATTACATTAGTACCATTGGAGAAGAGGAAACTCAAAAAGTATATATGCATATAAACTGTAAATAAATAGTCGTCTTAAGGTGACATTTACCTTCATCTCAGTACACATCTGCGCTGGAATTTCACGAACCATTTCCCCACACTAATATTTTGCTTTGGATTCATATTCATTTACCACCAGTTTCACGTAGCCAGACAGCTGAAGGTCTGGAGTCCATGGCAGGTTTCATTGGCCAAGGCCCGCCCATGAGGCTGTTTGACTGACATGTCAAACAACCAATCACAGTTTTTTTGTTTAACGTCATGTTTCAGGGTGTGGAAATGTTACCACAATAACACAAAAAAAAACCTCTTGAATGTATTTTAGAGAATCAGTGGCGGGAATGTTAAATTTTTATCATTTAGTTGATCCTGTTAAGCTCTCATTGTCAAAGTTGTAAACACGACAGCTTTCGTCTTTCATGAGGGGGTTTGGCGTCACGGCATCTTTGTTTCCAGATGGAACATTAAAAACATGATACACACGTCTCATCGAAATACTGTGTAATTAAACCAATTCGACAACGAATTCTAAACTCCTGAAGTGTTTCCACTTTTGTGTGCCATAAACATCAGAGGTTCAGCCAATGATCCATGGGCATGCTATCTGAGGCTGAGGCTAGTTAACCACTGAACAAACAAATTTGCATTTATCACTAAAAAGCCGGTTTGTATGGAAGTGGCCTCGGAGTAAGCAGTGATTCATGCATCGTGACACTATTAATACTGAACAATGCCCCTTCTCTGCTCTCAAAATTGTGCAACGCTTTCCGCTCAGCAGTGTAATGTGCTGGTGGGCCTGAATTTTTCCTCAGTATTCACTGACCACTTCACTATTTCATCTACCTCCGACTATTTTTCTACTTTGGGGAAAACACTTTCTATCACTGTCAGATAGAGCAGGGATAAAAACTCTCCAGCCCTGGATTAGCTGTCCACTTGCCTCCCTGCAGTCTCAGAACAATAAAACACAAGAGTGCACTTCCCTACATGGGTCCTCCACATTTACTTAGGGCAGCTGAGATACGGCCGCTCCAGGCCATTGTGTTTTGGGTCTTTAAGCGTGAATCATGCAAGCATTTTAGAGCCTGATTTAAATATGAGCTAATTGTTTTATTTCCAGTTCGAACTTTCGGGTGCTCGTTTATGAAGTGATGAGGGGTAAAAATAGAATCCTCAAAGAAATCTTCATGTCACATTCTTCTTCTCCTCAATGTTCATTTGTGACAATTTCAGATCGTCTTACTGTGTAGGGACGAGATGATCTGATTGTGATGAAAAACAAACATATAAACCTTTCAATCTGTTTAATTAAGACAGCTTAGCAGTGGCACTGGGTTGCTGAGTATTTAAGATAATTACGGTATTAATTACAGCATGAATTAAATGACATAATTGCCTTTCAAAACAATGACTCTGATAGCTTAGGTAAGGTAAAGGGTTAATTTACTATGGAACCAAGCATGCATTATTTACGCACCCTGATGAATAATACATTTAAGAAGTAGGCTTATAAATTTCCCAACACAAAGCTAAAGCAAAGCAGAGAGCCCAAGCCGAGGCTGATTTGAATATATGTCTCAGATGAATATTGCTTGAGTTATGATTGTGGCAGAGTGGAGGCCCTCATTTCATTTCAGTAGCTATATAAAAAACACAGGAGAATTGAAACATTTTTCCCAGTACAAATGACCTCTTAATTTCAGCCATAGGATTAAAGAGGGAGAAAGAGGGATGTTTTTAATGGCTTCATACTGTTTTAATGATAAATTTGCTTATGGATTAATTGTTGCATTATGGCTGTAAATGCAATACTGCAGGTTACAGCGTTTCGCATGTAGTGGTGAACATTGATTCTTTTTAAGTAAATCATCTAAATTACTGATTGCTTTGTGAGTGGCTGCCTTTTGAATTGTTCACAAAAACGATTCATTAATTCCACTAGCGTGTGTTGCTTAGGGGCATGAAAAATTTGATCGTGTTTTTTCGGCAAAGAAACGGCAGTGTTGTGTCTTAAAAAGTAGACACAATAAATATATTTATACATTTTTATATATTTACCGTACATTGCAACACGGAAGTGAGGTAGGTTTTTTGTGAGTGACAGATACAAACAAGTGTGTTTACGACTACAATAATACATTTTAGGCCCGTGGCATTGGCAATATGGGCAAATGCAAAGGGTGCCGTACATCCAGGGGGCGCCAGAAATGTGTCACTTCCACTTAAAACTAGTTGGTATTTTGACTTCAGAAAGGAATACGCCCACATTAATTTAACTGCATAGCAAAGCAGTAGTTGCAATAATAATAATAATAACATAGCCTACCCTACGATACTACCGTTACCATCATGGAGAGAGATGTGTATGGGCGTGACTTGTTGATATTGCTGTATTTGACGTTTTATATTATTCTTTATGTCAAATTAAAGGTGAGAGAAGACAGTGCGGCCTTCTGTTGGGAGTGTTTGGCTGTGCATCTGCAAATAGAGCCACTTGAGGCTGTGTGGTGTTAGATACACGAGTGCTTTGTATGTTTTATTCAAAAGTTAGGGCTGGTACTGGATAGGGAAAAGTGTTAAAGAACAGCTAACTTCTGGTTCGCCCACGTCCTAACGAGCAACAGCCAGTAGTCACTATGTGTTCTGTTAATTTGTTTGTATTTGTTTCTTTAATTCTTTCTAAGTTCTGAATTTTGAGTCATAATCTGGCAGGGGGTCAAAATTCGGCACTACACCGGCCCTGAATAAATTAATACCAGTTTGCAAAATCAAGTAGTTTTTGTTAAGAAATCTGGAAGCCTCTTCAAATATGGTGGAAATGCAATGATTAGTGATAGGCTAATATGTCATAATATAAAGTTATGTCAAAGTGAGCAAAAAGCTAGTTAAACTAGATTTCATTCCTAAATGAACACAAAACTGATTATTTGAAATTATGAAAATAGGCTGACTTGGCTAAAAAAACAAAACACTTTCAAGCAAAAGACAGAGCTGGTCAATGTCATGTTTACTCTTGGTTCCTGAAAATGATAGCTTGTTTACACACAGAGCTGTATTTTTTATTGCTGTGCATATTTCTGTACTGAGTACTCAATCTCGTATGGCAGTGCAAAGAAAAAAATATTAAGCAGCATATTGATGATCAGTTGGGGAGCTCTATCTCTTCAAAGCATTGTTTCATTAAGAGTGAACGCTATTACTATTGTACATCAAACTGGGCATGTTGTAGGAAGATGACTGAATTAGTGAAAACTGGGGGGCATAAATAACAATATTCCTCTCTGGAAGTGTGTGCATGTATATCCGAGAGGTGAAATGTAAAGAAAGACAAGTAAAATAATGGATAAGTTTGGCATCCATGAAGAAAATAGAGGAGAAATGTCCTAGAAAGTCTTGTAATCATCAGCCTTTTTCACTAAAGCCCTACTGTGATTTGTGTTTTTAAAAAGAGACATGGCAATAGGCAGCCGTGAGGTGCCATTGCCGCCCAGGCACCCATGTGATGGCACAACACTTTCATTTCCCCCAGCCTAGACATCAGAAGGGGAGAAAAAAAAAAATTACATCTCAGTCTGACGAGTGACTAATCAAGGAGCTCGAAACGGTGCTGCAATAAATTACTCCGCCGTGAAATAAACCACACAAACAGACTGATGATAATAAATGTAAATTATTTCTCCGAAGAAATTTTCCCCGGTACATGAGTAATACCAACCATCAGGAAGGAGTCTTCCTTAACATTAATTACAGAAAATGACAAGTGAGCTGACAAGTAGGAAGGCTCATTATCTGCGAACATATTCACAACTTCGCAATTTGCCGCGAAGATGGACTCCAGCTAAATTAATCTCTTTTCTTTGCATGAGCCCCTTCTAATTTTCATGTTATTAACAGGTTTGCAGTATCACTCAGTGCTTGTCAGCCTAATCAGGTTTTTTCTTCCTCTTCGTCTTCCTCCACCGATGTTCGGGGGGGAAAGCGCGGTGTCGCTTTGAAAAGGATCAGGTCCCTTAATGTGTTCTCCATCACGTGTCCCCCACTCCACAAGGATGCTTTTAATAAGGTTCCTTAATCATTCCTCTTTTTGCTCAACTTTTGGCCCGGTTGGTGTCCATTATCACTGGCTTTTGTACCAGGTAGAGTCATTAAGGGGAAGGGAAGGTTTATCAAGCAAATGTAGGGGGCTTTGCTTCACTATAATGGAGAGATGGGCACGCCGGCATGAGGGAAATCTTGTTTTAGCCACCCTGCTAAGCGTCTTGACTCTTGAGTTTGACTGAAATGATAGAGCGTGAGGACAATGTTGAAAACCTTTTTGTGTTTGATTAAACTTAATGAGGCTGAAAGAGAAATCCATTTGGGAAAAAAAATGCTAAATCACGTAGAGGTGGTGAATTGATTGTCCTGATTGGTATCACTATGCTCGTTGAGTTATTTAAATGATGAGTGTGCAATCTATATAGTTTAATAATTTTACTGAAGTTTTACATGATCATGTTCATATTAAAAGGAGTAAGTCTCTGCTCATTTAAAATCTATTTAAGGAAACAATCTGATCTTGGCGGCTTGGTTTTTTGTTTGATTTTTATTTAAAAAGTCACTTCTATGAGACTATGTCTGGCTGTATGCTTGAATAATTACAACAGGAATGAATTGATTAAACATACAGTATACTAGTTAGAATGTCCTTCCATCAGAGCATTCCTGTGAAGAGGCCGGACCTGTAATTCTACTAAATTCTCAGTTATTGGCCAAACCCTACTACTTAGCATCAAGGGATTGATCTCCACCCTTAAGGGGCGTTCACACCGGCAAAGATTTACAACAAAAAAAAAGTCATTTATTTTGAGACCATTGGCAATGCGACAACATTGAACAGAATTCATCTTTATGCAAATGTCCATCAACACCTTTGGCAACTTCTAATGGGAGCGCAGCCGTTAGAGCTCACGATACAGTTGGATACTGCAGTTGAGCAGGAACACCCACTAGCAACCAGTACAGACTTGGCGACCCCAGCAATTTAATCACTGTCAGTGCAAAAAAACCTTTACTTTGTGGCCAGCATTCTTAAGCAACAGGATGCCACCACTAAACTAAACAAACCATAAAGTAATTTCAATGTTTGATGAATTGAATATATACATTGTAATTTAATAGATTGCATTCTGTTTAAAATATAACATATTCAGAATATATATTAAAAAAATGTTTAGAAGACAAATATTTGCTTAATTTCGAAATAACATCAACACCAACAAATAAAGAATTATCTGCTCAGCATGGTCCAGCTTTCACGGGAAGAAATATTTTACAGCTAATTTTATCATCATGTAAAGAAAGGCAGTAAACAAAAGTCCTTTATTAACTCATAAATTTATGAGCTGTGAAACATTTATATCAAGATGTGGCGTATTCAAGGACACATGACTGACTTCATCCACCTATATTCGGATTCACCGTCGGCTCGGAAGCTGTCCATGTATCCATCTTCCCCAGCCTTCCCATTTTCCAAAGCATCCCTATAACTCTTCCATCCTCCATTTGCTTGTGCCTGGTCTCAGACAAATGCAATTGTAAGCGATGTTGTGAGTTTTGTTTTGCTGGAATTAATAAATCACAGCAGGAGTATGAAGTATCTGCACGTCTCAAATGTAATCCGCGCATTTGCCTGTATATCAAGGCCCTGTTTAATTCACAGGTAGCCTCATGATAGCTGATGCAGAAACGCAATATGTCATGCAAAATTAGTTCAGAGAGAATAAGTTTCAGGAGGCAACGCACAAGGAAAAAAAAGAAAAAGATGACAAGAGGGAGGTGGTACCAGCCACAGAGGTTTTATCTGCGCCCCTCTTCCACCCTCCCCTTAATTACATTTCACACACTGTAGTGCCACAATAGCCCTGTGTAACCTTTGGAGGCTGTGCCTTTTTAATAATGCAAAGTATACATTTTCATATCTGTTTTTTTCCGGCACTCTCCCCATTTATTAATTTGCTGAACATAATAAAACAAAAGGAGGGAAGTAATGAGCTTCTTTGCTGAGGCAGGCAGAACACAATGCGAGCCGGTCTGCGTTCAGAGAATGAGAACACAGTGGCGTAAACTGACTTAAAACTGAACGTCTCATCAGGGACGGGGGATGAATTCCACCTTAAAGTGACCTATTGATACTCTATAACTTTGTATATTACATTTATACTCAATCAAGAAGTTTTGTTGCATATGCAAGATAAGGGATGTTATTTACAAATACAGCTCCTAGCTTCTCAATAGGCTTTGATTGATTCAGAGTTTAAGTAGTGCCCATGAGCTCTGTGCTACCTTTCACTGGGATGCAGCCATAAAAAGACATCTGTTGTTGAAGCGTGGAGGAGCCCGATGAGACCGCACTTCCTTAATTAACCGGGCCTTCTCTAAAGCCCCACCAGAGAGATGAGTGATCTTTGTAAGACACCGGCGATATTTAATATCTGATTAAAATCATCCTCACGATAAGATTTTACAATGAGCCACTTAAGAGTACAGTAAATGTGAAGCTCTTTAATGTGGATTATGCTTTTTCATTTACCTAGATGGTGATTAATATGCTGTCAATGTTAACCTTGGCAAATGCCATGTGGTTTCTGCAAATTGTCTGCTCTTCTTTGCCCTTTGAAGTATTGAACTTTGCCATAGAAACTCTCTACTCTCATCCAGCCTCATCTCGTTCAGTCTATAAGCCCTATAGTTCAGATAGTTGTAACACTATTATCAAATTGTATATAGAAATAGCTCACGTTAAAGCTAAAGAGGGAAAACGGTTTAAACTTTGCACAGATTACCCAAAGTACAAGCCCTGTCAAATAAACAGGCCTTCATATTAAATAGGCTGTTATATAGTAATAGTTTTTCGAAGCTACAAATAATTTTCAAAAACAGGTATCTTCACCGTTAAGCGGCACAACTGTTTTCAACATTTTTTGTTCACCCAAAATCAGATGATTTTATTGGATTACTCAGGATCATGTGACACTGAAGACTGGAGTATTTTGCAATCTCATGAATACATTACACTTTAAAATATAATAAAATAGAACAATTGCAATAATAATTTTCAAAAAACAAACAAACATCTGACTCTATGTTTTAATGCATTACAGATATAGGTTCTGCATACGCATGCACCATATTAGCACAGTGTGATCTGTTAAGGCCCGTCAGTTTAAATGCCATAGGAAGTTGACCAGGTTGCTTCCTGTATAGTGTTGCATTGAGCTGTCCACAGGCACATAGACACAAATGCCGCTGCACAGGGTGTTAGACAAAGACTTGGTTTATATGTTAGAGGTGAAAGTTCATAAGTGCCAGGAGTTATGTTCAGGAGCATGCTACAGCATGGAACCCCATTACATTAGTCAATAACTGTAATCAAAAATAACTATAAAACAATGTTCTTAGTGTGAAGAGCCTTATAACAGATGTAAAGATTTCCCCCCAACTATAAAGAACCTTTTGTTCAATGAATGGGTGTTCAAAGTTCTTCATGGATCCGCAGACTGTAATGAACCTCTATTTTTTATTTAGTTAAGTTGCCAGATTGAAGCCCTCTATATAAAGTGCAAATAGATGCTAAAATGCCTGGTAGGTAAACTCAGACACCTACAGTAGCTACTTCTGAGTTTGCATCAGTTGAATGGTATCTTCACTTTTAGGTTACTGTAAATTACAGAAACCGATCATTTTCTTCAAATGTGATGTAGTGTCAAGTATTTCAGGTTTTGTGAAACTGCTGTTCAAGATATATATTTCAGTTAAAAGTGATGGTAAATCTGTGGCGCTTTCTGCAAATAAAATATGCGCTTGACACAAATGAGCTGTGGCAGCTGCTACAAGGGCTTTTTAATTGAATGATTATTGTATTAAATAGTTGTTTTTAATGGAGCGTGTTCTTCCCCAATTACTTCCACTTAAAGGACCTGAACCGTTGGCAGGTCCACTAAACCGCAGACCTAGAACCGCAGTCAGTGTGTGCATGCACATGTAGGGGGCCACAGCTGTCCCCCTGAGCCAAAAAACCCTTGAATGCCCATGAGTGTGTTTTTGTTTTTATTTTGTGTGTGTGTGTGTATGAAACTCGTTCATGTATGTGAGATGCCAACATGTATGGACTGCCTTTGCAGATGCAGTGTACAGCAATCGCTCCTAATCCCTGACACCCAGCATCTGCTTCTTATCTCAATGGCTCATCCCTAATTGAATGAATAACCCTTCATAGCGCTCTGATCAGATAAGGGAATGTCTATGATGAGATAGTTATCATCATCTTAAACTCATGAAGAGAAACTGGACCGAAGATGAAACTGTGATTAGCATCCCATAATGATGTGTGCATTTGACTAGAGTTCTTGGTTTGATCTTATTCTAGTGAATATATGTTAGTCTGTGCGTCTCTAAAAGAAAGTGTCCTGCATAGTGTTAATGAATTGCAAGTCAAATGCGACCTGCAAGAAGATGAAAAAGATCACGTACTAATATTCTTCTGACCGATACCAATTTAAAGAAGGTCAAGTTTTAACTTGCACCAATTTTTTTGTACTGCTTGTAGAATTTTTCAGGCAATATAGTTTCTTGAACATTCTTCTTTTTTTAATCACTTGCAGTCTTGACTCACTCGGTGCCTTAGGTACAGATGGTGGACAACCAAATCGCCGGTTTCACCGCCACGCTCGCCGCGGCGGCGGTATTTTAGAGTGCACTTGCAGCTGTTGACCGCCGAGAGGCGCTTTAACCATAAGTTATTGAGCAAACGCTTTAAAGCACGTATCAGCAAATACGTCCGTCAGCTTTGCCTCACTGATGTGTTATATTTAACGGCAGCAGTACACAAACATACTGGTGTTTTCACCCAGTTGATCCCCTCCTCGGCAATATACTGTATCACTGTATTTCACTCCCATTTTTAAGACATGACTAAAATAAGAAACGAATAAATTAAACCTGCCACGATTTAGCTAACATATTGAAACGGATTGCACTTCTCTATTAAGGTGCGAGTAGGAAAACATTAGTTTACAATTATCATTATCATTATTATTATCATTATTATATATTTATCTATTTCGTTTCTGAGAAAAATAAAGGATTGCGCTTTGCCTCCGTGCTCAGCGCACGTCAGCCTGTCTGCACAAACATATCCCACATTAATCATTACAGTGCATTTTAACATCTAAACATTGTTATAGGCTTAAACTGTTTTAGAGGGTATATTTAGTTTTATTTTAGACAAGTCGTGATGGTGTGAAAAGGATAAAGTGATAAAACACTGAAAGTGAAATACACACTTTCTGATCAGCTGCTAATGGTCTTTAAAAAAAACAAAAACTTATATTTAACGAACAAAAATTACTCCAAACATTCTTCTAAATTAACTTAATTAAAAAACAAAACGAAATATAATAATTTTGACATTAAACTCAAAACTGAACTATTTTAATTTAATTTTCTTTGCATGCAGATTAATGTCCGCCTTGTGACAGCGTTTTATTTTAGTATTGCATCACTCATGGCTTTAACGTTTAAAATAGAGTTCAGGAAGATGTATGGAACTGCTTGTCAACTGCTCTTGTCAAAAGGCTCAGGGCTGCGTTCTCCGATAACGGTGTCTCTTAGCGCGCTACGAAGACTCTAAAGGTACACCTTAACTACAGTTATACCTTTTCTACGTGTGTTCGCCG
>JAUCMT010000154.1:14430293-14440436 GCA_032357475.1 Enteromius thamalakanensis | reverse complement strand
GCTATATATATTATATATATATATATAGACAAATCTAAAATAATTTATAAATACAAACTCACAATTACGAAAAATCTTGTTTCCCTTTTTTTTTTTTTCTCTTGTTTTTATTCCAAGTTTACCTTTCACAATTCTGAGTTTATATCGTGCAGTTAGAGGTAGGTACTGTAGGTGCTATGACCCAAATTATATTTCACAGCATAATCGTATTCTGCGGTAACAATCTATTTCTGTATATCACTATATAGTTATTTTGGCTATTTTATACATGTGTCTTATTATATGTCTGATTTTCTCTGTTTTGTCGACTAACCAGCCCAGTCTCACGTCAATTCGTACATATTTTATGCGTAGGCTAAATCGACCTATACCTAACCCCACCCTTAAACCTACCCGCCACAAGGGTTTAGACAAATCATACAAAATCGTACGAGGGAGGTTTCCACTCGCACAAAGTTTCCACCTCATATGAATATATACAAATTAATTGTGAGACTGTGTTAGACTGACAGACATCAGGAATATAAGAGCTGCATGTTTCCATATACTGTTACACATGTTTTATTTCTCAGCTGTTTGCTTTAACCTTTTACACTCTGCAGCTATTTTGGGGAATTCCGCCTGTTTTTGCCTACCAAAATTAAGAAGCTTCACATACCCACATGCAGAGGTGTATATAAAAAATATTGTCAGCATATTAAAGGAAACCTTTTGAAATTACATAAAACACTGCTGAAATTGATTAAAATTATTGTATATATTGTCTGTGTTAAAATAAAGACAAAAAAAGGCGCTTTTTATTTTATTTTTTGTAAACTGAAATTTGAAAGTGTAAAGCTCAGGCCCTGAGTGCCTCAGCTCCCTGCAGACAATTTTATTTGTTTCCAACACATGCCAGTAAGCACAGGAAAAAGGAAATTTATTTCTATCATAATCTAGGCAAGAGTTATTCTATTCCAACTGTAGGGAAGAATAAAACCATTTTTATACAAAATGCCTAACCAAATTTCTCCCAAAAGTCTCTAAGTCTCCCCATACCAACATACAATGGAATAAATGCAACATATTGGTGTCATTAAAAAAAAAAAAAAACTTTGAAAATACATAAAAAACTGCTGTAAGTGATAAATATTATTATATATGTTGTCTGTTGGAGGGTACATAGTGTACTTTACGTGTAAATAACTTTTGTTACAGTAAAATAAATATACAAAGTGATTCATATCTGCATAAAATAGGGTTATTGGTGCATGCAAAGGGTTAAAAATTCAAGGCACAGTTTAAAGCCTAAAAAGCAGCAATAAAAATGCTCAGAAACAGAATATCCGGCAATGTGCACATATAGCAAAATGAGTTCTCTTTTGCATTCCATTTATTTAAAATCACTTATTTTTTGCTTAACAAATACGTGTAAATTGTAATATTTTCTGACCATTTCATCAGCACGTAGCACAAGTAAAAAAACTTGCAAAATCTCAAAGTATCTAAACCTGTATCAGGAGTATTAAGAAATACAACTACCATTTTCACTGTGATGCAACAAAAACCAAGAACTGTTGCAATTTGATAATGCATTAGTTTGGCCAGTGTGAATATATCAGTGTGTTAAGATACTCCTCAGGAGACTAGTCTTTCGTAACATACTTGACAGACACCCAAGAGACTCTTCTCCATCCGTTCCCTCTCACCCACTCACTAAACCAGGAAACACTGATCCATAATGCCTCAGGAGTACAGCAGGTCCCCGGCACAGGTAGGCCGTCTGCATGTGAGCGCATGGTTGAGGAGAGACCCCCTGCGCGAAATTAAATTCTCCAGTTGGATGGCTGGGCCGTCCTCATCTTCGCCCCCCGCTCAGCTCCGCCGAGCCGTCCCTTCATTATTCCCGCCGCTCGTAACTGAGTGAGCGCTTCGCTCCGCACCCATCCTGTCTGGTTAATGCCAGCTCAGCTGCTTGAGGGTAGACGACAGGCTTGTCAGTCTCCAGTGGAACACACTGTATTACCGTTCCTTCACTTCATTTATTCTTCTTTCACACTGCACACACAGGATGTTGTGCCACTCCTTCCATTCCCCAGATACACACTGCTGTTTCATTTGCAAGTTTGATGAGTTGTGGTTGTTGTTGTTCTATATTTTGGCCTGCAGTTTTTTAGAATTGATTTTTAGCCAATTACATGCTGCTAGAATAAATATTGGCTTTTCACATATATATAAAAATATGCATAAACAAGTTAATAGTCAAATATTTTTACCAAATCAATACCTGTAACATTCCTAGTTTGTTTTGATCTTAGTTTCTTGGTGTTTTGGCTTTTGTCTCATGTCATGTTATGTGTGTTGTCTCTTCCCATGTGCTCCTTGACCTAGTTTGTGTTAATGATGTATTTAGTTCAGGTGTGTCTTGTAATTAGTGTCTGTATATAGCCCATGTCTTTTTAGTTCATCCCTGTCCGTCAACCCTAATGTTATTCATGTCTCTCTGAATGCTTTCCTGTAGAGTTATTGGATACTGCTCCACGTTTTGAGTTCTTTATTAAAAGTGTTTTGTTTTATATTTTACTCCTGCCTCCGATCTCCTTCGTCTGCTCGACACAACAACGTTACAATACCAAATACTGAATTTTGGTTTTTGCATATTTAAATAAATTTTCACTATTTTTATTAACTTTGCTGGCATCTACTACTTGAAGTAAATCTTGAAAAATACTAATAATTTTCTAGCAACATTAAATGCAGGTCTTTAGCAAATCCCTATAATAGCTATATTGTTTATAGTGTCAGGAGCTGCACTTGCCCACTCCAGCCCGGACTATGTTCATTGTTTGTCTGTCTCTCTGTTCACTGTTCAGGACTTTTATTATGAACATTTGTCTCCTCCCACCTTGTTTGTCGCCATGGCTGCCCATTAGTTAATTCTCCTTGTTACCTCGTTATGTCTTGTATTTAAAGGATGTTTGGTCCTTGTCTTGTCACCAATCATTTTGGTTAATTACCTTTGTAAAGCCTTCCGTGTTTCCCTGTTCTTGTTTATTGTTCTCGACCCTGCTTGCCTTGGATATTCGCTCTTGCCTCGCTCCTTGGATACTGTTCAGTGATACCGCCGCTACACCCTTGGATTATTCTCTCATCTGTGCCTTCGATGTCTCTGTTTGCCGGTAATCGATAACTTGTTTTAACCCTGCCTTTGATATTAAATAGTTTGCATTTGAATCCGCCTCTCCTCGTATTTCCTTTGCATCATGACATACAGTATAGGTTTTAATGTCCAAATTAACTTTCAAATGCAAATAACCTAAATGATGTAATGCTTTATTTTTAATAAATTATTTGATCAACTATTAATTAATTAATACAAATAATAAAATATTTTAATATCAGCCATAACAGTAAAACTATTACTGGCTTATTTATATTTTTGTTGTCTGTGCTTGATGACATTAAAGAGCAACCCATTTCAATACGCAACCATACAGTACCTAACCTATATATCAGCAACCTTGCAAATCAGAAAGCAGCAAAAGATAGTGAAGAGGTACAGGAAATGATGCAAAGACGTAAAGCAAACATGATCAGGAGGTCACATCTTTCGATCAGGTTTAAGCTTCTATTGTTGTCTTGATTGTATCTCTGTCACCTGGTTCTTGAGTGTCATCCTCTTGCAATAACTTTCTTTGTAAACATAAGCAGAGCTCCAAGGCTTTAAGATAAAGTCTCTCTGCATGAGAGGGCTGCATGATGGAGTGTTGTTGGGCTGGAGATGCAGACAGTCTGCCATTGTCGGAGCCACGGTTTACACTTGACCTCATGAGAATTTCGACCACATTACTATTCCACAGGAGCGTGGAGCCTGCCCTTTCTCTCAGCTCTTCCTGTTACCCGAGGCTCTGTGAAATGTAAATAAGTAAATCCACTCTTTCTGCGAGGATGCAGATAATACCCTGTTTCTGAATAATCACACGGGAGGCTTGCTGTGTTGAGTCTCACTCAGTTACAGTTTCTGCAGGTGAAGTCAAGCAAAAGGTTGCATGAGTGAGTCAGAGTAATGCTTTCAGTAGCTAGTGACCAATAAACAGATATTATACACTGAGCAATGAGACAGTGACAATGAGAGGAATTATAGTATAGTTTACTGTAATGTTTATTTATTTTGTGTTGTGTTTATTTTTTGTTTAGATTTTACTAGCAATTAACCATTGAGAAAATGAAAAGCTACTTTTGGAAAAGGAGAAGCCTGAGTTCTGGTTGGTTCACATAATATAGATGCACAACCCATATTAGACATATGGTCCTATTGGACCAATACATAAAACATGAGCACAGTTTCTTTTTACTGGTAGAGAGAGATGACTAGGATATATCTATTGTTTTTTTCATTTTCTTTATGCTAAAGGTGCAAAATCAATGTTTTTAAATCATACAGGTACCTAAACAGTGCCTGAACAATTACTTAATAAATAAATAAAAATACTCAAAACAGCATTGTGACCCTGTTTATACTACATAGTGGAAGTACTTACCACACATTTTTCAAGATTATATTTTTGTCAGTGGTGCTCAGAATCTGCAAATCATTTGTTACAGGCAATTGTTATTTGCTTTGCGCAATCCCTCCTCCTCCTGCCCCCAGTTGTCTTCATTCATTGCGATGTTTCACTGTAGAAATTGTCTAATGCCAATTTTACATTGTCCAACCAAAAAGTTTGCCACACATCGTCAGAATAGTCCCATCTGCCATCAGTGATTCAACAGTAACGTTATGAAGCAATGAGAATACTTTTTGTATGGAAAGAAAACAAAAATAACAACTTTCAACAAGTTTGCCACCGTAGCATCACTGTAGCGTCAGTTTGGAGAGTATTGCTCCACACAAGTAGCGTACTTTTTTTTGTTTCCATATAAAAAATATTCTTGTCGTTTCATAACGTTACGGTTACACCACTGACGACAGATGGACTATTCTGACGATGTCTTTTCTGGACTTTGACAGTGGTCATTACCTGTTATTCAATGGGGACAGGCACAAGCCTTCTTGTTTTTCTCCAAAATATCAATTAAATTGTTTTCTGAGGATGAACAAAGCTTTAAAGAGTTCAAAGAAATGGTGTTCTGAAAAAAATGGCGTTTTCCACAAAAATATTTATCTGTTTTCAACATTTAACATGTTAATATATTATATATTTTACGTGCGTTTTAATATATACATTAAACTATATTACAATTAAGCAGTAATTTTTAAATTGTGCAATTACTTTATAATATTCCATTTTTATTACATCAATTTTATTTTGTTACGTGCAAGAGACTTCTTTGAAAACATTAAAAAATCTTATAGACCTCAAACTTTTGATCAGTATTGTGTATATATATATTCAGCTCTTCCGCAGGAAGGAGGTACAACCTCTTGTTTTCAAAGGAATGTTTCATTTGCAACAGCAGAGACGTTCAGGCTAATTGTCCATGTGTCGTGGTGAGACAGGCTCCCCAGGAGTGACAAACACACCTCTCCTGCGTTCCCTTAATTGCCATCATAGATATGAGACATGAAGGAAGAAAATGGTTGAAAACACTGAGGAGATCAATAGGACACAATGCACCATGCTTCCATATGTTTTGTTTAGGGAACATATGAATCCTATTGTGCACAATTCAGAATGAAATGAACCAGACACCCACCCCACCACCACCAAAAAAATAAATAAATAAATAAAAACGACAAAAGCCACAAGAAAGCTCAAGAAAAACGAGCATTCGTAGGTCGTTAAACACCTCACACCCCCACTCTCACACCCTCTGTGTAACCAAAAAGCTATTGATAGCAATGGAACAAAACGCTTTTCAATGTGACAATTGATTGCTTTTTGAGGCAGCTGCTGGTTGATTTCATAATTGGTATAATTTTTCACAAGTACATGAATGTCATGCGGCAGAAAGCCTCAGAATCGAGGCCCTAATGCAGTGCCCTTTAGTTCAACCTAAAGATCAATAATGTATTAAAACCAAGTGCGTATTAAAATAATAGAGGACTATTGCAGGCTTCAGACAAGAAAAATATGGAAGAGAAATGAGTTAACAAAAAGCCTGAGATGGAAGTCAAGCTCTGCGCGCCGAGCAAAAGAAATAAACAGTGCATTTTTTTTGTTTAAAATCGAAACAGTGATAGTGCAGAAGTTATTGGTATGGCGAACCAGATAATGAAACGGGGTAAGATGATTTTTGGAACTAAATACGTTTTTATTCAGAGTAATGGAAGCTAAGTGTTAGCATTTTCTTGCTATCACTTGTTGTTAGCATTGTTCGAAAGGGATTATGAGGCGGCGGCTTTACTGTATTTCAAAAGATTATATTGTAATGGGCCTGATAAGCACCAACTAGAGAATAAAACTCAAGAATCACAAAGAAAATAGTCTTTAGCTAAGCGTTTTGGTGACAATGTTTCGATGGTTTTGTTGCAAGGCTACTTCATGCTCGACAGGCAACTGTATGTGACAGAGAATCTGAGGCAGCGAAAAGCAAACCTGTGACTAAGTACCTGAGCGACATCCTGTTGTTTCGACTCAAGGCAATAAGCACACTTGACGCAGACATGACAAGCTAACATCAGCTAACTTCAGAACGAATCATCGCACCGGACTCTTGGGAAGTGGACTGGATTTGATGCTGCTGCTGCAGCTGTTTGTGTGTATCTTGGAAAACAATGTGAATGGCGCTGGAAACTAAAAGAATATCCCACACACACACACACAGACACTCGAACCTCACTACCGACAGTTTTCAATATCCCCTATCTCTCCCTCTTCTGGTTTTCGGTATCCCTATGCTTTGATGTGCTCCTGTGTCTTTTCAACAGTCAGCTCTGCATTTGATCATAGTTTGATAACCTGACACATCTGATTCATTTTATTAAAGCGATACAATTCTTCTGAAAGGTCTTCAAAATCTCTCGACATCCAGCGCCGGTGAGGGAGAATGATACGCACAATGCTACGTTCTAAGTTAAGCATAGAAAAAAAAGAAAAGAAACATCCTGCCAAGTGCCTCACAAGTGAAATTAATTTGTAAAGTTTCTTCACAGAGCCCTGAGACAGATGATTCCTTTTGAAAGTCATTATATTCCTGTGCTGTCTGGAGATTTTGTCAAAGAGAAAAGAAAATGGCATGATTTTTAGGCTTTTTTTTATCTTTTCCTTTTCTTTTGTCTTTCTTGTAGACATGTGTCTTTTTTGTGTGCGTTTCACATGAAACGTAGCAAAAGTAAACAAATGATATTGTTTTAGCTCACAGCAGACAAAGACAAAATTGGTTAAATTTGATTATGAAAAATGGGAGTTCATTTAAACTGCTAAAAATTATTTTTAAGTCATGCTGTGATATTTCCTCATGTTCTGTAAATACATTAACTAAAAAGGCGCTCAAGTGCTTTAAAGCAGCATTCAAAAAAATCATACTGCATAATATGACAGACTTCTTTCTATTTTTGCGCGCACATGCACAATGATAAAAAGTAATAAAATATATAAAATAAAATCACACTGCATAACAAGAGAGACTTCATACTATTTTTGCTTGTGATGTTTTAGATTTTATTTACTTTAATTTTATTTACCTTAATTTTTTACCTTCACCACACACAAATTATGAAAAAAAGAACGTAAAATATTGCATAATGTTTTCTTTTTCTTTTATTTATGTAGTTATATTTAAATGTGTTATAATGTAATATCGTACAGCAAAAAAAACATAATACATGTAAACCTTTTAAATAAGATTTTTTGTAAAAAATAAAATAAAATAAAAAAAATACCATGTATGGTGGTATTTTTATACTTAAAAAAAAAAACGTCAATGCTATCATCAGAGCCTGAAAAAGCATTTCCATTGTTCACAATTTTAAATGTAATTCCCAAACATCACATGAAATCATACATATTTGATCACTTTTATAACAACCAGCGTTAATGCCAGACGCTTTCAGTCGTGACCTCAGATGCTCCTCCGCATAACTGCTAATATATTAAATTTTATCTGCTGATTGATAGCTTCAGAACTGACGCAAACACGAGGAATTACTAAGTGTATTTTGGCTTCTGCTCTTTCATGGCTGCCAGATCATGAATATATATAGCATTATCAAGATCGCCTGGCATTTGAAGCAAATGCGTTTAACTCTACCTCTTCTGGCATACATACCGCTGTTCCAAAACACCAGAGGAAGGGAGTTTTGGACACAGAGCGGTGTGTATCTTCAAGCTTTAGGGGAGACATGTGTGCAAAAACAGGCAAAAATGTCAACCCAGAGGTCATGGAGAAAAATCTCTGCTTCTCTCTCTTTCTCTCTCTCTTGCATTCTTTCTATCTCTGTGGCACGTGACTTGATGGGAGCCAGTGTGATAGCATAGGCTTGACCAGTTGGGTGCTGTCTTCATACTCATTACCGGATGCAAATGAAAGGGGTATACATGTTTAATATTTAGTGGCAGCAGAAATGTCAGGGCCGGCACGAGATGGAATTAAACAGCACTGTCAGCGCAAGTGAACTCGGGGCTTTCTCAGCTATTTCACTTCATATTGAGTTACTGTCACAATTTATTTCACAGGCAAAGCTCATGCGCGTGCAAAAAATGCCCTGTGATGCCTTAAGGAAGCGAGGAAATGCGGTATGTAAAGTGTGTGTGTGTGTGTGTGTGTGTGTGTGTTGGAACCTCCTTTTCAAAGAAAGCTTCAATATAAGTAATCCCTCTGCTCAATGAAGCTTAACAAATGTGTCATCTTTTTCACACCAACAATAGCCGGGCAATTGCACAAGCACCAGTGTTGTAATTTAAGTCCGGTGGGTTTTCGCACAACGACCAATCCCACCACACTGGTAAGCGGTAATTTCCCAGGGTGTCCAATAAGAAGCAGGATATCCAAAGTACCTTTAAATGTGATTATATTCAAAGAAACAGCACCGTCTCGCCTCTCTGTGAAAATCTCAGCGTGATTTTTCAATGTCTACCCAACAGCGGTACTTCTTAACCCTTGGTGCTGAGGAAAGGGGGGGAAAACAGTTTCGTGGAAGAAGGCTTTGTGTGAGGAGAGCCTCAACAAGTGCTTATTTTAATCACGTAGACTGGAACCTATAGGGACTTAATTAAAGCACTGCTCTGGAGAGCATTAGTTAGGCAGGCAGTATCTTCACACCAGAACACATCTCTCCCTGATGTTTTTATCTGTGCCAGTAGGGTCGCTGAGATTATAATATTATAACATTATCTATTCAAATTGTGTGCCTGCTTTTTTGACACCTCAGCCTTGTTATTTACACACAAGGTCTTTGCTGTATAAATATTCAG
Organism: Enteromius thamalakanensis; assembly: GCA_032357475.1. Lineage (NCBI taxonomy): Eukaryota > Metazoa > Chordata > Actinopteri > Cypriniformes > Cyprinidae > Enteromius > Enteromius thamalakanensis. The sequence continues at coordinate 14,431,101 of JAUCMT010000154.1, read as the reverse complement.
CTGGGCTTATTCACTGAATTGTGGACTGTTTCAGACAAATTTATTCAGTGGTTTAGCTGTGACGAGTGTATGGATTGGCACGGGATGTTTTGGTTGAAAATGCAATGTTTTTTGGATTCTTCTATGCAGGATTAATGAGCAACGGAGATTCTGTCCAAAAATGCAATTTGATTTTTTTTTGTTTTGTTTAACCATTGGTTCATAATTGTTAAAAATGAAATAAATTTGAAGGTAGTACGGACATAAAATTTGCAGTTGAAACTTGAAGGTAAGAAAGTATAAAATTTAGTAGAAATTCAAAGTAAATTTTATAAATTTATATTTTGAAATAATAGTTTGATGAGATATATTTGATGATTTGTTCTATAATATGAAGATTTATATGTTTATGTAAAAAAAAAAATATTATATATATATATATATATATATATATATATATAGTGCTGTCAAACAATTAATCACATCCAAAATAAATGTTTGTGTACTGTGCACATTTATTATGTAACATATGTATATATAAATACATATGATATATGATGCAGATTTATTAAAAAAATTAAATATCACTAAAATATCACATGGTCCTAAGTATTCATACCCTTTGCTCTGTATTTAGTAGAAGCACCCTTTTGATCTAATACAGCCTTTTTAGGAAAGGTTCAATAAGTTTTTCAAACCTGGATTTGGGGATTCTCTGCCATTCCTCCTTGAAGATCCTCTCCAGTTCTGTCAGGTTGGATGGTAAATGTTGGTGGATAGCCATTTTAGGTCTCTCCAGAGATGCTCAAGTCAGAGCTCTGGATGGGTC
>JAUCMT010000154.1:14388359-14416733 GCA_032357475.1 Enteromius thamalakanensis | reverse complement strand
TTGGAGACATTGCCACAGTTCTTCTGGATTGAGTCTGTCTCAGTTTGTTCTGTTACTTCATGTCATTCCAGACAGACTGATGATGATGATCAGATCAGATCTCTGTGTGGAGCACTGGCTGTTGTCAGACTCCTTGAGCAGACAATACTCTTACTGCATTATTACTATTAATGACAAAAATAATGTTTGGAAATGTAAACTGATATTTCCAACTGACACGCTACCGCAAAAGATATATAACCAACTTACAATACTAGTGGCCTATGCACAGTACTGGACAGTACTGTAAAACATTAAGTGTAAAACCAGATTTGACATCTGAATAAAAAATATTAAACCATAAATCAGATATGAAATCAACAATTGAACTGAATTAATTGAAAGAGGCTATCTAATATGCTATTATATCATGTCACCATTTAAAATTCCAAGTTACTGACAAGAGTTTTCTAAAAGCAGCAATATGTGAAATTTGTTCTCTATATTGTAGATATCTTATAGAAAACCTAGAGCTTCACTGAGCAGCTAGCACAAGTCAGACCTCACAAACCCTCAAAAAAAAAAAAAAAGATCTCAAAAACTTCTTCAGGCCACAAGAGAAACCATCATTGTAAACTTTTTTTTACTTCTCCAGTGTTTCGAAAAAAAGGTCAGAGTAATATGCCGCACACCCCAGCAGAAACCAACAAACCCAAATAACACCATCCATATTTTAAACAGCTGGCACTGAAGAGGGGGAATTTTACACCTCCGTGCCAATTACATCCCTCTCATAGCTCCTCTCGACTCTCTAAAATATAAAAAAACTCCTCCTTTCATAACGAAGAGGCTGACAAGGAGTAAAGTGCAGTCGTTTACTTCCAAATATCCAGCTTCTGTATACATATTCCATACATTTATATCAATACAGAATATTTTTTCATTCTTTTTGTGGTCTTTTCGCATGCTTCTCATGTACTGTATCTCACACCCAGTCTGCTTCCCTAATCCTAATGTATTATTAATCACCCTTCGCTATGGTGTGATAAAACTTTCAAAAAACTTTCCCCCATTGATTTCAGCGAAGACCGAGTCTAACGGTCTGTTTGTTTATCAGTTTATTTATCTTTCATAAAGTCAGCACTTTTATTCTCTCAGTGAAAGTTGTCAAGGCAGAAGGTACATCACCTCAGTCCTGACACTAGCGGAAAACCGGTCCATTATAGGTCCAGTCCAGCTGACTGCTGCTGAGACTGACATTTTTGGACCTGTGTAGCTGTAGAAATGTCTGTCTATGTGTCATACAGGCTCTCAGGTTTGACACTGAGTGAGCGAGCGGATGCATGGTGTCCTATTGACACCTGATCTGTTAACTTTGATTTTGACAGAGTAGTGCAGCAACGTCGGATATCATAATAGAGATTTCTCCACCGATGTGAGTGATGGGGCACTTGACAGAGGAAGACATTCATCGCAAATCTGGAATTTGGAGGCGGAATTGAATATCGAATATCGGAATCTCACTTAACGCGTTCAGTCTGATGTCTCGGGCTTAAACGTGGAACCAGGATGAACACAAAATTGAATGACATAATGCACGGTATCTTTGTCTCTTTCACGCTCTCTCCCTCTCTTTCTCCCCCCACCTCTGTAAAATGATAATCCGAGTCTGTCTGTCTGATAGACTGGAGTATGATTCAGTAAGACAGTGACTGACTGCACATTCAATCTGTTTCAGCATGGGAGCAGTGGCCCATTATCTCAACCATGTGAGACGCCCGCAGCGTGAGAGAGCAGCCCGATCAGCTGGCTCCAGTGGCAGGTTTGCTGGGAAAGTTATCAATAAGCGATTGTCTCTAGTCATTTAGGCTGTCACGTTATGACAGGGCTGAAAATTAAGCTGGCAGATATTAATAATAATGGAAATAACACAATGCCGAGGGGAAGATGTTGGGCGAGTTTGGGAAGGGGGTTATGGATAGTCTGAGTGGGTGGATTTGTGTGGATGTTTGTGTGTGCATGAGTTTATATGGCATTGTTAGTGTTTAAATGCATTGCTAATTGACAGACTATTTGTGATCCTCGCTGTTGTGTGTGGCAGAGATTATATGCTATAGGTCAAACTCATTTTGGATTTTATAGTACATGGCTTGTGATACAAAATAATAGAAAACTGGTTTTAAAAGTTTTTTTATAATTAAATAGTCAAAAAAAAAAGTTGATGTTGCCAAGTCCACTATTTTAACACTGCAGCCACGTTTTATTTTTCATGTGCCTGGGTTTAACTGACCCTGATAAAATTAAAACCCCTAAAATTAAAATTTTAACAGGGGAACCTCACCGAAAATGTGCATTTTACCCATAGGTATGTTATTTTTACCAGGGCATCACCTTCAAAACTCGTTTTGGGCTAGTTATGAGCAGTAATTGGGAGGGTTTTGTTGTGAAAACCTGGCAACCCTAATGAAAGCAAAAAAAAAATAAAAAAAACGGACAAAAAAATAACAAAGTTTTCTTTTGAGTTTATTGGTGAACAGTTACTGTGTCTTTAAACCTCTGGCATTTCTTTAGTCATTGTGTTTTCATTCAGCATGTGTTTGTCTGCGTTTTGTTGATAGATTTATGGTTACCAAATGTTACTGCTTTTTGATTCGGTAATAGATTGCAGTTTGGCAGAGATATGAGACACAATAAACTAAATCTTTCAGTGACAAATATCCTGGACTAGTTGCCAGTTTGAGTTAATGGGGTCGTTTTCGACCAAGACTTCTGAGGTGGCAATCCTAAACATATGGTAATTAAGCACAAGTACAAAAACATATTTTGTTTCCTCCATCTCCATCTATTGTGCATAATATATTGTCTTATGTACTGGAAAACTTCTGTTCGCACACGGTTTGTATTAGTTAATTGAAGAAAGGCATATCTGTGTTTATATTTTTGTCTTTACTGCTTTTCTAAATCCTAAACATTCTTTAACTTTATATTCCACATGCTAACCACACTAGTTCCTGACCTTCTGAGAGAAACAGGTGCACTCCAGAAAATGCTAGGGGTTTGAAATAAAAGTTGGGAGCTGTGAACTGCTGACTGTAGAGCTGCTCTGTGATGAAGTATTACAGGTGATAGCAGTAAGACCAGTAGTTGAAGGTAACTAGCGGCGGAGCAGATGGTTGGGGTTCATGTCTGGTTTATGAGGAAGTCAGCGTTTTCCACGAGTCTCCACTCCAGCAGGGTCTGTGTCACAGTAGCGAGCGAGACCCCTCTCATAAGTCACAGTACCAGGGGAATCATCCCCCTGTGATATTAATGGCTGCCCTTGTGGCACAGGGCGAAAGAGTACGGCAGACACTGGAGGGATTTAAGGGCAACACTGCAGTTTTCAAACTCCATTATATATATAATTTAAGAGTAGAAACAAAGATGTATTTACAGGGAGGTTTACACCTCCAACATCTTGATTGGATGTCTATCCTAATGGGCATGGCCACTGTTTACTTCTGCGATGATGCTAAAGCTGATGCTAATGCTAATGTTTGCGGAATTAACTACATCTGTGCATCCACGTACATTTATACTTGGCAAAGTTGCAACTTGTATGTTTCAAATCACCAACAGATTCTCAAATGTATTCGATTTTGAAAATATTACTACTATAAAGTCTTTTGTTGTAAAGTTTACAAGTATATTTTTTAAAGCACAATATTTCTGTAATGAACACTCTTTTTAAAAGTTTCCTGAAGTGTACTATTTTTTTTTTAATTGCTATCCAACTCCAACAACTAAAGTTGTTTTTTTTTTTGCCATCTTGCCGTCTGGATGATTGGCACCTGAAAATGCTGCATTTGCGAATCAATATTATTAGTTTACAATACACCAGCCACATAAAGCTATTAAACATCCACCACTCCGGTATCTTGATAGATGAGAATTATTGATTTCAGTGTTGGCTAAAAATAACTGTCTATTTTCATAAACGCAGGACCTGTATGCATGAGGCTCGTGAGACCAGAAAAACACAAATATTTAAGTGCGCTCCATTTAAATGCTGATTTACAATTGGGATCCACTGCAGCTATGTTTCTATAGACCCACAATGGTTGACAAGCCATCTGACAGCTGACGCCACTCAGATAAGCCCTTACACAGGCTTGAACAGGAAGTGACACGAGTGGGAACACAGTGACAGCCGCTTACTGGAGAGTAATAAACTGGCAAAATAATTCCGCATTGGACACACTTACCCAAGCAGAAAGAGTCTGAAAGGCAAGACAACATCTTGTGTCATCCATCTTCCTTAAACAGTGAAGCTGCGACAAAGTGGGAAGGAGAAATTATGATAAATGAAAAGATATATTTAGTCAATACCTGGAATTCTCCTTCGTCAACCCCCTCTGGTTTTTGTTCTAACAAGGGTCTGCTTGAAATGAAAGCAAATGAGAGGAGGGAAAGTGCCTGTGGTCACACACACACACACACACACTGTACATACACTAGGCTAGATGTATAGAATTAAGTTCTGAGTCATCATGGCGGAAAAAAAGCTGAATCAAATTAACAGTGAATTATAATCCATTTCATAATTGACAGCCATATTGCTTAAGTGATAAAAATGAACATGACTTTCTTTCTTTCTTTCTTTCTTTCTTTCTTTCTTTCTTTCTTTCTTTCTCTTTCTTTCTTTCTTTCTTTCACAAATGCCAAAGGCAGTCTGCTCCTCACCCAAAACACAAGCATCATTTATTTTACTGCCTCATTTGAATATGATGAATGCTACAATCGTTTGTGCTTTCACAATAAGCGAATAATTGTGAATCAGTAGATTCAGGTCCAATGAATCATTCTCCGCGCTGCCTCCTCTTGCCAGACATTATAGTTCATGAGGACTTTAAAAATGATGAGTGACGAATTTGGATATTTGTTGTTATTCTAAACAATTAGCAAACTGAGAGATAAGAAAGCAATTAGAAAAGACAATTGTTTACTGTATAATTGACCATTTGTCACTGTAGCACCTCTAAATTAAGTTTGTGCATTTTATTTGTATTTAGTCAACTGTGGACACTAACACAGACGTTTGAATATAATCACTATTATATTATTTATGTAATTATATATACAGTGGGTCCAATTACTAGCTGCGGCCACATTATGCTCTTCTTATGTCCCAAAATTGTGCTGACATGAAAGAATAAATATTCCTAGGGATATTATATATCTAGAGAACTGTTGCTGCATAGATATAAATATTCAATCTGCATTAATTATATTGCATCGTATATGAGGCCTAGTAATGTTTAAAATCAACAATGATTGAACACTCAAGTTTTCAATAGATTTTACGTTTTTTTTGGTCACACTTTTAAGGTCCAATTGCCTCAATAAACTAATTCCTGATTATTAATAATTTAGGTAGCTGTTAAGTGCGACACCCACATCTCAAAATGCCTCTCCTCGCTGTACATTATTTTCTTTTTCAATGATCTGTTGAGCTCAGATGTACGTCACAAAAAGAAAAGATCTGTCACTACTTCACCACAGCCTTAACAATGCATTTTCCCTCCCTCAAAACATTTAGACATTAAACATCTATTCGTGATCATGACATAAACCAACACAGATGAGGTGCGAGACAAGGCAGCAATGCATGAAAGCACTTCTGATGTAATAATTCTAATTAATGACAGACGGCAACACCAACATTTGTTCAATACAGTCATTCCCCAAATAACTTCATCTACAACTGAAGTAGTAGTATGACACTTGATCAAATCCGGATGACCACTCTTCACTGCTCTGCAAAACGGCAGCAACAGGTCCAGCAGCGTAACCGTAATGGACGATAAGCGCTTGCTATTCCTTATGCCAACGGCTGAGAGGAGAGCCAAGAGGACTATGCGATGATGGAGGGAAAGAGAGAGCAAAGGCTAAAAAAGGATGACATCGTCCAAAAAAAACCACCAATATTGAACAGCGTCATCGGCAGGGGCGACTATTTATCTCATGCCCGCCAAGTTGGCACGCACATCTGGCGCCGGGTACTTAGTGCAATTATTTATGATTTCCTCCAAGATTTAAAAGCTCTTCGCCGGGCCTTGTAATGCAGTAACTGATTGCGGCGCTAATGTAATTAAGGGGAGATTATGATGTCCACGTGGCTCACCAGATGGTGGCATTCGCAGCGATGGGGGGGAGGCACAACTGGCACACCGCTGCACAAGGGCAGCGAGGCGCAGCCAGTCGAAGCGAGCCAGACCTCCTGCCAGACGCTGGAGCGCAAGCGTGTGTATGTGTGTGTGCGAATACGTGTGCGATGTCAGTGTGCGTGTGTGACCGGGGCAAGGTTGGCAGTTGAATCTATCAGCAAAAGAGTATCGGTAGCCTCCACCAGAGTCAGGGTCGCAAATCTGACCTTGCTAACTCGGGTCAAGATTAAACAATGAGGATGTCGGGAAATATTATGCCAGGTTGAGTCCACATTAATTTTGATTCGAGTGGAGTCCTGATAAATGTAATTGAATCCTTTCGCAACAGCATTCAAAGCGTTTAGTCTCCTTAAGCGTTATTACATTAAAAGCGTTGAAGTGAACACCATAGCTTGCTTGATTAAAGGCAACGGAGTTGCGAGGGTGTATTCCATAATAGCAATAAGGGTACGTTTTTAACTTATGCATTGCTAGTGCCAAGAAAACAGATGGCTTAAAAAAAGACGTAATCACATTTGGCAAAGCATCACAGCTGATGAGAGGAAAAGAGAACAGGAGTGCTTCTTTCCAGCCAGGCAACTGTAGCCTAACCCAAACTGACCTTTAATTACTTGCAGAAAATACATGGATATTACATCCAGGCACTCGGCTGTGTCCTCTGGGTGCAGTAAGGCTGCGCTTCTTAAAACACATTATTATAAGCTATTCAAGAGACACGGGGCCTTTTCATATGCTTGCTAGTAAAAGGGGGGACAAGGGAGCGAGGAGGGGATCATATTTGAAGCGAGCGTGGCGGATTTTTCACTCTTCCACAAGTAATGGCTTGAGCGTGGAGACGGAGGTCACCAGGGCTTCTGTAGATTTCCCAGGTCGAGATAAGGATATTATTACACTGCCTGGTAACAAAGAAATCTCCATCTCAGTAGGTCCCCAGACAAGTGTTGGTAAATTAGAAAACACAGGCAATGACCTTTCTTTCTCACATGTATGGGAGAGAGGCATTTTCAGCCTTTTTCCAAATGCTTTTCCTAAAGCTTGACAGCATCAAACATTCCCTCAACATCAAGAAAATAGCTGCTGGAAAACATGCAGTAAAGTTGGCAATACAAGATTAAGATAGATTAAGATCAGAAAAAAGAACGTGTTTGCTTTTTCTCTCTCCCTCTATATATATATATATATATATATATACACAGTATAAAGCCGACCCAACAATGTACCAAATTTTTTCTTGTATAATTGTAAACAAAAATTTGACATTTATTTAAAAAAATATTGACATTTCTTAATATTATAGACCATGAACATGGGCTAAATAATACTAATCATAAAAACTACTCTTTTTCTGTGCTTTCCACAGCATTTTAAGAACAGCCTATTTTGGGGTTCTAATATACTGTATGTCAGGATTTCTTTTGACACATACTGTATCATCTATGTGACTGAGGGCTGCATATCAGTAATCAAGCTGAAATATAGAGATAGAATGGATCTCACTGAACTTTATTGTCTTCATCAAGTCCTATGACACTATGGAAGATAGCCTGGGTTTAGAGAATCCCATCTCAGTTCATCTTTAGCAATCTGTGCCGAGGCTCTTACTGTTGTGTGTGGATTTAAACAGGAGCAATGGTATTTTTTGCAATAAAAACTGGTGTACAACAAGTTTGCATGCTTTCACAGATGCACAGATCCTCCTTGTCATTGATGACTGCCATTCCTTCGACTGCCGACATGTTGGCATACCCTGGACAGGTGGCAACCTCCTCCTTGCTGATATTGACTGTGCCTAGTAGACTGGTGTTTTTGCCCTAGCCCAGACTGCTCAATCAGATCTCCATATGGCTCTAGAAAATCGAGTGGTCAACGCCAGACTCCAAATCAGTGGACAGAAGATCAAAGTCACCAGCATCAGTCACACAAACTCAAGAGTCTCGATCACCAATGGTGGACAACAAGAGGAAAAAATGGCAAATTTCACTTGGTAGCTTCTTTGTCTTGGATGGGTATACGCAGAGTTCTACTCCAAAGTTGAAATTTTCCACCTATGATGTCTGTTACACATTAACAAGATAACACGGAAGCATACTATTGGGCCAATGCACGGCCCTTATTCTTGAGCATCATCAAATGTCACTTTCGTTTAACCATACACATCTTACGGCTCCCCTGACCATTGAGTACTCAAGATATTCTGGCTACCTGCACAAAGCAAACAAAAACAAGGACACCTGAAAATAACTTTTATGCATGACCTGCAAGCAGCTGATATTTCATGAGAAAGTCACTACAACAAATCAAAGCCATAGGAGAATGTTTTTTGCCCGAACAATGCTGATCGAATTAAAGCTAAAAGTAAGATTCATTTTTTGGACTTTTGGATGTGGAACAAGAAATCTGCAAACTTTGGCATATTCTGCACAACTTCTTTGTAAACTGATTTGTCTGTGTTGAAATGCTCTAAACAGATCTGAGAGTTATTTTAGTGCTAGACACAATATACAAAAATATGTTTTAAAGATACATTTATTTTCCACAAGGGATGCATAGAAACTTGCGCATGATGGTGTTCCCATTTTGTGGAAATTTGGGAACTTCCTAAAGCCACAGCACATGCTGTATACAGTAGATGTAAACATGCCATTTGATTGTTTACTTGAGCACCACGACATTTAAGCAGGATTATATGAATTTTACAACTTCTTATTATCCAGTACCTTTCACAAGGTCTTTTGTAGGAAGTTTAAGGCGATGAAAGTGAACTGTATGGGTGGCATTTACTGGACCTGAAGAGGCGGTTTATTGGAATGTAAGAATTGCAGCGCTGCAAACAAAGCACCCTCATATCTAATGATCCCCCCTCCCATGTACCATCTGCATCGCTCAGCGGACCATCTCCACCCCCATCTCACACACACACATGCATTCACACATGCGGGCATCATTCATCTTACCCCCAAATCCCCAGCATGCGTCGGGGTGCGCATTAAAACCAGCCCGTAATGGCTGACGGCTTTCACAGTTAGTATGAGAATGCTGATCGCTGACTGTTTCGCGCTGAGTGCTTCACCACCTTTTCCATAATTAGACCATTACTTTAACAGGTGTGCCACTTCCCCACTTTCCTCCTTCCCTCTGAAAACATCTCTCCACACTCCACGTTTTATTTCATCAACTTCAGCCTGTCTGTGAAATCTAGCTGAGGTGTTAGAATAAAGCTTGTAGTCTTTTTTTTTTCCACCTTGTCAGGAGAGTCAGGTGTGACATTGAGAAGTTCAGCTGACACTATAACACAGCAGGATGAAGGAGAACAGCTCGGGGAGTTAGTGGAGATGTTTGTACTGCAGAAAGTGCATGAGATATCGCTTGACAGCCTGTGTTAGCTCCTGTACAGTTACCAAAGAAATAGCTTTTACTATGTACAGTGCCGTACTGTTTCAGGATGACTTGCATGCTTCTTTAGCATCTCAAAGGGTTTGGAAATATTGACAAAGGCTCAGTATATCAGACTACGCATAGTGAGACTTAGCAGGTGGCCCTGCTGCAGCGTGACCTGACGTGCCTCTGCTCTGTATACATGCTTTGACATGAAACACATGTAGCGCTCTCACTATCTGCAACGCATCTTTCTCCAGCTTTTGGGCGGTTTGGTTGTGAGCCAAACTGACACAGCAAGTCTCAGTTGAGATGGCATCCATTAGTCTCTCATTGACACGTCTGTAGTGTACACTAGCGGCGGGCGCCTGCTCTGGGCCACGGGCATTGATTCATTGTCAGTTTTCCATGAATGATGATGAGCATAAGAGGTCTCATTACCTTATTATGTTCATTAAATCTTGTTTAGTTCCTGTGTGTTTGATCTTATTGTGTATTATTAGCTCCAGCAGAACGCTGGGTTGATAACAGATGCTTTTTGCTGTTGTTTCTGTGTTCTTTCTTTTCTCTGAAACTTATTTCAAGGCAATGACAGAGTCAAATCCATCAGGATTATGCCACTGTGCGGCTGCCATTAGACGATGCAGACTGATGTATTCTTATGCCACGCAATTGGCTGTGGCGTAATCTGTTCCACCTCGCTGTGCTTCACGAGGGTATACGAGCCTCCCTACTCATGTACACAGATTATTCATCTTCTACTATGCAAGGAGGGTATTGTGGAATATTTATTTTCCCGAATTCCTTTCCTAAATTTAAGGAATGAAAACATAGAAAATGATTTGGATGACTCAATGGAACTGTTTTCTGAGGAACAATGTTATTTTATTTATGAGTATTTAATATCTATTTTTATATGTGTGTGCGCGTACTATATGAGATCAATGACAGACCTATTAAAGTACCAGAAAAGACATTTGAAGTATGCTACAGAGAGGTATTATACAGTATACACACTACCTATTCATAATTACAACAGGACTAAAAATAACAAGAATAACAAAAATCTGATACTATGCATATTGTTTAGTAGTGTTAGGCCTACTTACTCAAGTAATGTCTAAAACTCCCTAAAAAAAAATATATATATATACCCTATATATTATATCGAATAAACTTTCAACATTTGCGTGCAAAGTAGGACACATGCTGTGCTTTTGTGTTAACATATCAAAACAATAGTATTTGCAAAAATTATAACAGATAATTAAGATTTTTTTATTTTTTTTTCATCTCATGACGAGGGATATGTAAATGTAAAAATCTGCATCTCCTGTTTAGGTAGGAAGTATACAACAGGTGTCACCCTTTATCAATACTTCAACATTTTTGGTTAATAATTTGTCAAATCGACAGTACTTGCGGAAGTAAAAAGAACAGTGTAAGGTTCAGTATGTTGCTTCAGTAGTGATATTCGTGTACGCAGTCTGCTGCTTGGTTCTCTCAGGTGAGCAAAAACGATAAATTCACATAATTTAATGCAAATTAATCGGCTGTGTTTTCGTGTAAATCGCAGGCGGATAAAGAAAGACGCAAATAAATGACACTTTTCATGTGCTCAATAAGAACGTCAGTCAGTTTCAACATAGGTTCTCACCAATGTGTTTACATGTGATCAAGATTTCTATGATATTTAATGTATTAATTTTTTAAGGATAATTTGTAATAGTATAAGTTTCACTATTTACACTTGAATCAAAAAACTTTCGCATACACTTTTGTATGCTAATGCGTAACAGTATTGTCTGGTAAAAATGAGTCATTGTTTATTTATCCAGGTGGGAATAATTTATGTATGCAATTTATGTTAGGTAGCCAGGTAAGCGTGTTATGTTCCTATAGGTAGATTTGACGATGACCAATGTTCATGCAATGCTTTCACGTTGTCCTCAAACATGTGGCATGTTGCTTTTACTAACTCTCTTTCATCTGTCGCAGTGCAAGCTTGATTCGTTCCACCCTCTTTCATCTTTAACATAAAGACACTATAAGATGAGTGTGCATCATTAGTGCCACAGAAAGTCGCCCCCAGTCTGGACAGCCTGGCCTCCATTTTTCAATTAAAGTTGCTTTACAATCAAATAGCCCGGCACAGTTAGGAAAAGGCTGCATTGATTAGTGTACAAATTAACACAAGAAAGAAATCATTCTCCCTCCATAAGCTAATTTGCCATCCTCGGTTCTCCTTAATAAGTCCCTCAGACTGACTTTTTATACACAGACCCTCCACTGCCTCAGTAAATCCTGTAGATTTAATAACCATAATTGCAATAAATTCGGTAAACATTTAGATTGAATGCAATAACTGTGTCATTTACTCCAGTAGGTTGCTTTAAACATAATTTAATAAAAGGGCAAAGGACCCTCCACATAGGCTAGTCACTAATCCTTGGTGATCCATGCATACACATTAGGCTGAAGCATCTCAGGACGGAAATAGACAACGATTGATCTAGATTTCCTAGAAAATATCTGATCGCCATGGCTTGTTGTTTAGAGAGACTTCACTTGGTGGAGCCTAATAATGTTTGTATTGCTACTCCATCTCCGGTCATTTGTGTTGGGTCCACTGGGTCTTAACATAGGCCTATTATCATTCAAAGGTGTACCGCATCATTTATCTGTTTAGTTCTTTGTCTTAGAGGTGAGCTAGTCACTTGCATCATGTTTTTGTGTTCAGAATTGTAACACAATAACATTATTTTACGTTAAATGCAATGATATATGACTTAAAAAATTGTTTACACTAAAACAAAACTCTGTTAATGTTTTTTCACCTTCATGTTGTCCCAAACCTGAATAACTTCCTTTCTTATGGAATACAAAAGAGTATGTTTTAATACCAAATAAGTTCCAGGCAAAGTGAAACCCCATCTTCTTTTGTGTTTCACAGAAGACACAAGAATGAATAAATGATGATAGGATATTCATTCACTATCCCTTTAAATAGCATTTAAAGTATATATCTTTTTTTTTTTTTCAGGGCAAACATGCATCCTTTCTATGTAAATTAGCAAATTATAGTGCAATGAAGACGAGCACATTTTTGCCATTTTAAACAGCTGTTTCAGGTGTCTTTATTTTAATTTAGTGAATGCATTTGCATATTTACCTGATTTGCGTAATTCCTTTAGTGAACCATGCTCTCAAACCACACTGACAGCAAGTGCAAATAAATATCATTGCCATTCTTTCGCACAATTCATTTTAAGTAAATTCCCACCTAAATGCATGAAGCTTTTTAAATAAATATCTAACAGAAATCGTTTTAACATTCTGTAATGACTTAACATCTCTATAAATGCACAAGACAACACTAAATAGAGGCCATAACTATTTCAAGCACTACCTCATTTCCAGAGATTTGCTGGTGGCATTTACGCAGTGAAAAGTTTACTCCCACTCTTTAACACGAAAATGAAGATCGCTCATCTTTATATACAACCGCCACTAAAACCATTTCATCTGAAACAGTTCAGAACATAATGTCAGCCCACTCCATATATCTGAAGCTCATTACAGGGGAAAAAAGGTTTGCAGTAATTAATTACCCTGCTAATTGGGCCCTCAGCAGTATGATTGTCTGTGTCTGTGCAGCTTATTTAGTGTACAAACGAGACCTGCCGCATGATTGTTTCTCTGGCTTTAGGAGGCTCATACGCTCGGCTATTAACACAACGACTATCATTCAGTTTACCGACACTGAGAGTTCAGTCTGGTACTGAAAAGCATTTAAGAGAATTTATTTTGATATATTTATATCTTTCTATCTATCTCTCACTGTCTTTGATTCCACCTGTGCATATGTGTGTGGGTCTGTGTTCTTGTGTCTTTGTTTGCCAAACCTATTTTTTAATATTGTTCTTGAGAAGCCGTGCTCTGATTGCCAGCTAGTTACGTCAAGCAAAAAAGCCAAAGCTTTGGAAACACAATAAGAGTCTTAATATATTTATAGATTGCTTTAATAGGAAAATAAAATTAGATGCTCAAGTCTTTATGGACGCTCTGGTGATAATAAATTTACACATTGTCAACAGCTCAAAGTGTTTTGCATTTTCTTTCTGTGTTTTAGTCTTTATTTATTCCCAGTACTTTGTGTTAGTGGGATGTGTGAGCTGTTTCGTTTTCCTGTAAAAAATAAACTATTGTAGCTGTTGTAATTGGATGTGTAAAAGTACATTTTATTTGTTTCACACAGCAAGCATGGCAGATCTTCAGAACATCTCTGGTGGTAAAGCAGAGCTTCGACCTGAAGCCATTACTGATATTGGTTTGCTGGCAACCAAGAAAGAACCTCCAGCAGGCTACTATATTGTGAGTTTGCAATTGGCAAATATGTGTGATTTGGAAACTGTAAAACTATAAATAAGAATATAATAGGCAGTCATTAATGCAGTTACATTTACAAAAAAAAGGGGAAAAAAATATATATAATGAGAAAATAAGTATTTATCAAAATTATTAATGTAATTTGTAGGAGCATCTGAGAATGTCTTTACAATTACTGTATTTTTTTCATTACAATTAAAAAAAGTTTTTTTTATATAATAATACAAATGTTCAGTAATCATTTAATGATAAATTATATTTTGTACTGTATAATGTATCTTTTATTTTGAAACTTATTTTGGGTTCAGGGTTGGAATGAATTATCATTGGTTCATTTTCTAAGGGCCTGTACCATGATGGTAGTTAAACAAATTCAGAGTTACAGGATAAGTTTCGTGTTGACATAACCAAACCACTCCAATCCGGCTTCGTTGGTACTGTGATTCCAATCACAAGCCTTGGTTAAAGGTTACGTTTTGATAAACATTTGATAAATGTTTAGAGATTTAAGAGTATGCTGAATTTGAATTTACAGTTACAGTATTTGTTCATGAAAAAGGATAAATAAAGGAAACTGTCTTGCTCTATCTGTGCAGTCACAAGTGAAACTTTAAAAGTTTAGTTTATTAAAATATATAGCAATTAAGACATGTAACATGTAAGACCATATAACATACAATCTGTATAAAAATTTATTTAAAAAAAATGATTTTGTAATGACTGTTAAGCTAAAATTGATTGTGTATAATGGATTAATGATAATATAAGTAATCTAATTATATAAATCATGTAAAATAAAGTAATGTATATATAATTAAATATATTTATTAAACCCAGACAATTTTTTGTGGTCTTAAATTTATGCTGGTTTGCATATTTATAAATAAATTTTAATTTTTTTGTGGTCTTAAATTACTGCTGGTTTGCATATTTATATATAATATTTATAGCTAAAATATTGTTATAAAGACTATTTGATTAAGCTAATAATTAAAGCTAAACTACAATTAATATAGTGTTAATAAATGAAATTTGACCCCTATTCTAAGTGAAACTTTAATCCATATTATGGCACCTATTGAGTAATATTCAAGTTTTATAATAGCTAATATGCTAATTATATGTTCAGGAAATCATTAGTTATATGGGTATCACGCTTAACTGATGCTGATTGTGAAAAAGTTAATCATAAATTACTAGTTTATTTATGCTTAACTAATGCATAATTCGGGCCCTTAAAATGTTAGGTTAATGATTGCTTACTAGTGTGTTTTTGCTTAACTAATTATTAATTGTGAACAAATTAAACATTAATTAATGCTTAACTAATGCATTATTCTGGACCCTTAAAATAAAGTGTTACCGTTTTTTGTAGTTAATATCTATTCATGTTGTGGAAGTAAATCTGCATTTGGTTTCATTTTCCAACTTGCTGGAGACTTGTTGTACATTGTAAAATTGCAGCTTTACTCAAAATCAAAAATTTTAAAGTAAATTATGTTTTATTTTCTTTCCTTCCCAAAAGGTACTGTAGGAACATAGTTTATTGATAAGGCTTGAATTTATTTCTTCTCTTTCTCTGGCTTACTAAAAGCTGTGAATCCTTCGGCCTGCCCTCAGGATAGATTTGAACAACTCTTTCATATGAGGCCTCTAACAGAGCTTGGCATCAGTACCCTGTGTTTGTTTAGGACTCAGATGGCACCGACACAAGAGCGGCTACGCTTCTGCAACTCTCAGCAATCCCAGAGCGCTGAGAGGGGAAACTAGGACAACAGTATCAATGGCCTCTAGGAAAATGTTTAGTGTGTGTATGTGGGTGTGCCTCAAAACACTGAGAAAAGAACCAGGGCGGAAAGAGAGAGGGGAAGTTTTCTGAATAAAACAAAGCGCAAAGCAAACACTGTATAAAACAACTCTGCGTTAAGCTTACGGGCAGCTAGACTTCTTCCTCTCCGCTTTCCTCTTCTCCCTCCTTTTTCTTTCTTCTCTCTCTCTCACTTCCCGCCCCACCCGCCAGTGCCCAACTGTTGCTGTCTCCGGCGGGTTGTCTGTGGGTTGGCACGTTGCTGGGGTTCTGCCCACTGGCGCTGAGGATCCGGTGTACGCCACATGGTACCAACGTGTTCTCAGAGGCCCTGTTCCGCTTGGCCTTTCCCTCCATCAAACGCAGCAGGATGAAACTGTTTCACTTTGTTTGCTCAAACAAACACATTTATTTATTAAAACCTTTACACAACCAAATATAAATGAAAATTATCGGTAGCTTCTTACAGTCAAATCTGTTCACTGTGTCACTTCCATATTACTACTTAAAATATAAACGACTAAATACAAAAATTAATCTTTCTACTAGCTTTTAGTAGTAACTAGCTTTTAGCAGGTATTCATTTTAAATTATTAACAACTTCTGTCAATTCATCTCGCTTTCATTGTGCAAATTCACCATTTAACAGCCAAATATGAACTAAGTGTCTCTTTTTAAAAATTTTGAACACTTTCAACAGTACATATCTCTTTTTTTCACATCCAAACATAATCAAACACTCATAGCTATTTGTTTTTGCAGTAGCTGGTTTAAGCAAATCCTGAAATTTTGATTTGGATGTAACTGTTTCACTTGTTACTGTTTATTAAAGGAGTCATCAGAAGCCCATTTTCCACAAGTTGATGGGATTTTTTTTGTGTTTTTATAAAAGTCTTTAACATACTTTGGTTAAAATTTTCTCAATGGTAGTTAAATTTTTTTTAACCCTGTCAAAAGCAGCTCTGTTTTCAGCAACCATTCTAGTCCATGTTGCTTTAAATGCTAATGAGCTCTGCTGACCCCGCCCATGTCTTCTGTGAAGGGAATATCAGAGCAAAACTGGCTAACTTGCACATTATTTGGAAAGATGATGTGGTGATGAAAGGTGAACCCTTATACTCCCTACTTCTGTAGATGAAGCTGGGTCATGAATGATTTGCCCAAACATAGACACACTGCAGATCAGGATCACCACATGGGAGTAAATGACGGCTGCTATTTTCATTGTTTATCCAGCAAAATCATCTCAATCAGAGATAATCTCAGAACAGCCTAATTTTAAAAATATGAATTAAAAAAGCAAAACACTTTGTGAATTTTTATCATTATATTATGGATGTTTACACACACTTCCAACACAAATTTATGTTCAAACAACTTGTAAACTGAATTTTGACCCGTTTAAAACAAACATGTTTATTTATTAACAACCTTTACGTAAACAAAGATGTATTTTTAATGATTGTTTTTATTATTTTCATTTTTTTGAAGTAGCTAGTTTTATCCGGACTTCAAAGCTTTGGCTTTTAAACTCTGACTATGAGTTTTTTACAGCACTTGTCTAACCAGCAGGATGAAATAATTTTGTTTTATATTTGCGCAAACAAACACAACAACCTTCACACAACCAAATGTAAACAAAACCATAAAGTTTTCTTGTTTTCACGGGCTAGTTTCAGCAAATTTTTTGAAGTGTTTTACCATTCAACTGTTTCGCTTTGCTTTTGCAAACAAAAATTTCACTTTATTTGTTGTCATTAAGCATTACTCAGCTAAATACAAACAAAAATTGTAGTTTGTTTCAGCTAGAATTCTGAACTTTATCAGCAGTCTCAAATCAGATGCAGCCAGCAAACCACAAGCCACAGGAGGCTTATACTTAAGTGTCACTTGATTAAGTGTGAAGAGTTTTCTTCATACTTCTCTCTTTACTAGTCCCAGTGCTTAGCAACTGTTTCCACATTCAGGCTGCGTTGCCTGCCCTGGTTGCACGATGGCATACAGACTCCTTTGGTGCCTGGTTCCTCCCTGTTTGACTTTGGACTTCACAGCTCCGGCTCTTTGTTTACGCTGACAAGAGGAGCGGGGCACTGACCTGGAAAAAGTGGCCAGGACGGGTTGTCTTGTAAAGGGAGGAGGGAGCCGGTGAAGGAGGGGAGGATATTGTGGTTGATGTATAGACTCCTCCTGAGAGGTTTTGTCCCAGCCAACGGCTGTAGCTCCACCACACTCTTGCTGTCTCTGTCCACCACTCTGTTTTCCTCCATGTCTGTTTTCCTGTCAGGTTGTCTGTCTTTTCTGAAAGTTTAATGTATGCCTGTCAAGACCTCACAAAGAAGTTGTGCGCCATTCAAAACTGAATTTAAAATGGCAATTTAAAGAAACCGTTTATCTAAAATAAAAATAAAAAATCAGGCCAAGATGTAGATAAGTTTGCTTCTTAACTAGATCTTACAGTATTTGTATATTTATTTGAAAAAAAAAAACAAAGTGTACAGAGCACATAATTATATTATATTATAAACAGCAAAAATAATTATATTATAAATAGCAACAAAAAAACAAAATTGGTAATGAAATTTCTGTTGAATTTCGATTCAGTCAATTCCACTTCCTGTCATTGCGTTTCTAATTTAACATCCAGTGGCACACTTTTAAAATGGTGATTGCATCAGTTGTTTTAACTATTTCAGAAAGGCAACTTCTTGCGCTCTGCAGAGCACAATGAAATCTCATTTAGCTTGTTCAAGGCCTTCTTTGTGAGGTCTTGTCTCATCCTAGTTGTCCCATGGGGGGCTGGTGGTATTTTTACCCTTTTTGGAGGCTGAAGATTCTTCTCCACTTGCATAGGGCTCTAATGAGATGGAGTGAGAGCTCAAGCAAGCCTTAATTAAGCCAAGTACTGTATGCACAGAGCAGGGCAAAAAAGGAAACACGCACACCGTCCATACATTAGCTGGATCTCACCTCAATGCACATTCTCCTCTCTGTGTGCTTTTTTTTTTCTTTTCACGTAGGTTGCACAAACAACAGATGGCTTTGACGCCAACCTGTGGAAGGACAGCATATTCAAATCCAAGGTCACACGCTATCTTTGCTTCACCCGAGCTGCCACCTCCAAAAATGTAAGTGAAAACGTGTAAGTTTTAACATGCTCATTGCACTTTTTTCTCCAGTTTCTTCACACATAGAGCGTGTTTGCCCTGTTTGCTTCAGTCTGTCCCTCATTAGGGTTCTGCTCAGATCTTTGATCAAAAACTCCTTCAAAACATGGTTCGTCCTTTAAAGTGAAGTATCTAAAACAAATGCAAATACTACTCTGAATTTAGAATGGTTTGAGAATTTAAATTTTTTTCTCAGTTGGTGTATAAAGTCCCAGCTTGCTTGCATTTGAACATTTGTTGATGATCTCCAGTTGTCCCGAAGGAATTTGGTTTATGATTATTCATAAATGCAACTCTGCGCGTTAGTAGTTTACGATTTCATTTGGCTCAATTAACCTGGTCCCTGTAGACGGTTTGGATTACTCCCAGCCATTCATCAAAGATGGAGCAAACATCCAAAAAATGTCTAACTTTTAGTTATGGGGATTCTTGCTTATGAAATATGACACATCAAACAGCCATCCAATATGCCTGCTAAAGGAGCACCTATTTTAAAAGATTCCTCTGTGAATTGAAACTATTTGAACATTTACCTCTCGTTTGGCTGAGCTAAATTGAGAATGAGCTCTTTTTTATGTGCAGGTATCTGTCTTGAAAGTGAAACAGGTGGCCCGGTAATGCTTTTCAGGTTATCGGTCTTCGTTTAATGTGAGCAATGCAAAGCTTGAGCGTCCCCCCCCCCTTTATTGTACATCCATCTGCAGTGTAAGCAAAGGCAACAGATAACATATGTCTTTTTAGAAAACATTCTATACTTGTTCTCTGTCTAGGATTAAAGTTATTAAAAAATATGTATTTATTTAAATGGACCTTGTGTTCATAATTGAGTCTTGCCTGTTGCTTGTAGGGTTTGTTAGGATGGTGAAAATAGACCGAGCTTGTTTGGATGGGTCGTTGTTATTCAGTGTTACATCTCATCAGTGCGTCTGCTTTTTTAATTTATATGTGCTGTTGCAACAAAACACCTTTTGTTGATTAAGTCATGAATATTTTTAGACTTAAAAAAAAAAAACATGTTCTTGCACCTTTATTAATGAATATGGCTACAGCAGCTTTTATATTTTTTAAATCATCATTTTAAAGCATTCGTATGGTTGAAAACCCCTATTCTGTAGACTAACGAATGTCAGGATAAATATAATAATTCATGCCGCATTCTCAATACCCTATCTCACACGTGTGGTTAAAAATTCAAGACCCTTATCACATGGTAAATCATTAATCTCACAGTAACCTTTGGTCTAAAAAATGTTTCTTTCTGCAGGAAAATTAGTTACTTTTTAAAACATGTAAACCGGTTTGCTCGACAATTTTGGACAATATTGGGCGACACTGAGGATTATTAGACATAACCAGCTTTAGTTAGCCATTTTCAGTAAATTATTTGAAAAAAGTAAGTAAATATGCACACAGATAATGTGCAATATAAAATAAACAACCATAAGTGGTCTTTTTGTAACACGTTATGAAAAGATAAATAGCATAAAATCTCAAAATTGACCCGTGACCAGAAAAAAACTATGTTTTTTGTCCTTTGCAGTGCTGTATTGATATCATAGCTGTAAAACTACATCTCCTCAACCCAGCAATGGCTATGTGGCTGGTCTACCCTGGCCATTTCCACACGCTTCTGCCTGTTGATCAAGTTCAATGAAAGCTGCAGTTTTAGTATGTAGCACATCATTCCCCTCTGCAACCTCTCCAGCGTGGAGTCTTAAAATGTGTGTCTGCACTGTTTTGAAGTCCCTGACGCTAATAAAACATGGCAGTGCCATCAACAAAGGCTATTTTGTCTGTCAGTCAAAGTGGCCCCCACTGTAATTGTCTATGACAAAAACAGATTCTACAGAATTAGCCAGTGAATTATGTGGTGGGAAGTAAACAGTTTGTGATTTATCATACTCAGGGTTGGAGGTAGATGGCCCTTTGTCAGGTCCTGATGGGAAAAATCTCTCCCGCGTCTTTTATTAAAAAAAAAAAAAGTGTTAAAAAAAAACAGGCTTCATGCATAGTAATAGCATTCATCCATATTCGTACCCTCAAGTCAGAACTATGAATAAAAATGGTCTGTAGTGGTAATAACTGCCGGGTAACAGTAGCGACGGCATCCAGAATGTCGGACTCATCACGTCACGCCACGCTAGCTGCACTCTTTCAGGGCTTTTGCTGGATTATTGCTATTTATTACGGCGAAAAATGGAACCATAATGAGTTCGAGCTGGGAAGGCTGAGGGAAAAAGTCATGCTTGAAAATGTCAACTAAACAGCTCCTGATTGTTTTCAAGTACTCCCTGTTCTGAAGCACAAGCAATTTGGCCTGCCACCGACTGGCCCGAGCGCTGGGCTGCCATGTCTGAAGATGATGGCTAGCGCACAGGTGCTTGCATGCTTAAAAGAGGGCAGCGATTCAACAAATTTATGTGTGCACGAAATACTACAGTGGCCTTTTCATTGTAGGTACAGATCCTAGGTACTTCTGGAAGTGCCTTTATTGAACTGGCTCATTGGTTTAAACACATTAATACTATATTAATAATATAATCATTTTTGTGTGTGTGTGTGGAATTCATAGCAATTGCAGAAGCAATTATGCAACGTGATCGTGGACGTGAAGCTGATCGACGTGAAGGACTGTTTGCCAGAGGGCTTCACTCCGATCCAAGCCACCACGGATACCCGTAAGCACAGTTCCCATCTTTTTTTTTTTTTTTGCTTTCATCCTCTCTTTTTCTCTCTCTCTCTCTCTCTCTCCTCTCTGTAGTCATCCTGAGGGAGCGCTTCTCCTGAGGTTGTGAATGTGAATGTTTCATGGGCTCAGGTTTAGCTTAATTTATGATGGTGCGAGAGAGTAAAATAAACATTTTGCCCCAGAGGTAGGAGGAGAGGAGAACGATGAGTCATTGTTTATATCTGCCAGAACCCAGCTTTTCTTTATGATGTGCTTATTTATTTATGTATTTATTTGTGCAGAGCGGGGAGTGGATGGTGGTTATCTAATATTAATGAAATGCATTCCCTTGATGCTTTAGTGCTTTTTGAGTGCTATGTATTTCTCCCTTTCTCGTCTTCTCTCTTCTCCTCTCACCGCGCCTTTGAGAACGCCGCAATATTATTTCGGCATTGGGAGTGAGGGCAGCATGTTTATTATTTTCATTATTATTGCATTTACACGGCCCTCGCCCCGGTGCCGCCTCGAAACGAATGGGATGGGCTCAGGAGTAATATGGCCGAGTCTGGTAGCCGGTTCTGGAGGAATGACTAAAAAGAAGACAGAGTCTCATTGGGCGCTGGTTTTAATGTGCCGCTTTATTGTAGCAAAGCCATGTTTAATAGATGCCTCAGCCACTGTATTGCCATTTCACTCTCAGTCAAGTCCCTTATATCCTTCTTACACACATATTTGATGCTGAAGAATCCCCTCTAGCACCCAATGACATTTTTATGCAATTATGATGGGCTTTTATATACTTATATGTGCCTTGAGCCTCAAAACATCACATAGGTTGCATCTATGTGGTGTTCAAATATTAATGCACACATTTATTTAGCTTGTCTCTTTGAATAAATTGTTAGGAAATAGGGAGTTTTTATACATATATCGTTGTGTCATTGTTTATAAGGCTTCCCAAGGACAAATAGGTCAGGCAATGTTTGTGGGGGAATTGATGCATAATGTAGGTTTTAGTTATGAGTATATGGGACTATGCCTTATAAAAGCACTCTGGTTTAAATGCAGTTAGACTGCTGATAAATGAAAGACATGATTAGGGCTGTTTATGTTATGACTGTTATATCTCTTTCTCTCTCAGAGGAGCAGGCTTTGAGGAAGGAGAGACTGTGTGTGAAGTTGGTCCCCAGGCACAGCACTGATACGGCTATATGCGATGTGGTTATACAGGGAAAATCAAAGCAGAGCCTCTCTAATTATACATTTATAGGGTAAGATATCATATCTTTGGTATGACAAGCATGGCATGTTTTTTTGAGAATTATTTGTGTGTTTGATGCAGATGGTTTGGTCACTATTTCCTGAGAGGGTGAGGAAGTACCAAAGTAAATATCCTGGAGCAATGCTTATTATGCTGTCTGAATCGTCAATTTTAAACCGAAGTGGATTGTTCTTCTGGTGTGTGTGTGTGTGTTTTGACCGACTCCTGTTTTCTCTAGTGCACCTCAGTGCCTGCGGCCTGCTACAGGCATTATGGGCGTTTGCTTTACTGGTGCTGCTCTTCTGACAGTGTTTAAAGCCACCCTTGATATGTCTTACAAACATTACATAGGATTTTATTGAGGTTATAGCGCTTTCTACTGTATAGAGTGAGCAGGTATTGTTTGTTTAGGGCACTGCTGTTCAATGTTTGATGTCAGCAAATGTAAACATTTTTAAATGGCATTTAAATTCTCATATGTTGCTCAAATCTTAATTACAAATGCAGCAAAATAGTGATATTGTAAGATATTACTACAAAAGTAACTTTTCTATGTTTTAAAATGTAAATTGTTCCTATGATTACCCCAGTCTTCATTCTCTACGGAAGCCCATTTCCACCACTGAATAAAAACAAATTATTTTCTCAGAATTGTGTGATATAAACTTGCAATTTCAAGTTAGAAAGTCAGAATTGTGAGATATAAAGTTTGTTTCAAGCAATTCTGAGAAAAAAAGTCAGAATTGTGAGATAAAAAGTCCCAATAACCTTTTTTTATTAATATTATTAAGTGGTGAAAGTGGGCTTCCATAATTTTCACATTTTCCTTTAGAAATCATTCTAATATGCTGATTTGATGCTCAGGAAACATTTCTCTCCTGCGCTCAAAAATCTATTCATAGACATGATCAAATTCTATTCAAAACTATTAATTTCTTAAAAATAAAATAAAATCTTACTGACCCCAGACTGATGTCTGAAGGTCTGGAATCCATGGCAGCTTTCATTGGCCAAGGCCTGCCAATGAAGGTGTTTGACGACATGTCCAATAACCAGTCACAGTTTGTTTCGTTTAGTGTTGTGTTTCAGGGCAGGGAAATGTCACCTAAACAACAGAACAGTTTGTAAGGCTATCTGACGTATTTTAAAGATGCTATGCTACGAACTTTTAAATATTTAGTTGATCCTTATAAGCGCTTGTCGTCACAGTTGTAAACACAACAGCTTTCTTTTTTCTTAAGTGGGTTCGCTAATCACGTCGAATGTGAAAAAATGTGAAAAACACGTCTCCTGGAAAAACTGTATAATTCAACAAATCCAATAATGACTTTGAAACTCATTAAAGTGTTTCCACATTTGTGTTCAAGGTGTGACTATAGCGTATAAATAAATATAGTTAAAATTTTCATGGTAATAAAAAGAACTATTTTTTGTCCACAGTGAGCTGAATGGTTTGGGGATTTGGTATCAGCTTGGAAAAGTCACTAAGTCACAGTATACAGAGCACCAAATTCCCTCTACCTCGGATGTTGCCAGGTAAGACCCTTCACCAAGAATGCTACATTCCCTGAACACGATGTTCCTAAACACAGAAGGATAAATCGTTCAGTGAGTGTTTTGGAATGAGGAATAGTCCAACAATCTGTAAAATGAAGTTTCTAAGTAAGAAGTTGAAAAATTCTCATTTTCAAGTTCAGGAACAGAATGTAGCATAAGATAACGGAGTGTGTTTCCACTGATAACCCGAAGTTCAGCAGGGACAAAACAGAAAGTGCTGAAGCAGGAGAGACCGCCGTGAGGAGAGCGCAGTCTGTTGTCTGCTCTGACACACAACACAAACACACAGTCTGCCCAGCGGCCTCACACACAAACACACAGCCTGGAGGGAAGAAGACAGAGAGGGAGTGTGACTTTGTACCTCATCCAACTCAAACATGTCAATTATTAATGAGCAGGAAGTAGTGGGGTTTTTCCTCTGTAAATAGTAAATAAACAATCACTGCTTCCATCATATGGTTGATGGAGCAGAGAGGTTGGTGGGGGTATGCGATTGTGCCAAATGAAAATGCCAGATTTGAGTGTGCCTGAAGGCTGTGAAGGTCCCGGCACTGCAGTTAGGTCAAGTACACATACAGTAAAGCTTAGTTGGAGTTTTATTTCAGCAGGCTTTACCCTCTTTGTATTTTAATGTCTATAGAAGTTGCTTTTAACTCAAGACTTTACTACTTTAGAAGTTACAGATGCTAGTCAGTAAATCGACAAACATAAGCATTGTTTCAAAACCTAGTGAACTAACAGCCTAACCTCAATGGAACCAAAAGTGACCGATTAGGAACAGTCATTGGCGGAAAATGAGCAATTGGATTAAACATGCAAGTGATTCCGGTATAGAGGGTACATCAAACACTGAGTGACACAAAAGCCTGCTGCATGAGTGGATTTAATAAGAGAATCTGCGAAAAAATAAACAATTATCAGTTTGTACTTTCCCTGACATTTATATGTGCCTGATTTCGATGCCAGGGAAAGTAAATTTACCTGTACAAAATTTGGTCTAAATCCAGGTGATCACATATACCAATATTACAGTATATTGTCGTATCGACCTCTGTACAAAAACTTGGATAGTTTTTGTCACTGTTCATTTAAAAAGATGGTAAATATTTGATTGGAGAGTTGTCGGTATGTTATGTACTGTAGCAATACAATATATATTGATTTTACGGAAATATTTTACATATTAAAATGATAACTTCAAATTTGTTCTTCACTGCCTGGAGTCCATTTGTTTCTGTGAAATGCTGCGATTAATTTGCTTCTCGTTTCCGTAGTTCTGTATAACTCTATTTCAGATTTCTTGTCAAATCCATTTGCACAGTCAATCGTAAAACACGTTCTCATTTAAGATGTGTTTTGTGGGTTCTGTTGCAGCATTGATTGAAAACCAAAGCTGCCGTAGTCTTTTTGTCACTTAGTGGGCAGAACCGCCTTCGTGTGTAGCAAAATTAACCATAGTTTCACAAGGATAACTGTATATTGTATTATAGCCGAAATAGAATCCAAACTGTTCAAACATTGAACAGACTTATCTTTTTCTGTCAGTTTTGTTCACTTCAGATTAAATGTGGCATTCTGAGGTGGGCTAAATCTCACATAAATTCTTGGTGAATAAATTCATACACGCATAAATTCCTAAATTCTCATTGGTTGCTTTCATCCCAAGATGAGCATAAGATGTTCCAGTGGGTCCCACTTGAAACATTGTCTGAAGTTCTGCTCTTTGAACTTTTGCGCAAGGCCGACCTCCGAAAACATACCATGGTTTCGTGGCTTGAATAAAGCCCTTTGTGCCATGTGTTTTTTGGAAGGGGCAGATATAGGGGAGAATAGCGTTTGATGTCTCTGAGTCATCCTACATCCAGTCCCACACATTCACACACTTCGTCTCACCCTGTTAATTCCTCACTCTTTTGAAGCCACTTTTCTAGTTGGAGAAGAATAAATTGTACCTCCAAGCGAGGATCCGCGCCTCCCCACTCCGATACCTGCTGTGATCACAGACTGTGCACTTTTGTGTTATTATTTCTGATGAATGTCCAACTGCAATCTGTGAATCTGTGAAAAAAAGTTATTGGTTTAAGAGGTAAGTGTTTTATTGAAGACATCATTGGACTTTTCCTGTTATCAAGACTTTAAGCATCATGTTAAATTGAATGCATTTACTGCAGCTTTGAGGTCATTTATTGCTCTTCTAAAAGACAATATACTAATTAAATACTCCATTAAATGT
Source organism: Enteromius thamalakanensis (assembly GCA_032357475.1). Lineage (NCBI taxonomy): Eukaryota > Metazoa > Chordata > Actinopteri > Cypriniformes > Cyprinidae > Enteromius > Enteromius thamalakanensis. The sequence continues at coordinate 14,390,094 of JAUCMT010000154.1, read as the reverse complement.
CCAGAATATCCCACCATTGTTTTTTATGGTAAACTAAAGCTATTAATAATAATGTCGGGTCCTTTCAATTATAACAACAAATGAAAATATTCAGTGAAAACATATTGCATTGAAACCATAAAAAATTCTAGATATAAAACGGGATAAATAAATAATAAATTAAAAATTAAAACTGAAACAAAAACATATAAAAAGCTAATTCATATTAATCAATGCTATATTATACTTGTAAATAATTTCTGCAATAAGACAAATTATACTAAACATTATGATTTAAAATTTATATTTATTTTGAAAAAAAAAAAAAAAAAACATGTTAAAATGATTTGCTGGGATAATTAAGATTTTATTTATTTTAATTGTTCAGAATAAAATGTAATATGTTTGACTTTTCCTGTGATATAACACAACCAAATATTAAAACCCTCTAGGCCTCTTAAGTTAATTTTGACCAAAACATTTTACATTTATCAAAATAATAATAATATTAATAAAATAATATTTTTTGCATTCTATGATAAAAAATAGTGTGATAGAATTCTAAGTAATAAATAAAAAATATTATTGAACAAAAATATATTAATTTAATTTTCTATTAAAAAAATAAAAAAAACATTTTAAGGCTTAAATCACTTATGACTATAAGGTAGTCACTATATACTTAAGGTACCAGGTGTATCCCAACAAAGAGACTCAGAGTGTTAAAGGAAAGAGAGTGTATCGTTAAAAACAAAGTAATAATGGAAAATAAAGGTTTTAGAATAGGAAACGTTATGCGTTATGTGTCGCATTACAAGGTTTGATGATGTTCTCGCCTCATTTCACAGAAACTCTGCGGTCTCATCAATGTTTTACTGTTTGTATGACTCTTTTAAGACGCCCTCAAATTTAAATGCCTTTTACAGTTATAGGAAAGATGTTTTAAACATAGTCAATAAGGAATAAATGTTTAATGACCCCTTTAACTTTGAATGCTGGTGGTTCTGCAAATAAACCTTTTTGCCTCAGGCTACAAGGACACTAATCACTGTGTGTGCAGACTACGGAGTGTGAAGTTGTTCAAATATCAGTTTCCCTTTTTCCCTTTCTGAAATTTCAAAGTATTTCTGTAAAGTGTTTGTTAAAATAAATAAAAATAACATGCAAAATATTGTATCTGTACCAATAGTCTTAAACTTTAGGTGTCTGATAACTGCATATATCTGTCATTAAATTGCCTGGCGTCAATTATCTGGCCCTCATTTCTTTCCAACTGGACCCGGTCAATCCAGTTCCCAAACCATAGATTTTAGGGTTGTTGTTTTTCAGGGTGAGCTTCTACGCTGCCATTTGTCGTCCTAATAAAACTGTCATCTCTCGCTCTGATATCTGACCTCTGGATTGACAGAAAACATAAAGTTGCCTTGTGCTAATATTTCGGTTTCTCTTTTTCTTCATAGAATCAAGGTTTCAGGCATTTCTCTCTGAATGATAGGGCCATATACAGTAAGGCAGGAAAAGTTTTTATATCCAAAAGCTGAACAATATAAATGTAAAGGTCAAGCATATTTCCCATTGTGAGAAGGAAGCCTTTTTTTATGCCGTCCCATGATTCACTCCGCTGATTCACTACTGGAGTGGAGGTCAGTAAAAATAAAACCATATTGGCTGAACTTTGGGATAGATAGATAGATAGATAAATAGATAGATAGATAGATAGATAGATAGATAGATAGATAGATAGATAGATAGATAG
>JAUCMT010000154.1:14321089-14355875 GCA_032357475.1 Enteromius thamalakanensis | reverse complement strand
TATTGTATTTTACTACATTTTGATATTACTAATATTATTTCCAACATGTTTATAATAAGCACATTTGTTGATTTAGTTTTTTAATACTAAATGTTTAATAATAATAATAATTATTATTATTATTATTATGCAAAAAATGTATGGGTATTTTTTATTGTATTTTACTACATTTTGATATTACTAATATTATTTCCAACATGTTTATAATAAGCACATTTGTTGATTTAGTGTTTTAATGCTAAATATTTAATAATAATAATAATAATAATAATAATAATAATAGATTAATTAATGGTAAATTATTAATATTAAAATCAACATGTTTACAGTCAGCATGTGTTGAATTAACGTTACTACTAATAATAATTAATTATTATAATATATTGTTATAACATATAATTTTTTATACATTTTATTGATAATAGTTTTAGTCTTAATAATTAAATTTTGAATGTCCATTTTTCCTATGAAAAGTTTTGTTTTTGTTTCATTCTTTTCTCCCCTTTATGACACCACAAAGTGGCCTGAACACAGAGATCAATTAGCTTCTTTTAAGTGAGATCAAAGCGTGGTGGCCCCATGTCCAGGCATGAAGGCCAATTAAACCTGAGCATAAAGATGCTGGTCCCCATGGACCACTCACCACTGGACACATGCTACGGATTTAACAATATGCTATAAAAATGTCTCAAATCTGCATACTTATCATTTGATATTTAGCATTATTTTGGAGGCCAGCAACACAGAACTTCCCATTGCTTACTGATTACGGTAATTATAATCATAAAATAATGATAGTCAATGCGAGGCAATAAAAGAGAGAAGCAGAGGGTGAGGGAGCGTGAGAGTGGAGTCGGAAGAGGAAACATCGAGTCTCAGTCCACAGACAGGTGCAGTGACCCTATCCACCTCTGGAGGTGCCACTTGCATTTTATGGGACATTTATGGTAGGCCAGCGCTTTTTAGCATGGCCACCTGGATGCAATAAGAGCGCAGCTCCTGAGTCTGCTTGTAGGAAACTCTCAGGGGCTCCCGCGGGAGGCAGGCCCTGTTAAGATGTTTATGATTCAAAAAGTGGTCCAGGGGGAAAACACTGACAACTACAGAGAGGGATTGTAGAGGGAGCTTGTTTTCTTGTTACTCCCAACACTCCCCCAGAGAGCTGTTTTCCCTCCTCTTTTTTTCCTGAGTAAACCCATAGGGAGAACAGGGTTGATTTAAATGTTTTTTAAACTCTGCTTAATTGTGTTCGGGGTGATTTGATGACCGGTCAGTTGGTTTTAGGTTTTATTTCTTGTCAATTTTGTTAGATCTACTTCATTTAGTTCAGAAAAACGGAATGAAATTCAATAGAAAAGTTCCATTAAAAGTTTGTAAATTAAAGTGCAGTGACGGAAGTCCCTTGTGTCCAGATGGGCAGCTCTAATAACTTCATTAGGATTGGCATACTTCCTGTTCATTGATATATCGGTCTGTGCTCAGACCTTGTAGCTTAAATCATAAATTTAAGGGCAAAGACCATTATTTAATGTATATTTGCATTGCAATATATAACATTTCAAAATTAATTTATAACATTTGTTTACTTTAAAAGTCAAAATGCATTATTTTTATTTTTAGTGTTTAAAAAACATCCTTTTAATTTAAGCATTGCAAATTTAAAAAGTGCTATTGAAATAATGGAATTATTTATTATTATTATTATTTATTTTTAAAGGTCAAAACACCTTGTTATTTTTATTATTATGCTTAAATGCTAACACTATGCTTAATGCATTAGATGTGGATAATTATTTTAAAATCATCCCTATCTAAATCATAAGCAATATAAACATTTTTAATTCTTAAACTGAAATGCTGTTAAAATAATAATCATATTGTATTATGTATTATTTAATAATAACTTTAAATATTACTTCAATATAGTGTTATTATATGATATGATATTATAAGTATTATAAGTTACCCAAATCTGGCTGAGATAGGCTATTTAAAATAGTCAATTAGACACCTGGAAACTACATAAGACTGAGAACTTCACAGCTCTAATGCCGCAGGTCTGTTCTTTACTAGGCTGTAACCCATCTTCCATGCTGACCTTTGATGAGGGAGACCACAGCAATAAATCCTGTACAGAATCCACTCACACCTTCATGTTTCAACCCACTAACTACATTTGACCATTCAGGGGGCTCAAAACTGCAGGCTCTAATAGCCCAGCAGATGGACCAGTAAATGATGGCCAGGACACGGCTACAAATCTGAAGACTTTAAACCAAAGCTGCTTTTCCACCCTTACACTTCTGACTTTATCTATATTATATTGGCCATAAACTAATAGTGAAAATGAACTTAATGTTTACATATCTGATAAAGGCCTTTTCACCTCAGCCTTCAGTTTTGATTTCAGTTGAATTGAAGCATGTTTTCTGCAACATTTTGTGTTCCAGTATAAAGCAGAGCTCAACTGCTCAACTCCAGGTCATTATTTATCTGTGATCTTAAACACACGGGGAAAGGATCAGCGTTTGGACCGGTTTCAGTGCTCTGAAAGTCATTTTTTGCTCTCGTGGGATACATGGAGACCCCCAGGTCAGCACATGCAGGGAGAATTGAATGTGTTGATAGAGATGAGGGGGTGCTGGATAGATTAGAAAAGCTAGCTTTTGACAGACGCTGCACAGATCTTCATCTCCAGATCCAGCCAGCTGAGGAACATCTGGAGCAACCCACACTCAGACGCAGACATTGAGAGCTGTGCTGTGAACTACATTTATAACAAAGCAATGCTGAATGCGGCCTGTGAAATTGTCACGTCTGTTGATTTAGGTGGGGTGTGTGTGTGTGTATAAATAAGTGCTGTATATATATATCAGTGCGGTTTTGTTTACATAATATATAAGTGTGTACTGTGTATTTTTTATTAGGACTATAAATAGAGACACATACATGTGTATTTAAGAAAACAAGTTATGCTTAAATATGAAATACATTTATATATAATATAAAAAAATATAATGATATAAAAGTATATTCATGGAAATATTTTCAAAATACATACAGTATTGCATGGGTGTATATAAAATGTTACACAGTACACACACATTATTATTATTATTATTATTATTACATTATTTACATATTTATTTATTCTACACATTTATTTTTAAAGTTATTAATCAAGAACCTATTAATTGCCATTAAAGTAAAATCATTAAACCTATAGAAAAAAGCTAATTTTTAGAAGAAAATGTCAAGAAGAAAAAAAATTAAATTAAATTAAAATTAAATTAATTAAAATATTTATATAATACAAATATATATATATATATTATATATAGTGATACAATTTAATATTATTAAAAAATAATAATAATTTCAAAAAACACTGTTTTACACTGTAGACATGTCCTAAAATCATTAAACCTATTATAAAAAAAAGAAGCTAATGTCAAGCAGTAAAAAAAATAATAATACAAATATTTATATATATTGTGATACAATTTTATTTACATTTTTTAATTTTTGTATTACTTACAAAAAAATACTGTTTTACTTTAAGCACGTAGAAATGTCCTGCAGTTTGACATAATCTAAAACTATTTTAAACCTTTTTTTTAATATATATATACAGTATAGAGATTTATTAACCTCATGTTCATTTGGTGACTGGAATTTTATTCTTTTTTTAATTAAATTTTGTCAAGAAAACAGGACCAGCAGTATTGTCAAAAGCAATACAACTTAATTAAAATAAAATAAAAAATGGAAAATGGAAATAAATAAAAAAATAATGAAAAACACGTATAAATTGGCAAAAATTATAACCTAATATCTTAAACTTGAAAAAAAAAAACATCATGGTATATGGATGGGTCCAAAACCATTATGATTATTAGAGTTTTATTATTTAAGAGAGTAATAACAAGGTTGAAAATAATAAAAGAGAGACCAGAGGCCTGACAGTCATCAAAGCACCTGAAATTTCGAGTTGAAGTCTTGATGAGAAACATTAAGCAATTACCTTGATCCCAGTGTTTCCCCTTTAATCTTCACGACTCACTGTTGGCTAGCCATAATTACAAACCAGTGACAAATTTTCAGACATGAGCTCTCCTCAATGTGGCGACTCGAATCTATTTAGAACTTCTCAGTATTCAGGCCACAAGACAGGTTACACACATTTCATTTCAAGAGCTCTGACTGAAGTTATTCCTCCCACAAAAGAGAAGCAGGGGATGTATGTTGTAAATGGCACGCATCCTAAAATCAGACTCGGAGCCGCCACTGAGCCCGCTTTGCCATGGGATGAATAAATCAGTCTGGAGAAGAACCCAATGAACAAGACAACCATCTGCTGAAAAGCATCGTAAATCTCATGTAGTTTGGGAAACGTTACCATCTCTTCAGTTGCGCTGTAAGGATTTGCAGGCCTCACGAAAGCCTTAACTCTTTTCCATAACAACAAAGCAAATGCTGATGCATTAATTGTGCAATAGCATTGATAAAAGATTATTTGTCGCCATAGCTGTGTGTTAGTATTTCTTTAGCATTAAAAAGGATAACAAACCATGTGACATTTTCCAGATTCGATGGAGAAATTAAACACATCTTCTTTCAACAGCGCTTTTGTTAGCTGTACCTAAAATAGTCTGTTTCATCTTAAGCTAACTTTGATCTGCTTCAGATCCTGACCTTAGATAAAAGAAGTCTGGATGAAAGCCTATGCGTGCAGTTTGTTTGGTCTTTTCTTTTCTTTTATATAGTATGTAGTCATTTATATTTTATGGCCACTTTTGGAACGTTCATCAATATAAAAATAAAATACTAAAAGTTTACTCAGCCCTACTAAGACATACTATGTAACTTCATCAGAACTGGTTTGGAGAAATTACTTGCTCACCTATGGGTCCTCTGCAGTGAATGGGTGCCATTGGAATGAGAGTCACAATAGCATCGCAATAGTACATGAGCTAATGTTCCCGTGTTTGGAAGAAACAAATCTATCAATAAAGCAGATTAACTTTGAACTGTTCCCTCTGCTCAGATGCAGATGTCCATACACCATAATGCTTCTGTTAAAAAAAATCTGCTTTTGGATTTTCTGGGGTTTAATCTGTGCATATTTCTGTGCAAAATACTACTCATATTTTAGTAGAAAGCAATGTTTTGAGACTTTTCACTTTACAGGAGTCATGTGGATTGCTTGGATTATTGTGATGTTTTGTTATTTGGCTCTCATTTTGACGGCACCCATTTACTGGTGAGCAAGTGATGTAATGCTAAATTTCTACAAATCTGTTTTGATGAAGGAAAAAACTCATTTATACCGGATGGCCTGAGGGCGAGTTCATTTTCCGCAAATCTTTATTCTGTTTTTTTTTTTCTTAATTCCAGTATGTTCAAATCAGAAGCTCATTCAAATGAATTGTCCTCTTATATTTGCTCGAAAAATAATAAATGCTCTGGACTTGCAGAGTTAAGTTATTCAAAGTTTGTCAAAAGTTGAGTAAAACGTCTTAAAGTGGCTGACATGAACTCTTACCAAAATAGCAAAATTTGTAGTTATTTGTTGTTTTCTGTTTACAACATGAGTATGAGTCAAACACTATCTACTATCTATCTAGGATGAAACTCAAACGGTCAGTTCTTTTGAATGTAATGAAATATATTCCATCTACTGTTGGTAAACATGATCTCGACGGCAAGCGGGGAATACTGTTTCTTCAAAAGCATGTCAGTGAATCGAAATAAGTTAAAATTAGATTGACCACTGGAGGGCGATATTGACCCTCTATGTGACACTGAAAATTGAGACATGTCCATCCTGGGCAAACTGTGCTTAGCTGCATTCGGTGCAAAAGAAGTAATAACTATTGCATATTCAATGATTGATCTATATTAATTTATGTTTAATGTATATTAGTAGGTTATATAAATTCAAAATGTGTAATATGCAAATATATTATTCAAAATTCAACGAAGCAACACGACAAAGTAAATAAAGTAAACAAAGTAAAAGTATAAATAAATAAACAAAGTAAAGTCACAGTATAGGCTAAATTGTCCGTTCAGCACATAACTTATGCTGCAATTTGTTATTATCAAGTTTTAATGTAGCAGCCTACAATTTGTTTTAAATGCAAGAGTTTATGAGGCTGCAGATTATAATAAAACGTACTGAAAAGAACTTTGCAAAGAAAAGAAAAACGCATTTTTTTCATTTAACGTTACACCACATTTAATAAGCGTTCCGTTAAAAATCAAACAAAAAAAAATCTTTTTAACAATTATTTATTTATTTATAAGTAGCCTAAGTAAAACATATTTTCAAACTAACTTAAAGCTGCCTTTTATCTTGTTTTCAAGTCTCTAAAAAGTGTAATGGTTCATTATAGCAAAAACTCATTAAAAGATCAAAGTGGATCCAAACTTGAAAGTTCACTGCCACGTACAATTTACTGTATGTGTCTGCTTCTCACTGCCATTAGCAGGGTTTGCTTTCTTACTCAGGATTTGTTCAGATAAGTTGAGGATTAACCCATACGCTCCAAACAGCACCACCATTTACCCGATACACTAAATACAAGATATTATGTGTAGGTTAATATCTCTAACACGTGTTCATCAGCTTTATGTTTGAGACTTCGCGAAAATAAATCTCTAGGAGATTAAAATCTAAATATATCTATATATATTTATTATACTATATATATATACTATATATATTTATTATTATCTAAATATATCTATATATATATATATATATAAATATAACTATATATACTATATATATTTATTATGATCTAAATATATCTATATAAATTTATATATAATAATTTTAGAACCTCATTAGTAACTTTTAGCGTGGTTATAGCCTACAGCTAAAATTGTATGGCGTTTCTTGTTTCGAAACAAATGTTTCATAAAATGTATATTTAACGAATTGTTTTGTATTATTAGTATTAATATTAGTAATTACGCTACGCAATTACAGAACGCTAATGCTGTCCAAGTTTCTTGTATTTTTTTTAATGCAAAAATCCTTTAAAGCCATTTTGCTATTTTTTTTTTTTTCGATTTATAGCCTATCATAATAGTATAAATAAATATGTTTGTGTCGGTGTATAAATACATTTCGATGACGTTATTTCTTTGCAATCAAATCATCGTTAGATGGCAGTGATGCGTCTCAGCTGTGATAACTACACTCCTTATCATTTCAGAGAGAGTCCGTCATGACATCTGAGGTGTTGCTGTAGAGCCCAAACGCATCCCATACCTCACACTTTATTTTCAAAGTGATAATTAAAAGTTTTATGCACGTTCCTTGAATGCAGAACATTATTATTATTATGATGATTATTACTGCTGTTGTTGCTTATGTCAGAATTGTATAATATTGTCATCGTTGTTTTAATTTGAGTTTGCATTATAACCATTTAATATTGTAAAGCGCTCTTTGATTAATACTGATATATTTAGGCAGGGCAAATCTAACAACGTTAAAAAATAAACTCGCTGTTCATTTAATAACTCGCATTACATTACAAGGGGCTGCTCCCCCTCGGGAAACGAATTTATTTGGTAATTTTATATTAGTTTGTTTATTTTTCATGTATTTTTTGTAAATAGAAACAAAACGCAATTCCTTCAAACTGTATATTTTCGTTTGATGAGCGTACTATTTATTTATTTATTTTCAATCTGTCATTTAGCTAGTTAGTGGTTGCTACTTTCACTTCTTTTCTCAAACTTGATCAAGTATGGAAAAACACATTTTTGCTACCGAATACAGGATTCAAAACTTAATATATTTAAGCTATATTAAATATCTTGATAAACATTTATCAAGCAAACGCGCTTTAAAAAAAGTTAATTAGTATCTAAATAAATAATGTTTTAAACATTTTTGCATTGCTGTTGTATACTTTTCAGTCATATATTTTAGAATTTACAATAACAATGTTTCTTTTCTTTTTCTGTTCTTGTTTTTATTTTCCCCCCCGTTACTTTATAAAGAAACAGCGTAAGTCTTCTTAATGCGCGGTGCGAAGTTCTTACCTTGTGGTCGAATTATCCGAGTTGTTTAACTAAAACAGTGTAGCAAAGCTTGCAAACCTTTATTGAGTTTAGATTGGCTTTTTCACCCTCTCTCTCACTCACTATGGTGCACGTGCCACACACCTGCCGCTCAGGCGCACCATTTAGAAAGCGGGAAGGAGGGGGTGTCTGAAAGAAAACAATTAAAGTGACTTTCTCAAGCAACATAACATAAATCACATCTATTTGCGTTTCTTGCTTTTGGGCCTCGTTGTCAAAATTCTTCAGAGAGCAGAGTTCAGAAACCATCTCGTGCGTTCACTAAAACCCTTTCAACTTTTGTGGGCACAACATTTGGGCCTTTGCGCCACCAGTGACGGAAGTCAAACGACTTTTAAGGGACTCTAAGCATGTAAGGCGTTCGCGCTGATTGCCTTTCATGCCTGTCCAATGAGATCCGTCTTTATGAAACACTTCGTAAAGCAGAGTTCCAAACAAAAGGCCAAGTCCCTGAAACACACAAGTCACGCCACCAGCATATTGCTGACGGCCTTGGACACAGTTCATTCCTCTCTGTAGCAATTACTTTCTTCGTAGCACATCCCTTCTGGGGGGGGGGGGAAGAAAATCTTAACTAAACCTCAGCTAGTTTGCTGGTCTTAGGTGGTTTGCAAGGTTTAGGCTGTTTTTCAACAGACATAACTCAATAATAATTTAAACCAGTGATGCATGAGAATTTGTGCATCAAACTTTTTTTTTTTCACAATTGTCTGTCTTTTTTAAATAACAAGCTTATTTTTCCACATTTAGGCTACCTAAAGCAATCTGTCTGTCATTATAGGCCAAGTCATTTCTTTGCAGATCATAATTGAAACGCAAGGGGGAGCCTTGCACAAATCTTGTTTAGGCACAAGCACGACCCTCAGGCTCCAGTTTCACTACTAAGGATGTTCAGTGAACCTAAATAAAGGTAAATGATCCATCGATCTCCCATAATGATGGTGAGTCACGTTTTTTTTTTCTTTTTTCTTACATTAAATTAGAAAATAGTGCCCCATTTTTTCTTGTTGCTTTTTAACAACGAGAAACTTTTTAATTATTTTATTTTATTTTATTTTTTTCATTTTGGTGATCTATCTGGAAGGAAGCAGCAGCATTTTGCGAATTTCCTTCGACACACCAGAAATTGCAAATTACTTGATTCTAACCCGGAAATGTTCGATAATATATGTTCAATAAAAACTGTCATGTGATCTCTATATGGCGGCAACCATGACGCGACCCGCTCCTTGTCAATAATGAAATCTTCCATATTTTAAATATATTTTCACAAATAGGCTAGATTTAAAAGCTGTATTTTTACATTTAACAATGAAATAATGATATCAATATTAACTTAAAATAATAACAATGTCATATGTATCAACAAAATTACATGTTATCATTTATATTTGGATTATCTGTTCACCTTTGCTAATCAATAAAACGGTATTGTTGTTACAGTAAATAATAGTAGAATAATAGGTTAATAATAATAATAATAACAATAATATTTTCTCCACCTTTAAATCATTTTTATCGCAATTTACAGTTCGTCCTTTCACTCGCCTCCGGTGTTACTGATAATTTACTTAGTAGCCTTTCTGATCATCATGAGGCATTGCTGCAGTCTAATAGACGAAGCAGCCTACTAAAATACATCTTCAGCTGAGTTCGACCGAGAATAAACCGTTTAGGGAACCGTAATGAACTGGCCGCCGTGGCCTATGGTTTTCTGAGTGTCAGCTGAAGATATTTATTTCTGAAGGTGCTGGGCTGGTGGGGGTTGCTCGATAATGAAGGGTCGTCATAGGTATCTCACTTGGCGACTGCTTGAAGTCTCCTAAATGGCTCGGAGGTACTACGGAATCCCGGGAGTGAGGCGGTAACAGGGGAGCGTGACGAATTCCGTATAACGCGAGTTAAGCGCGTGCATTCCTCCTTCTCGGCGTAGCTATATGACGCTTGGAAAAGAGCGCGTTAACTCTCGTGCTCGCGTATATGTCTTCAGGCACTGAAGGCAAGTATTAGTTATATTAAAAACTGACGTTTCAGTGGCCAAATCCCATTATGCTTTATGAAATATGCAATGAGACAAATCAATATTGCTCATTCTCTTTTCTTATTTTGACGAATTTTAAGCATTTTAACAGATTTTTATACTTTGAGATTGACTTTTCCAAATAAATAAAGAGAGGGAACGAGGGCTTGACTTGAGCGTAGTTAATCTTAGCAACAACTGAGGACACGTGCAATTAATAAAGACCTGAAGATGAAAGGCGCGACCATTTGTGGTTCTCAAGCCAAATATCAAGCACTGGGATCCTAACAATTGCTCTCAATAGCCAATGTATATCATTGGTAGTCATGGCTATCGTTAGCCTGTCTCAAACAGTTGTGAAGCATGAAGCTGCCATAAATACAACTGATTTATTGTTTTCCCTCATGATCAAAACGGTGAGCAAAAATATTTCCTTTACAACACTGCTATAAATTATGCTTTGCAAACGTTATTTGTCATTTAAACAGTTAAGCGATTCTTCGTTGATTTTAATAAGACGCTCTCTTGAGTAAATTGCCAAGTTAACGGAATACAATTACAAAGAAGCTACACATTTTAATAATGTATAAAAGATTCATCGCTTATCTTTTGCATCACTACATTTGTTCAGATGCGCCTTCTCTTCATTGGTTTATTGTTTTTTTTTTTTTTTTTTTGATGAGAATAGATCTAACCAAAGCGGTCCCTCCGGAACAAAACCACAACGCTTTCTAAATAAAATCTGCGACATCTAACTCATTGGCTCGATTTTTATCTTTTCTGTGTAATCGGTAGTATTATTACTCCATCTCTGCCATCCTATAGGACTGCACAAGGGTTTGCTTTTTATTTCATCGGACTCTGTCGGCTGCTGTCTGTAGTTATCAGCCCTGATCTCCAGGTGCATCGTAGACGAGGGTCAGAAGGTTCGAGGCTTCATAATGGACACAAAAGCACAAAGCATGCGGACGGGCCAGGCGTGATGCTCCGCTACCTGATATCAAAGCCAGCAGCCTCTGCATGAGAGGAGAAGGCCTCGGAACAGCCGGAATAAAACCAAAGAGTAACATGCGCTTTAAGGTTTGAAGTGACACCATCTATTTAAATCAACAACAATAACAGTAACATTTTACATTACAATAGGCAGTTTACCAATTGAAGGTTATTGTGATTAATTACAAAAGCAAAAACATCGCGTAATTGCAAGCACTTCAATTCAAGCGTTCCTCTTGTGTTTATCCTAAACGCACAGTAACACACAATTAAAATGTAGCTTATTTTTTAATATTATTAAGAATAAAATTAACGTTAATTGTTTTGTTGTCAAACACATTTGCCTTTTTTTTTTTAAATTTCGTTAAACTTACAGAAGCAGTTGTTCATTAAAACGCAAATTGCATATTATCCGAAATATTGTCAAATGCGTGCCACTGGTCTGTGTCTATAACGCATTAGGCTACTTGTTTAATAATTGAGGGCTTAACATTTAACATTTTACATCTGTCAAGCGTTCTGGCAAGATTAATACAGAACATATATATATAAATGTATGAATATGTGAACTCTTTTTCTTTCTTTCTTTCTTACTTTCTTACTTTCTTTCTTTCTTTCTTTCTTTCTTTCTTTCTTTCTTTCTTTCTTTCTTTCTTTTTTCAGGCCTTTTGTCTGAATTAAACTGTGTTTTTAGACTCATTTGTTGCACCACAATTTCCGTAACGTTGTTTACCATCCTTGTGCGTCTCTAGTTTGCGAGGCAATGCGATTTTGGAGGCGGAACGCATTTAGTTCCACTCGGCAGAGTGCACGAACACTGGCGCACCAATAGCATCCCTATGTCAGTCAATAGTCTGCAAAGTGACGCGACCAAAAGGGGAGGGTGCTTTCTCTCAAGCCTATCTCAGTTTAGAGCTTTCTCAAGCTGCAGGGAGCCAAATGGCGCACTAATTTAAGAGTTAACGTTTAGACATCTCCTTTACGTATTCGTGGATTTTACAACTTTCCTGAAAACTTTCTGCGGGACGAGACGACTTGTGCACGGTGTAGGAAAGGGAGGATCTTCCCTTGCAGCCCGTGACACTGCCGGGATACAAACTTTGCGCGTCGTGCAGAAAACGTCTAGATTGACTCGGCCACTAATTAACAGGTGATTTAGCGCGTGTTTTAAGTTTTATAGTTACGTCTTCTTGTCCTTCTGTGTCAAGGTTTGATCGAGAGCAAATACTAATCTTCCAAGTGGCAATTGCAATGAAAAGTTTTCTTGAGATGGCCATCTTAGCGGCAAAAGCCGTGAGATTGAGATTTCTGTAATGTTATGTGCTATAGTTTTGGGATTTGAAGCGTGGACAACTCTGACAAATGTGTTGTTGTGGATATTAAAACAGGTCCTGAGTCAATAGGACGGCGCTTTCTTGCTGATAACAGTGGGGATATTTAAAGATGTTGGACGGTATAAAAATCGAGGACCATCCGCTGCGGTCGGGACAGGCTACGCTTGGAGTTATGCTGGGTAAATGATTCATTGTTTTCAGTATTATAGCCTACAATTGTGAACACGCATTACTGTAATAAAAAGATAATTTCAGAGAATTTAATAATGCTGTTTTATCGAGACGTACGCGAGAACTAAAGCTGGGTGTGTGGCAGTCGAGTTATGCAGGCGGCTGGGATGCATCCTCATGCGCGATGCCTTTTACCGGCCGGCCGCATAACTGTCCAATAAAAAATGCTGTTTCTCAAAGAAAATAACCCCAATACGCAGCTGACCTATTTATATATATATTTCTTACATTTCATGGACAACGTATGTATTTATTTTGATGCTCCAATATTGTCTTTTCTGGATACAAACCGTTATACTTATTTCTCATTCACACACCTACTCAAATATTATGTCAGCTTCATTCATATAGGCTACTAATATCTGTAACGTCTAAATACTGGCGAAAAGAAAATAATAATACAATACAAATAGACTACACACACACATACAAATAAAACACTTACACAATTTCATAACCATTTTATGTCATTTTAAATGGCTGACATTTTTTTTGTATGGTTAATAAATAAAAAGTACAAATATATTAGGCTATGTTGCCAATTATTTTAGAATCACAATTATACAAACTTTTGGGGACTTGACTGATAGTTTGAGTGTAATACTAATTATACTGTAAGCGTAGCCTATATAGCACAATAATAATAATAATAGACTAATAATAAATCGTCAGTTATTAGGCACACGGAATTTGTTGTTGTTGTTTTTTTCACCGTGTCATATTGGTTTATTTAATAAGCCTTAAATTAAAAAATGATACCATAACCACTTGTTCATCTATGTATCCTTATTTTTTTAAAATATAGATGAAGTGAGAGTCTTATTAAAATGAAGAATTTGTTCTCCAGGGACGGAGTGCCATCACCAGGCGGTGTGTGAGGGGTGCCAGCGGCCGATATCCGACCGCTTTCTGATGCGCGTCAACGAGTCTTCATGGCACGAGGAGTGTTTGCAATGCGCCGTGTGTCAACAACCGCTCACCACCAGCTGCTACTTCCGGGAGAGGAAACTTTACTGCAAACACGACTACCAACAGTAAGGGCATGGATTTTTAAAAAATATATTATTGGTGTCACACACGCAGGTTCATTTCTTCTGCTTGACTTATTTTTATTGAACTGCGGTCAAGCAAAGAAAGTGACAAATCTTTCGTTTTTACGCACTAACACTCACAATATTTCTGTTCGTAAAGCTGAACTGAATGGTGGCGTAAACGGTATGGTTTTGTTTTACTTGTCATCATTTTAAAATTATGTTTGTGACGCCAAGTGTACTGTGGTATTGTCGAAGAATTGTCTTTATATTTATCAGGCATTTATGCAAGTTGTGGCCATAATTAATTTAGTTCCTGCGTTGTGTAGTTCTTATTTCTGAACTGTTATTTAGTGAGTGGTAGCTAGTTTGGCTTGAATTTTCATTTCTGTTTAAGCTCCACTGGATCATTTTTTTAATCTGTTACTTTTGCCAATGCCAATCAAAATTAAGCGATTTCATTTAATTCAGTGTTTTCATAGATCAGTCAAGGACGACATAATTATTTGATCACCTGTCATACAGTAGGCCCATGTCCATTTAACACAGATGCTGGTAACATTAGGCATTAATTCTTGTATGGTCACATAAACACACATTCATTTTTTGACTGACTTTAAATAATAAATGCACTATTTTGTTTTAATAACGCACTATTGCTTTATCTTCTTGTATATTTTATTAATTTCGTTTAATCTCTTTATTTCATTAGTTTGTTTAGCCAATGTATTATTATTAGACCTATTACCAATTAGATTACCGTTTGTGATGTTATTGTACATTGCAATCGTGGGCCATTTCTATCGTTGTGTTGCAGAATAGCTTGTTTTTGTATGTTTTTAGGCTAACTAACATATAACCATACCATGAATGTATAGCCTAAACGCTTTAAGTGGTGCAGATACAAAATCTTTTTTAAAACACAGTTTTAAGCAATTACAATATTCTCGAATCGCACTTGGTCATAAAATCGTGTGTAGTCATGGCATGGCATAGTCTGAATTCACACAGTGGGTGGGTGCTGTGTTGATATTCACCCGGTCCTGAAGCTGTGAGTGGACCGCGGGGCGCCTTGTGTTGCATGTCTTCTCCCCATGTATGTCAATACCTTTGCAAGCTTTTGTGTCAGGCGTTTTGAAATATCGCTCCCTCTCTCATGGTGATAACTGGGAGGTCCCTGTCCGACACCATGCAATAATTAAAGAGCCATATCTACCGCCTGACTTTAATAGTCACCAATTCTTTCAGTTTGACCGTGAAGAGTTAGTGTTAACAAAATTAATTTCATAGCTGTGGTCTTAAATTCCATTGCCCTGGAGACAGCAGCTAGCGCGGAGACAGGCCGAGCATGTGAAAACGTTTTTCGATTAGTAGGGTATTATATTTAGGCTATAGCATATTTAAACAACTTACCTGTTATTGGGAAACCTGTTAATTCTCACCTTTTCTTTGCATCCACCACTTGCAATCTAAGGCCTTGTGAATGCCAGTAATGCATTCGGTTCGTGTTAATCTTTTTTTTTTTTTTTGCTCACATTAAAACACCTTTTATTTCAAAACACCCGTTGACTGGGTTGTTCATTTCACACCTCTACTATGGGGGTCCTTTCATACGCGCGCTACACAGGTAGCCTAGCTATAGCAGTAATATTTGTTTATTTATTTCGCAATGACGGGCCACTTAGTAGATGTAATTGGCACCTTTTTGACTTTTATGACGTTCATTTAGGTTGTACTTGTCAACCCCGCAAAGCGCCCGTGGCACGAAGTTGAAGCCTTTGGCCGTTTCTGGTGGAACTCCGCCTAATGACACACTAGCATCAATTGATTCATGCCCTATAATCATTAGAACCGTAAATCACAACATTGGGCAAACGCTCATATTCACACCTCTCTGTCAGCTATTTACAGCACGAGCTTACCGGCGGGAATTTATAGCTTGTTTTGGCGCGGAAATTTCCTCTCGCTGTAGCCTAAGAGTAACTTTGAATAACAGGCTTGCGTTATTAGAGGATTAGCTTTGGAATTACGATCTGCATATAATGTTCTTTAAATGACCTTTGCGTTAGCGCCAATTAAAGACACAGGTTATGGAAATATAATAGTGTTTTCAGGCTAGGCTATTAGTGGGAATTTTCTTTACTGTATTGCAAATTATTCGGAATGAATTGGAATTGCAACGCCACTACAATAGAGCCTGCGCTCCTCCTTTCTTTCTTTCCTAAAGGTGAAAGAAAAGAAAAAGCAAATAGACTAGGCCTATTATAAGGTAATTCAAAAAAGTTACAAAGTAGTTTTGACAAACATCTTTTATTATCTTAAAATGACATTTTAAATTCTTGGAAGCTAGAAATGTTTCTAGCTATTGTGTTTCGTATCAGTAGCCTAAATGGTAATAGCTTTATATTCATATTTATATGCATTCAAATAAAATAAACATATTTTATATATTTATTTTTTAACAATTCCTTTGTTTTTATTTTGCATAATAATTAAAAAAAAATGATCAGAATAGTCTTACTGCAAAGGAAAAAAATAATGATTGTTGTTTCTAATGTTATGAAAACATTAATCATGCCCTCCCTAGATTAGAAGAAAAAAAATTTTGTTTGTAAGATGTTTCTTGCTGTTGTATTATTCTGAAATAGACAACACAGGATTTCTGTGCCATGAGAGAAGTAGGTAGGAGGGTTTCTATACACTGAGTTTGTGTGTGGATAGATAGATAGATTCATTTTTGTTTGTATATTTCTGTATTTTTCAAGTGCTGACTGTTCGAATGTTCTCATCTGGCCTTTAGTGTCAGTGGAACCTGGCTCAGGTCTGTTGTTAGTCTTGGTCCAGGGATAATTTGCTTGAAGTAGGAAGTTGTGGATGATCCCCTGGTGTGCTGATAGTTCTATTTTAGCACCGTGGGGGCGTCCTCCTGCGATGTGTTGTTTTTTAATTAGCTCTGCTTTGCGAGCGCGATGCTGCATTCCCGCTGACATGAGTGGATTTTGGGCCTGGCAGTGTGTTTTCTACATGACTGGAGCCGTACACCCTCCCAGTACACCCTGACATTGTGAATGCCTTTACTCTCCATTTATTGCTTCAATTAAAATAACCTGTATATCAGTATAATGATTCATTAATGATTTGGGATGTGTTTGAATACTTGTCATATAAATATAAAAATGAAAAAAGCAGTGTTTCGAGGAACGTGTGAGAAAAGGTAGCACTCGCACGTTTAGAGCGAGGCGGGTACTAATCCTGCAGCGTTCAGGGGTTTTAGCTCGCCGTGTTGAAGGCCCTCGTAGCGCACTGCTCTGGGATGAGGCCGAGCCTGAGCCAGCCTGTTCCTCTGCAAGGAAGTATTAGGTTTTGTGTCAACATTAGCCCAGCCTCTCCTGGCAGCATTAAAATGATGCAATCATCTGTCATCTCATGACTAGTGCCACACACCCCCCACCACCAGACGTTTAACGCGTCAACCTAACGGGATGTTATTCTGGTGTAGAGGGTTAGATGATTGGGTTTTGCTTTTAAATTCACCCGTGGAATAGATTATTTAGTTTTCCCTGCATGTCTCTCCTCTTTTATATGTGTGACTGTTGTTACTTAATGTCCTTGACATGTAACTCCACAGCTGTGATAGCATTTAACCATGGAAAATATGTAAGCTATGTCTATATACTTAATGTGCCAGCCAGAGCCAACTTTGAAGGGTATTTATTTTACTATTATAAATATAGTACTTGCGAAGCTAACATTTCTTGAGCCTCTGTACATTATGAATGTAAGAATATGAAAATGTCACAGCTATTAGTTTTCATTTATTTGCATTGACCTCAATGTTTTTGTTGACTATAGCCTGACAAACTTAATAAATTAATATACATATTTATGAAGAGTTTATTTGGAAAAACAAATAACAATTTTTAACAGTCTTCAAAATTTCATATATTTATATATATATATATATATATATATATATATATCCAGTTGATCTCAGTCAAATTGCTGTTGTGTTTTTTTGGTTTAAAGTAACAGTTAACTAACAACAAAAAAACGACAATAAAAATTTGTTTTTTGAAAATTAAAAAATCTGTTTTAGCAAATAAACGTATAATTAATCTTGATTAAAAGTTTTTGTTTGCATATTGTATGTTTGTGTGCTTATGTATACATAAACACACAAGCATACACAATATATTTTAGATATATATATATACAATTTGCATACATATTGTGTATATATTGTGTGTGTGTGTGTGTGTGTGTGTATACATATATATATATATATATATATATATAGATAGATATATAGATAGATAATATTTAATATGATACATTTATATATTTCTATATATAAACATAACATTTTTCCCAAACATACACTAATGTGTTTGAACTTATATATAAAAAATATACAATGCACATATTGTGTAAACAAAAACTTTTATTTTAGATGAGTTGCGATTAATCTTTTGGGAGCACTAATATGTATTTATTTAAATTAATTAATTGATGAATTAACCCATTAATTAATTAATAATCCTGTATTAGATAAAGTGTGTAATTTCTTGGCCATTATAACATCAACAAAATGATTAGCATAATTAATGAAAGCAATAGACCCACTTTTCATTCATTGGTTGGGCAAACAGGTAACACCTCCCCAAATTGCAATTTAAGGTGCGTTTCTGAGTTAAACTGGTTAAGATGCTGAGCACAGTGTTTCTTTCAGGAGAATCAACTTACAATTTGGTTTATTTAGTTGCACACACAAACAGATATATCACCCACTATCTAAATAAAAAGATTCTTATCATTTTAGCGTAATATTAAGAAACCATAGGCACAGTATCTTTCCGTCATTCCTCTCTAATGTTGCTGTAGGCTCTTTTCTTGTCTTTGTTCCACGGTGTTCTCAACATAGCGATGAAGCTCTGTGTCTCCACAGTGTTATTCCTACACAGGCTTCTCGCAGATACACTAGAAACACTGGCACTGGGATGGCAAGTGGTGCCACAGGGCATGTGGCTCGCCCACAGACCACTATCACACCCACCTAACACATTCTACCTGTGCATGAAGACATTTAGCAAGTGGGTTTATCTCAAAACAAGAACTTGCAAATAAAAGCAAAGAGCAAAGAATTAACAATAATTGGTTTCTTTTCTAGTCTCTGCATCCTCCAAAATAATCCCGGACTATTAAGTTGTCTTGTGAGAGTGTTTCAACTGTCTTGTCATAGACAAGAAGATTTAAGCTTGGCGCATGTCTTAGATGCAAGTTATGAGGATGATAATCAAATCTCATCTTGGACTTCTCAGTCTCTTTCTCTCCCTCTCTTTCTTTTTCATATCCTAATGAGATTAGCCTCCCAACCGCCATAGTACTAGCTGATTTGAATGACAGGTCTGCTCCGCTATCCAAGGCTATCTTACTAAGCTCTTCGCCGCATTGTCTTGAATAGAGGGACTGACGGAAGCTGTGTGCCCTAATCCTCTTATTTGTGTCAGAGGGAGAAAAGAGGGAAGAATGAGGTGGAATGGGACAGTGCTTTGGAATGGCACCGCTGCCACTTCCTCCCTCCGAAACCTCTCTCACAGCCAAGTGAGCATGAGAGGGATCTTATGAGGCTCAGGCAGAGTCACATACGCATTAAGCAGTTTGCTCCCTCCATTTAACCCTTGTTCTGAAGGCATTTTCATAAAATAAAAAGCCCTTGATGCTGGAAAAGTCCAGAAATGTAATGAATAGCATTTTGGAATTTTGGCAGGTTTACCTTTGGATATTCCACCAAAAATGGAAGCCTCTGTCATAATTTACTCACCCTCATTTGGATGGAAACCTAGCTTTCTTTCTTTAAATGTATTCTTTTAAGCATTTTTAAGGGTCACTTTAATGTAATTATTTATTATTGATTGTTATTACAATAGTAAGTACATGTAACATGCGTAACAAGGTCAACTTAAAATAAAGTGTTACAAAAATCACACGTTTGGAACAACATGAGGTTGTGAATAATGACTGAATATTCATTTTTGGGTCAACTTTAAATTTGAAATCCCACCTTACCATGTTTGGGTCCTATAATAGAGGGTTTTAAGGGTCACTTGAAAGAATGACTTTTGCTGGTTCTTGCTGGATGCTTTGTGGTCTTTTGCGGCCGCTCAGTTTTCCTTCACGTGGAATAAACTTTCTCCGGGTCGGACCCTCCTGGAGCTAGAGGTAATCTGTCTTCAGCTGGAGCTCCCACAGTTCTTTATTTACTCATTCAACTAGTTGGAAGTCCAGATCAGATGCTCTGAAACCAATCTGATTACCTCAACCAGCCAATTGCCTTCCACTTCGCAACCACAGTTCTGAAGCTCCGCATTGTGATAATTCTTTAGTTTCATTATAAAGGAAAAGAGAAGAACAGCAGTTGAACCGTTCTTGAGTGTTGCCAAACTACTTATATGGTCCTTTCAGGAAAATTAAACGGAAATGTTGGATAAGTAACTCTGGTCAGGAATTGAATTCTTATAATTTAACACATCCTGGTGTTTGTAGCGAACATGACAGATTGCATTTTGGTTGGCTGCAATATTTTAAGTGGTTGTAACATTAAACAGTGTTGATGTAATTGTAAGTTTTGATTTTTTTTTTTTTTTTTGGATAAAATATTAGAAGTCAGCCTCAGTTTTCATGAGAATAATCTTTTACAAATAGGTATTTTAAATAAAATGAATGTAGAATAAATGTTAGTGTTTTTTTAAATTATAAGCTTCAAATTTCCCCCTATTAAGTTTAATCATAAATGCTTCTTTATATGCATCTGCTCAAAAACAAGAAAACCTAGGCTAAGTGTGAAATCATGTACCTCTTAAATGTCTTGTACATGGTAATATGAGTTATACATACGTGACCCTGGACCACAACACCCGTCATAAGTCATGGGGTCAATGTTTTAGCAGTAAGTAAAAATAAACTGTATGGGTCAAATTTCTTTTTAATGCAAAAATCATTAGAATATTAATTATTCTAAGTTCATGTTCCATGAAGATATAGAATTCCTACTATTTTAAAATATATCAACTTAATTTTTGTTTAGTAATATGGTATTGCTAAGAACTTAATTAGGGCTTTATTTATTTATGATTTTTTACATTTTTTTATTTATTCTTTTATTTTTGAAACCTTATTCATGCAGCTTTCAGATGATGTATAAATCTCATTTTCAAAAAACTGCCCCTCATGGTTTTGTGGTCCAGGGTCACATTGGCATATGAAAATTAGATGGCTTCATCCTGTTGAGCATCAAAGCGAGTGTATCAGTGCTCAGTGTGTGTATCCGGGACAAAATCCTGAACATTGTAGTCTAAATATTCCTCATCTCCCTCCCAGGGTTGAGAGGAAGATGAAGTAGAAGACAGGTTAAAGTAAACTGAAAAAACAGTGTTCTGACCAGCAAGACCTTCTGTTTGTCCACCCACGGTCCCGATCTTCTGTCGCTATGGGGATCGCTGCTGATCGGCCCATCACTGACTGGACCAAGGAAAACAAACGTGAGCAGGAGATGGCGGGGATCGTATTTCCATACCTCCATGGGACTGCGAGCCCCCCGCAAGCAGCTAAAATGATTTGTGCTGGAGGTCAAAAGACCCATGGCGGCTTCAAAAAGTGGAGAGTGGAAATATTTGGATGTTAGGCGGAGTCAATAAAAGGCACAGTGATGGAGAATGGAATGAAAGAAGAAGTCGAGACAGAAAAAAACAAGAGTTGAGTAAGCAGCTAACTGGATTGCAGATGTTTAAAATTGTAATATTCTTCTGTCAGACGATTCAGAGGAGTTAAACACAAAGCCACAGCAGTGTAAACACAATTGGATTTAATGTTGTAGTTACAGAAATTAAAGGGATATTCATGGTTCAATGCAAGTTAAGATCGAGCAACAGCATTTTTGGCATAATGCTGATTACAACGAAGTCGCTTGTCCCTGCTTTTCTTAAAGACAAAAAGGAAAGAAAGAAGGAAATCTGGTTGACAGTGAGGCACTTCGAATGGAAGTTCTACATTTGTATTGCATTTTGTTTCCACGACCATGTAAAAACCTAAAGCAATGATAATGATTACAAAACTTTACAGCTAAATAAAATACAAGTTAAAAAATAAGTGTAAGTGCTTTTTTTTAAATTATAGCTTTCATTTCTACTTTTGAATCATTCAAATTACTTTTAATGTAAATGCCTCATTCTAGCTTTTAATATTAGCTTTTGTGGCATTCGTTATAATGCTGTCAACTCATTGAACCCAGAATTAAATTATATGAATAGAACATTTTTTACAGTTTTATTTTAGAGAAGGTTTCAACTGGAATCTTAGTGATGTCATTTTTAGGTCAGGTCTTGCTATTTTTACAAGAGGATGCCACCTTTTTGAGAAAAAACGAAATACAAAAAAACAGCAACAATTCCTGAAAGTACGATACTGATCGTCTGTGCCTTTTCCCCTCCTTTCTCTCCCCCTCTCCGCTGTATTTCCGTGTCTCTCCTGGCTGGATGCTAATATTTCTCTGAAAAGAGCCACAATACATCTTCCTGGGAATTTCCACCACTTGCAAGTGCAGCAAAATGATCTGCTAGTCTGAAAAGAGGGTGGATGAGGGAATGAAATATGGAGGATTTCTGAAAATCGAATAAAAGAAAATGATTTATATCATAGTGCCATTTTAATGAAGACACATGTGGCTGTGTTTACATACGAAAGACGTAAATATTGGCTGATTAATATTGAGATATTATCCGTTGTTTTTGTGTCAAACAATGCGTCTTCTTTATTCTGTTTTACCTCGTGAACGCTGTTGTTTTGATAGTACACTTTTCACCAGTCCTCTCGATGCCCTTTTTGGCAGGATTCGTAACCACAAACACAAACATGCTGTTCAGACATAATAGTGTTGCGAAGAAACGTTGAACCTTAGAATTGCTTATTCAGCGGTAAGGACTGAATGAGAAAGAAAGCTAAACTCACTGGAGTCGCATATGGAGAATAGATAAACCTGACTTGTGCATGTTTCGCCACCTAAAAAGAGTCCCAGATTTCTGTTATGGCTTCAAACATGTTCTCCATCTCAGACCAATCCATCTCATCTCCTGGCTTCCCTGCTTCTGTTGTTTTTTCTTGGGAGTGAGTGAGTAAGTCTATTCCCCCCTCCCGAGGTGGGCGTCTGTCTGTTGTCAGGCGTGAGGAGCGGCCCCTGCCCCTGCAGTTAGCAGGGGGAAAGCGATCCTGACCCCCGGCCCAGAACATGAAACCAGAGCCGGTGTGTGGCGCTTGGTGCTCAGCTGGAGAGGCGGCAGAGCTCTGACCTCCAGCTCTACATCCCACCGTGCGCCAGACTCTCCTCTGCCCTCCTTCTTCAGCTCTGTAGTGGTGGGACACGGTGCCAAACCACCTGAGGGCAAAGCCTGAACGCCTCACGCGCCCAAAAACATCTCCGTCTATGAGATAAACAGTATGCTGCAATCCAAACAATTTGCTGTCACATTCATCCTTGTTTGCATATGAACTCTTTACAGGAGTTAAAGAATTAAAAGAGGGTGTTGAGTGTCTAAAATAGAACATTTAATGGAATAAAACCAAACTGTATTTACGTACAGAAACTGTACTCTTTATTTGACTAATGTCTTATTGGTTGTGAGGCTCTGGATTGGTGTTTTACTTTTAGTGTGTTTTTTATAAAACATCTCTACAATGATTGATTTATCAATCTTGGCCAGAATCAGTCAAGCCATTAGATGACATAGCAAACTGTTTGACCGCCATCTTTTAAGCTGTGACTATGACTTACCAACCAGTTTCATAATTTATTGATAAATTCATGTCTGGTGGCGGATATTACTGTATCCTGGCACATTTTCCCTGTCATCATTTTGTCTGTCATTTTCTGTTGGTTCTCAGATGAATCTTTCCTTTGAGTCTGTTCTTCTGAATGAATAAGACAAACTGATTGGAAAAACTGGTTTTCGTTTCAGTCTGAATCAGATCAATGACTTTACAGAGTTGCCTGGTGCAGCTTTTGCGCAATAAAACAATGCAGTACCCAACACATTAAAAATGCAGAAAATTACATTGGATTAAGGACATTGGAATATGTATCTACAATCCACTGGAAATGCTCTCATTTAGCAGCATCAAAGAAGGTCTGTAGTAGGTTCAACACCTGCATGTGGAAATTGTGAATGGCTGTGTTATGCAAGTAAAAAAATATCAAATCAATCAAAATAAAAATGCTTAGGATTTTGGATGTATATATGTACAAGAAATACCATATTGATCAATGCCATAGTGTTTATTTCCAACACAGTGGTATTACCATTTGATTCCATCCCTACTATGGTACTGCTACAAGAGGGTCATTTTGAAACAAGGAGGTGTCTTGTGAATACTTTTTTTTTTTTAGTAAATACTGCCTGTGCCTGTTTTATGTTTTGTTTTCCTATTTTGCCATACAGAAGCAGCAGCTCAGATCATTCATTTTGTTTCAAGATCTGAATTTTACACCGGACGTCAAGTGGCACAGTACCACAATTGTTAATAATGCAAAAGTCAACAAAAATGTCCTTAAAATTTCTGCATTTGTTTGTAATTTGCATTTTGCATTTAGTGTTTCTCCTGTGTTATGTTATACTAGAATGCACATGCAATACATTTTTGGATGTCGAACCACCTGAATAACTGGTCTGGGTAAGATGCTATCCCAACCAATTTACATACTACTAACAAAGCAAAACCAGAGCAAGGAAAGAAATGTATTATAGCTTTCATAAGAGAGCCCTGCAAACATATCGTCCATAACGCTGGACCCAGTGATGTAAGTAGAGAAGTACAAATGATCTGTTCTGAAGTGTTAAGTGCTTTAGTGTTATGATATCAAATGGAGCATGAAGGCTTGGACAGAGGTTTATGATTTCACTTCTGTATCCCTTTCATTGCTCTTTCCTGTCGTTATTTCCAGTCTCAGAGCAGCTGTCTGTCACTTACACGTGGGCTGTATTTGCATACAGTTGCTGAGCTGTCTTTGTACGTGACCACACAGCCTCATGTGATGAACAAAAGTGCACATGCTCACAGTAAACCAGTATCTTGCTTTGAGGTGCAGATACTTTTTTTCCTTTTTCTCTCCCCAGCAATCCTTCAACCTAAATTTAAAAATGTTACCGTACACCATACGACGCTCGCACACAAACACAGAGGTATTGTGCTGTGGGCTTTTGCCTTTTTAACAAAGTGACTGCGCATGGCGGCATATTTGTTTCGTGGTTTTCAAGTAGTGCCGATGTTTCGGTATCTGACAGGCTGCAGAGCTTTTTGAAAAGCTGATGTTCAGTTTATTTGCAGTGGAAGGGCAGCTGCTGTATCCTCTCAACATTTTGGCCCGATCCACCAGTTGCACGCTTGCAGGCACGCACATACGCACCACACATCTGCATCCCACATGCTTAGATACACGCGTACACATGTTGTCGGATTTGAGACTATAATCAGATTAATTGGTCCATCTTTCCTTGGAAACCGAACATACATTGTACGTTAAAGCATTTTTTTTTTACAAGAGCCGTATCGATGTAACATTAACCAGAAGCCGTGCTCGGAGTGTGGGGTCAGAGAGAGACTTGAGGGCCCCTAACATGACATCCTAATGAAATAAAGACTGCAGAAAGAGAGAAAACGCAAGAGAGCCGCTCAGAATTAGCTATTAAGAGAGAGGAATGATTCGCTTTCTCAGTACCGAGCTCACAAATTATACCCCTAAAAGCATTTCTTACCTTTTTTGTTTTTAAAAATGTTAACTTTTACCTCAGATGTTATGTCTCCCCATTTGAGAAACATGAGTAAAAATCAGTCATGGCCCCATGAGGGAACCCGAACATTAGTTGAAGTATGTTTCTAATCCTTATTAACATTCTCTAAAGTCATGCATGAAATATGTTTTGTGCCACACTACGCACCATGTGTTTTTCTTTTTCTCCGCAAGTATTTTTCAAACAGAGATCCACTACACACACTGCTGTGCATTATTTTATTATAGGGTTGAAGCTTACCGCAGCCCTGAGAGTTTAAGAGAAAGGAAAAACTGGCCTTGATTTTCCACCAGGGTTTCGCTCGCTTTGTCCCAACGCTCCTTTGTTATTTCGTAGTGATGTCATCGGTGCAGGTACAACATGACGTTTTATTCGCAAGCTGACAGGCCTTTGCATTACTCCAGCGAATGTTTTCTCGATACCGACCTCTCTGAGGCTGTATTTCTCTCTGTCAGATTTTAAAGTCTCCCCAAAACCGTATCAAACTCCAGGGAGAGATGCATGATCAATCAAAAGGCTCAAACATCATTATTTTTTGAGAACTCCAAGTATCTCCCACCCATGTGTTTTTTTTTTTCTCCTCCGTGGGAGACGTTCAAGCAGCTGCGAAGAAACTTTTTGCCAGCCATCGGATGAACCTCAACGGACATTCGTCAAGGATTATGAGAGAAGTTTCTTTTTTTGTAATTGAAATGTTACGTTCTTCTGACCAGTGAGAGAAAGACAAACGAGCAGCTTGAGAGCCAAACAGGAAGGGTTTGTGGAGTCTTGGCTCATGTAGTGTATCTGAAAAACACGAACTACGAATTTGAAGATGTGGTCTTTTTAGTTCCATGTTGTACGAAATGAGCGGAGAGGAGGGAAAGGGAGAAAGAGAAATACGGTGAGCGGTTTCTGAAGGCAGCGTTAACACAGGGTTCTGTAGTATTAAAAGAGATTTACACCTCAATGCTTTAAAGCAGTTTTCTTAAGCTCACCAGCTCCATTTTACAGATATTTCAAGGAAGCTATAAAAGTGAACCGACAACTAAAGCAGAATCCCTGACACAGCATTGGAGATAGGCCCTCAAGCCATACTGCATCTGAGACCCGACAACTATTGGGGCCCTTGGGTTTGAGTTTAACCGCAGCTGGTGAAAGTCAGAGCAAAATAAATAAGTAAGCAGCACGCGCTATACGGTTTCACGTGACTTCGTTAGGATATGTTTTTGCTTGCATTGAGTAAAGACTAGGATTGGATAACCTGCATTCCTCATGATACCTGTTCTTCTATTTTTCTGCTGGAAGGCCCTGTTTGTGACCCAGATGCAGCGGTGTTGTCTGTTTCCCATGCGGTTCTTTTGAAGCATGGGGTCTGCGTGGTCCAGAACGCCTCTGCACTGTGTCAGATGTCGTACTCCCCTCTGGGCTGACCAACAGGCTCTCTTTGCACCCTGATGTGCACATAACATTTAACGGTGCTTTGGCAACCCCAAATGGAAACTCTTACTTGGCCCCTGCAATCAGTGTTCATTTCTTCTCTGGTTGCATTTGTATTTCTGTTTCCTTCGTTATTATTTAATTAGTTATTTAACCCTGAGTCTTTGATATCTGTGAGGACGAAGACCTCAATGGAAAATTGATGGCGA
Source organism: Enteromius thamalakanensis (assembly GCA_032357475.1). Classification (NCBI taxonomy): domain Eukaryota; kingdom Metazoa; phylum Chordata; class Actinopteri; order Cypriniformes; family Cyprinidae; genus Enteromius; species Enteromius thamalakanensis. The sequence goes on along the minus strand of JAUCMT010000154.1, from coordinate 14,328,698 downwards.
AACGTACGTCTTCTCACAGGCTTAGTAGGTGTCTTTTTAAGGTGGTATAAGACGAAAGTGGCAGTATTTGCAGATTTTGAGGACCTCTAAATGAGTTAAATGATATACTTTCCAGTAGACAATTGGTGCACATGCATTAATTGTATTCCAATTAACATGTTTCAATGCTGTTTTTCTCTTCTCATTCCACAAAGGAAAAGAATATATTGAACAGCTATAAACAGTCATGACCATTAAAATAATTTTATTTTTAATTTTTAATTCCCTCATTACCTATAAATCAGTACCCCGTCCTCAGTTGTTTAATGACTAAGTATCTTGATTATATTTCAGAGTTGTGGACATCAGAGACTGATTTCTGTTACATACACATTCTTTATCTTGGATTTCGTGTCTCGGCTGTCCTCCTCGAGATGGACACTCGCCCTGTGGCGGCAAACCACCAGAGGCCTGTAGGTAATTGCACAAGTGGTTGATATTTCAAAGCTTGCGCCCTCTCGCTGTCCTCCAAATGCGTTTAGGTGCTAGACTGGGAGCGTGTAACCTATTCTTAAGATATTTCAGATAGAAAGAGATGTCATTTTCCAGAGGTTGCATGAGTTTAAATGTCCGTTTTGTCCTTGAGATTTGTGATTCTGTGGACGTGCATGCAGATGCATTGCATCAAACCCAGGATGTACTAAAAGTGTCCTTCGCATGTAGCTGTTTATGTGGAAGGTTCATAAGACCCACAGGATCAAAGAAAAGCAGGGAAAACGGCATAGAAGGGAACAGGAAAAATAAATAGAGAGGGCATGTTTTTTCGAACTCTTTATTTTTTTCGTTGTCAACACTGTTAATCATGTTAGCATCGGCTTTACAGCTCCTCCCACGGCAGGGGCTCATGCTGTGGAGAGTTGCCCGTTATTTTAATTCGTTATTTTTATTACCGTGAAGAAAAATAAAACTTGAGAAAACGCAAAACAGACCTCTTAAACATCAGAACAATGGCAGTTAAAAACGAACAAGAAAAAAGAAACACGAAACTTCACACCACAGACCTATATCCTATTTCTGCATATATTTTATTGCACTGTAACAATTTGTTCACTGAAAGGCCAGTGAGCAAATGAAGATCATACTTGACAGTTGCTTATTTCTTTCCTACATTCGCCATCCCATTTGTTTATTTTTCAGGTTTACTTTGCATGGAAACATTCATCAATCCGCAGTATGAATGATACGATGTGTGTCAGGAAAGTTTGCGCAATAAAAGCCAATCCTTTTGTGTTCCGCAAGTCTTAATTGACCTGATTGCCACACGTATCTTTTCTCCAACCGTTATCATTATAAACAGCTGTTTGTTTATACCACCATTGCATATCCCAATACTTTCACCACTTTCAAAGTCAGTAAACTGATTCCCATCCGTAGCAAAACATTGATTTTTGTTAGAAATCGTTTTTTTTGGGGGGCGCACGGGATCGGGTGAAACTACTAGGGATGATTTTCTGATTTATTTACGGCCACACAGACCTCAGAAATGTGTGGTAGGGAATCCACAAGCACATTTCACCCCTATAATCAGAATTTATATGCCAGTGGGGTCGCGAGCGATTTGTTTTGGCTGTCCGTCGGAGTGCAAACACGTGCGTATGAAGAGGCTGGTGCCGACGGAAGGGGCGAACAGCCTCGGAAACCTCTGGTTCCTGTCTCTCACTTCATCTGTTTTACTCTCTTCGAGATTTAATTGGGAGTTATTGCTGGTGAGATAAGTGTGGGGATAAGCGCTCTCTGATCTATGAGGTGCTTGGACATCGTCAGTGCCGTGCAATAACAGAATGTGTTCGGGGTCTTGGGCTTGACCCCTGCTCCACTCCTCTTGCCCTCTGAAGACGTCTCCTGATCTCACACATCAATTAATTCCTCATCCCCTTAAAGCAGATGTGTGACACACCCGGGAAACTTTTGCATTGTTCTGTAACTGTCATTTCAAACGCTTCCATTAAATGTTTTAATCTTCTGAAAGAACAATTTCATATTAGTGTTAAAGGGCTTTCAATAATCCGTAGAACCTTTTTACATTGTAAAGAACCTTTTGTGCATTGGAGATGTTTCAGACTCTGAAAGTTTGGCATCTGTGTAGTAGTTTCAATGTCCATGGAACCTTTCCATTGCACAAAACGTTCTTTAAAGCAGTTCTTTAGATTGTTACACAAAAATGGTTCTTTTAAGAACTATTCACTGAAATGGTTCTTCTATAGAATTGCTTTGGAACCGTATTCATTTTGAAGGTTCTTCATGGAACTACCGATTCCAAACTTTTACAAATGTGAGAAGTGTTTACAGAAGAGTTTTTAAGGGTATCGCTCATGCCAGTGATGGTGCACATAGGGCGACAGGAGCATTCCAGTCCTGGCCGTGTTAATGCTCAGCCTAAGGGGGGTATTAAGGAATGTGGCGGCTTTGAAGCTATCCCCTCTTTCTCCTTAGCTTTCTCTCCCTTACTTTTTTTCTGGTCTCGCAGCGCTCGCCTTGATCCCTCCTGCCTCCGTTTTTCTTCTCCCCCTCATTATTTATGGTCGTACCCATCCTTCACCTGTGAATAGATGGTGAGGATGAAAGATTACTTCTCTTCAGGCGTGCATGACTGTTGTTTCACATGGATTAATGGGGCTAGGAGTGCTTTCCCTAAGCACAAAGAGACAAATTTGAGCATTAAATTAGACAACTCATACATGCCAAAAGTGTTTGCTCATTGGACAATCGCCAACTTGTTTCCAGAGCCTGTCAGAGTAAATCACCTTAGATTCACTGATGAACACTAATCCTGTAAGCAAGCATAAGTACGCTAAGATTCTAGACCTTGTTATGTTCTTTTAAGCTAAAATAAATCTTGCTTCGAGCAGTATATTTCTTAGACTGCAGGAATATGCCGTGATGTTTCATGGGTAGTTGCAAAAACTGATATTTCTTTGCTTTCCCTTAAACCTCAGTGTAGAAGCTAAATGTTGGATGTAATTCGTACGCACCAACGTGACGCTTTGAAATTTTGTTACATGCAGTTGTGATTGTTCATGTAACTATCAACACTCTTTGAGAACCCTTTGAAATGACGTATTGTGTAAATATATCGAAACACCAAGTTGGAACACGACATATCACATATTGAAGGACTTGTCCTTTTTGTTTAAATAGTCAATATCCTTAATTGTGTATGTCAGCAGTGGACTATTATTTGCTTCTTGGCTTAAGAGGCACAGACATTGTCAATCTACAGCATTTTATTACACAAAAAACTTGAAAGTGCAAGATAAGTACAAGATGAGTCATCAATATTTTAGGTGTAGTTTCATTGAAGAGACAAAGTGTATATTAAAAATGTATGCTAAAAAAAAAAATCACATTAAATGATTAGTATTTTCCAACTTTTAGTGAGGATTAGATGACATAAATAATGTAAATCACATATAAATAAATAAAAAACAAACAAACCTGGTAAATAAATAATAATAAAAAAATCACTGGCAGTTCACCTTAGCATCCTTTAGACTTAGCATCCTTCAGTAGTACAGGTGCCTTCAAAACTCAATCTGCTTAAACATAAATAGGTTTATATGCACATACACACTGTGCACCCTTTAAACACAGCTCACTGCACATTAATCATTAGATCATGTTGTGATCACTCTTTGGGACCATGGGCCACGTTTAGCCACGTCTGCGTCTCAGGACCCCCGGGCTGACTCCCTCAGTGCCTGTACCTGTTCCTCCATTATTAGCTCTGGATCCAGAGAGTGTGGCTGCTGTCTCCTCCTCCCCCCTCAGGGAGAGCCATAGCTGGGCTGTGAGATGAAGTCGGGCAGGGGTGGTGGGGAAAGGAGCGCGGGCTGTGCTGTAATTACTCCATTGATATTCCTTCCACAATAACGCTGTCACTGCTCATTTGCATAAGTGCTTCTCTGCTCTCGCGGGAGCAGATGAGCGCAGACAGAGGAGGAGAAACCTGGAGGAGTTTGGTTTTCAGTTCAGATTAACGGGTTCGGCTCATGCCGTCATCTGTCCTGATCTATCCCCCTTGAAATACACAGATATATAATAGCGTGGGTAGCAGTCGAGTGCTAGGATAGTAGAGGAAGGACGGGAGATCGTCCCTTGAGTTGTTGCTATAATTAAAACACATGCAAGGTTATGATGGTTCTTGAGAGGCCAGTCTTGGCGCAACGCAGCTGACCTTGAATGTCAGTTGAGATCACATGACTTCACCGAAATGCGGATATAATAGTTTAGGAAAGTGTATGAGCGGTTCACATACTTTGTTTTTTGATTTGAAAGTTTGACCGTCTATGTACTCTCTCACTCTAATACCACTCTGTCATGATCATAACGAGTAACAGCCCATAATGCAATTGCTTGTCCACAAGAATTCACCACAATGGCAGTGTTAACGTATTATTAGTCAACCCAGTCTCACAAAAAGTCTTCATAATTTGTGTGAGATGTAATTTAAAATTTTTGAAAATGTACAAGCCCAACGTAAGCATATTCATGCTTAAAGACCTTAAAGTCTCAAAACCTAATTATGAGCATCACCTTTCACCTTTGACATGTTCTTACCCAGTCAATATTATAGATATCAAGGTTACATTTTCACAGAATGCTCTTTAGCTTGGTAAGGATGACTTTATGTAGAAAAAACAAAACAAAATGGGTTTTCAGAGTCAGGGTCACATATATATAAATAAATAAATATATAAGTTTTGCCATCTTGTACAAATTATTACAAGTGTTCAAGCTGTTTGAATAATAGAGAGATGGATATAAATCAAAGATTTGAAAATGTCTTTATTTCTTTGTAATTATTTTAAAATTTTATTTTCGATTTCTTGTGAAATGACTGCTTCCTGAAAACTTTCTCTTCAGCGTATTAAACAGATAAAAAGCCAATAACTCAAAAAGTGTTATTTTAGGAAAAATGTCGGAACAACATAGTAAAATTTTCTTGTACAAATTGGAGGAAAAACTGAATACAGCTCTCAGATCAACTAAAGCACATTGCAGCTGTATGGAAATTGTACAAAAAATGATTTCACTCACTCACTGCTCTAAAATATGTTGCTAAAACTGCGTAACGGATTTTCCTATGAAGCAAATTTCGAGCTGTGTTCATTTATTCAGCGATTGAGAAAACCTGGAGTGGATCTAGAGATGCAAGATCGCAGACCGTTTGAGGGTGGAGGAAAATTGCCATCCCTCCATTCCATTCACATACTCTAAATCCAACCAATCACTGCTGGTACAATCAAATACATTTTTTAAAACAATATCTCTCGTAAATCTGTTTGTTTAACCCTGAATACAAGACCTTGTATGGCAGCCATCATAAACATCTGCTTTGCCAAAATGGTTCCCGGTTTCTCTGACGCTGTGCATCCATCCAGCCTTCCCTGCACAGAGTGCACGCTGGGTAGATTTTGTGGATGTGTGCGCCCATGACAGGTCCTCCATCTTGGTAGCGGGAGGTGTTCGGAGCCTTTATTTAATGTCACTGATCTTCGCCTCAGCTCTGGCGTGATGAGCATTGGTCATTGGCTGTTTCTCCTCTATTGCTTTTTCTGAGCAGGCTGAGGCCTCCGCTCTCTCCCCTCTGAGTCAGGCCCTCAGGCTCCACATCATTTATTGCTGTCAAGAGTCAGGGAAGGAAAAAAGATGGGGTGATGAGTAGAGAGTGTGCGAGACGGAGAGAGAGCGAGAGGCAAAACAGGAGAGAGTAGCGATTCCAAGGGGGAAGCGCAGAAGCGAAACACAGGCGATTTAGTCAAATCTCGGCTGTTGAATATTTAATGGAGCCTGCAGTGTTTATTTAGTTAGCCTGTCGATTTTTAGCACACTGTCAATAGCAGGCTCCGACGTCGGGCCCTGATGATCTTTAGTGTCTGTGCTCCCTGGGGTCCAGACGCTAAACACAATTATGGATTTTCTCCCCTCCCTCTTCCTTTTTTTCTCTCTCCCCCACCACCGCAATGTGTTTGATATTTTTACTGATCTAATTTGCAATCTGGTAGTTTATTGTTTGGCATTTTAGTGGCGCTCAAGTGGCGAAGCAAATTCGATTTCTGCTCATAATTCTTTATAATGTCATTAATGCTGTTAGCGCACAGGCGCGGGTCTTAAATAAAAAAATACGCTGGGAATCTGTCCGCAGATTCGCACATTCCCGCTTTTATTGTCTCTCCTCCTACTTTCATTTCACTCATTCGGTTTTTAATTAAAAATCCTTGCTGTGGTTTTCTGTCATTGTGAAATATGAAATTACAGTTGTATTGTATTTCAGAGGAAGAAACAGGAAGCTAAGCCTCCGCTAGGATGTGTAGCAACATCAGGCAAAATGGGGAAGGGAGCATAAATAAAATAAACGGTTGAATGAATACGGTGATGGAAAAATGCTACTACTTTTTTTGCTTGGAAAGGTATTGTTTAAATGAAGGAGGGAATTATTCGTGCCACTGTTTGGATTTGCATCGAAACAAGGTTACTTCAGCATTGAATCTCCAAATATTTCCTGGAACGTTAACATTTTTAGCAGTTCGTTTGTTCGGTCTTGCCGTTTTTAGTCTGAGATGTACATTAATCTTCACGTCTAAGTGTCCTACACAAGCCACGCTAGACGTGTTTGAGCGCTAGCTGATGGGGAGCACGCGGCAGGTTAATAGTGATGGTGTGCCGCGTGCTAATGGTGATGGTGTGCAGCTCTTGTGAGGGATCTATTTGCTGATGATGGATGAGCGGTAAGCCACCCAAGGCCTGCGATTTTCCACACTCAAGAGTCTGTCAGCTTTTTAAGTGGACGAGCACAATTAGCACTGAAACCAGAGCGCAGGCTAATCTGATGGCACGCTTGACAAACAGAGAGCTAGAGAGAGGAAAAAAAAAGAAATGTGCTCTTTGCAACCAACCTGAAAAAAGATTAGAGCAATGGTTCCTGTCTACCATGACTGAGAATGCCAGGGATGGATAAGCATAATTGGGCGTTTCTTCAACTATGGGCACTTTTATGTTCCCAAGGTTGATTTTAAAGCTACTAACAGACAGAATAGCAAATAAAAAATTTCTTCTTTTAATGCTTTCAGCATTTACTTTCATCCATTCATTTTAAATGACTTTTATGTATAGATTAATTTACCCTTGTTGCATCATGATAAATATTTACAATAGACCAAAACAATATTAATTGTGAAATATAATGTATAGTGTGTGTGTGTGTGTGGGGGTTTATATGTATATATACACGTGTGGGTGTGTGTTTTCGTATATATATATATATATATATATATATATACATACAGTACATAATCTCTCTCACACACACACATACACATACGCACATACATCAAAATATTGTTTAAGTGAGACAACTTTTGTTAATATAAGTGTAAACTGTGTATATTTATCAAGTATATATAAATAAATAGTCATGAATAGATGTTTAAGAAAATATGTTGTGTTAACATAATAAATATATTTAGATATTATAAATTATAGGAATATAAATATATATATATTTTAAATACAGTATATATGTATATATATATATATATATATATACATATATACAAAATAAAATAATAAA
>JAUCMT010000154.1:14261211-14319267 GCA_032357475.1 Enteromius thamalakanensis | reverse complement strand
ATCTATCTATCTATCTATCTATCTATCTATCTATCTATCTATCTATCTATCTATCTATCTATCTATCTATCTATACATTTATCTATTGCGTTGTTGCTCATTCTATTTTTTGTTCTGTCAATCTATCTCATGCCCTCCATTTTCCAGGACCACGAAAACATTGCTCCCTCCCCGTCATTTTGCTCCATCTTTGCACCTTTTGACTGCATAATGAGAGATGACAATTAGACCAAGTCAAAAGAGCTGCACAATCAAAGGGCTGTGATTCCCCTTGGCAGAGCGGGCCCTCCTTTTAGCCGGTTTGTGCCAAACTGGAAGCAGATGTGGGCTGCCACAGGGCCCTGACCAGACTGCTAGAGTGTCTCAGCAGGGCCTCCACTCCCTCCTGCCATGCACACGTCCCCCTCTCTCAGCCCGCACAGCGCCACACACCACCATGAGACGTGCTGGAGCCCAGCGGTGCTGCCGAGCCAAGTCGCCACAATAAATGATAAAAACTCTCTGACTGCTTTCAGTAATGACAAAGCCCTGAGCTGTGGTCGAGTCATAAGGTGGGCTAACCAGCGCTGGTGTTGCCTTGTTTTATCACTTAGTTCCTCTATATCTGCCTCTTCTCTTGTTTTTAGTTCTAGTACTTTCTTTCTTTCTTTTTGCTTTCCCATCTGTCTCGTCTCATCCTTCTCCCCCTCTTTTCTCCTCATCTCTGCCTTTCTGTTCAGCTCCATCCCTCCTTCTCTCCCCAAAGCGACTTTCTGCCCTAATTTGATCTTTGTGGCAGATCAGAGGAATGTGATTGAATTTGCGGGAGAGAGTGTGGTGGAAAAAAAGAGAAAAGAAATACATTCTGATTTATCCGCTCTGACTGAGGTGTAGCACCAGATGTGTCGCTAGACCTGGGCTGAAGGGGCTTTAGTCATGAGTTTTTATTTATTTATTTTTTCCCTCTGCAAATGTTTTAGGGGCACAAGGATGATGAAAGTAAATTAATTTTAACTCTATTATTATGAAAAGCCAGCCTGCAAAATGTTTAACATTTAGAACGTCTCATGAAATCATCACAAACTCTGGATATAGGCAATATTTTAATGTCTTTTTAGCAAATAGGTATTCATTACTACAAGAACAGTGTTCGCTGTGCATTAATGAATATGGTGTTTGAAAACCTTGATGGCAGCATTAATACCCAATGTTTAAAAAATGAAAAGCAATTTCTTACAAAAACAGAATAATGTAATTACAGCTTTTCTGTGAAATCAGTGCCTGTTAGGTCATTTTCAGTAATAACTAAGTAGCGCTTTTTAGAATTTTTTTAAAATGTCAGGTAAACAGTTATCTTTGAAGTCATCATTACAGTAATTACTCAGTTATTTAGTGATTCATGTTGATAAATCATTTCCATTTAGAGTTTTCATTTAACTGTAAATTGCATTAATAGTACTGAAATTAGTACCCAGAAATATCCTCTAAATGTCCCGTTCTGTTTTTAAAGATGTATCTGTGATTTTCTTTGTTCTGTTTATCAGAGAAACTTCTTGAGGCATATTTTGTGCCCTTAACTTTTATTGTCTGTAAGTAAGGGATTTGAAATTGCTACAAAGATTTGCTTTAAACAAGTTACAGCGAGCCAAATGTGTTTTTTGTATTTGCGTCAAACTGAACCTGTGGATTGCTCTTGACAGACTGACTGGCACTCAATAATATATTGGCCAGAACAGAGGGATGAAATCAGGCGGGGAAGAGAGAGCGGCGGGTGTGAACGGGCCAATAGAGCGCTATTGATTTGTTTAACAAATTAGCCATGATGATGGCAGGTGCGGTCGCCAGGGCAGGTTGCCGGGGTCAGCTCGTCATATGGTTGCTAACAGACATAATATTGCTCTGCGCTCTGATCTCTTCATACTCACACAAAAGGCTATAGGGACACCCCTGGGAAATAAGCTGTCTCTTTCTCTCCCTCTCTCTCTCTCTCTCTCTCTCTCTCTCTCTCTTTCACACACACACACACACACTCAAACTACCCATCACTGCCACTCTTCAAATTAACTCCCCAGAAGGTTAAGCTCCCTTGATTCATAATTATTCAGTGCCCTCTCACTCTCCATCCTTCCCATTCTCACCTCCGTCGCTTCTCCTGAGTGGCACTTGCCTTTTGGTGGAGGACCGAGGGAATTAAATTAGCTTTACTGACCTGAGAAAAACATAGCCAGATGACGGGCGAGGGGAATACGGCTTGATCTCTGTCTGTTTGCCTGTCACTTCCTCTAATCTAGCTGTCTATCTGTCAGACGAGAGTGTTATTGCGCACGGACCTCTCTGTGGACACGAGGGCCGCTCTCCTTCCGCGTTTCGGCCTTGTGATTATGTTACCAATAAACACACCGGTGGCGACAGGCATCCGTGTGTGTCCCTCACGAAACCGGTAGACGAGGCCCTTTTGCAGGCATTCCTCTGGTGAAATTTAATCGAATGGCTCAGGACACGAATCACTATGAAATTCCTGAATGACGGTGTACAAATCTCAGCCAAGCCTGATCGTATTGTAACAGCAGTAGCTGTAGTTCATGCCGTAGTTCCCGTAGGGTCGCTTGGCATGGGGTTACATAAGGCAAAGAGCGAAAACAACCTCAAAGTGGGAATGCTGTGGAGAGCCAACACCATAGTGGTTTGTTTTTAAGAGTGGGACTGACATGAAGCCTTTATCTCTCTACATGATATACTGAGTCATTTGGGCCAGTTGGCTCGAAGGACAGCAATAATTTCACTCTCATATCCAGGGTTTGTAAAAAGCAAGACTGGGTAGTGATCATGCTTCATGTTTTTTCTTTCACTAAATAATTATATATATATTTATATATATACATGGTTTTCTGGTATTTTGTCCATTTCAGAATAGATTTGTTATATATCTGTCATGTTGCATTGTTTATGATGTATTTCCATGTATCACAATTCAACCAAGCTCTGTTGGGTTTCTGACTAAATGTAGCTCTTTTTAAATTTCCGGCTAAGCATTTTCTTTTAAAAGTATTATTTCACCACTAGTCACAAATTTGAATACTCTGGTTTGGCAGTAATCATTGATAAGTGCACTCCTGTTATAGTTTAACCATTAAAAGACTTTAAAAAAAGAAACTAAATAAGAAAAAGCCCCCAAGGTATCTGTGCAGACTTTATAATACGGTTTCAATACAGTTCACTAATAATAATATAATGTTTTACACTATTTGATAATGCACACAAGGTTTTGTTTGTGTTTAACTGAATCAGATTTGTCCCAGTAGTAGTAATGGTTTTAGACTTTATACTGACACCTACTGGCCTGGATGTATGAAGTTAACTGGCCACTTTGCAATTACTTTTGTGTGTTCATGCACTGCACCTGATGCACCTGATCTTGCACACTGTTTGTTTTTAGTAGTACCTTGTTGTCTACGGAATGACATCACTGATCATGTGATGTCAAAATGGCGGCACGCATCATTGGGCGACCCACTCTTTGTAAAAGTAAAAGTAAAAATTTTTATTTAGTAGAATGACATTTCTAGACTCTTTTTTTTTTATTTTTATGATATTTCTTTATGATAAAACATGTTTAATGAACTAGATTTAAATATTTATGCAAATTTACATAGCTAAAACAGCTGCTTTATCTTCTATTACTATTCCTCTAAGACCCCTGAGCATGAATGTTTGACATCAATCACGTCTTTCTCTTGAACATTCTCTAATGTAATGAGTGCACAGACTAAAGTCGGAGCTGCTTTCCCTCAAAATACCACTTAATGAACGCTTCTCACAAGCCAGGCAACTAGAGGCTATTCTGTGTCTCCTGATAGCCGCGTTTGCGTTCACTGCATAAAGGCCGTGTTCAGCTCTATGCTTGCCGTCTTTAAAACAGTTACGAAGCTGTTCCTGTATGGCCTACAGAGGATTAATTACCAAACTACACCCTCCCTTTGGGCCCTATTAAGAGATAGAGCAAACGTAAACACTCACACATACACATCGACACGCATACAACATTCGCACGTTCTCTGACACAAAGGGGCACTTCACAACCGAGTACTCTAATGATATGTCGTCAATTTAGATAATGACCTGCAAAGAGATAAACTGAAGTGTGCATTGGAGGTAATTAGATTTACAAAGCTGCAGAGCTAACTTCAGGTAAAGACCAGTGGACTATGGGTTTTTTCTTTTTGTGGACCAGAATGTCATGACATTAAATGAGGGTTAGTTGGACTTACACTATAAATTCTTGTAATACAGCTTTTTTAGTAACTGCTAGAAAAATGGAAGAAAATTTGAGGGGTTCAACATAAATGAAAATAATTTCACGGGAGTGAAAAACAAGGTAGAAGGGCAGATCTGTGAAATTAAAAATTTAAATTTCTGGAAAATTACTGTGTTTAAATCTTTTATTTATTTAGTTATTGTTATTTATTTCATAGCCTTGACCCTGTATTTTATCTGGCTTAAGTTTAACCATTTTCCTTAAAATTATAATTAAAAAATTATAATAAAAATGAGCTGAGTTTGTACTTGGCACTACTGTACTGATACTTTGCACAGGCCACTATTATACTAATAGGGCATAACGTTGATTTAATGTAGGTTTTTATCACTTGTGTTGTTGTCCTAACCACATACATCTGCAAAACACAGCATCAGAATGTCTTGGAAGTTGCTAGAAAGAAAAAAAAAAAAATCCTGCACTGGATATTGTGTCAGATCTTCTCTAGAAATGTCCTAAAAAAGAGCTCACTTTTACCACATAGCATGAGAACCACCAAAGAAAAGTCCCTGCCATTATGTGTGCCTAATGAAATAAACAGTGCAGTCAAGCAAAAGAGATTTTTTTTTGCCCAAGGGTTCAGATACTGCCAATCATCAGAACGAAATATGCCTGGCCAGTATACAGTCATTCAAAACTTTCTCTTGCCAGAGAGAGTACGTGTTGTGTTTGTTTTGTAGAGTGTGCTGCGACTACAATCGGGGTCAGATTTTTTACCTTCTTAATTAGATGAGGGACAGGCTAATTAAATCAAATTCATTATCCGCAGGTCTGGAAATCAAGCGGCACTATTGGAAATAAGGTTAGGCTAGCTCTCATCCATCATGCTCCTAACTAACCAATTTACGGCCCTGACTTTTGCATGCCACGTTATTAGCTTGTCATAAACAGTTAGCTTTAAGATCCGTGAGTGGAGCCCTGATAGCGTTGGCGTTTATCACATTAGTTTCTAGCACTGTGTCAGCCTCTTTCGGCCCAAGATAAAGCACATAGCCAGTAATCACGTTACTACACACACACACACATACACACACTCCACAGACTTACAGTGCAAACGGCCGCCACTTAAAGCGAGCTTCTAATTCACTGTAATTAAGACATACTACTGCAGCCTTTTGCACATAACGGCTCTTTAACAGTCTTTAAATGGAAACTTTTTTTTTCTAAAATGAATCAGACAGCACATTTATGCTGTTAGGATTTGGGCCTCATGTTTATCATGGTTTGCGTTTTTGGGCTGAGGTAAATATTAACCGGTTGAAACAGCATTTTTATGTGTTTACTGTTTAACTATTTTATAGTTAATAGGAATATAGTTTTATAGTTTTATAGGAAAATGAACTTTCCCATCTATTAGGTGTTTAGCCCATCGAAGCGATAGATAAACCAAAATAATTTTTTGTCAAAGTAAGATATTTTGAGTTTTAGTTTGGATCACTGACGTTCATTGTGGTTAAAATATTCGTCATTATAAATTAAAGGAATAAAAAATAACGTAGAGGGTACGAAATGGCACAAAAGTGATTCATCTTGACATCATTTTTATTTTCAATTTGCCTAAGCGTCCCACTTAACAACCAATTACTTCACAGTTCAAATATTACATGCATAATTATACCTATTTTGTATCGTTTACAGGTAATTATAGTCTTGGCTCTTTAAAACAAGCATTTGGTTACACACTTTTGTGTCCACAAATGGCACTTGTCTTTGACTCTGGGCTCAAATCCGGGAGCGAGAGTGCTGGAGAGAATGATAGAGAGAGGAATAAGAGAGGCGATTTGTCGTATGTGTGTATTATAGCGCTACGGTCAGCCTGAGAGAGCGAGAGAGGAGGGGTAGAGGGTAAGAATGAGCGTGTGAGGGATAGCCTCATCATTCAGAGTTTACTCACACTAAATTGAGTTGAAATAATAGGCTTATTCAAGCGGCCCTCACACAATGACACCGAGGCAGGTCATATCAAAGGCTGGCCTGAGGGCCGGGGAGACACTGCACAGGGGGTGGGCTTTCAGAGGACGGGTGACGGCACTGTCACAGAGCAGGGGACCCCACTGACAGACACCTGGAGGAAGGGGAGAGGGGTCGGGGGTTTGGACGGGGCCCGGAGGCGCTGTCATTCGACAAGGGTTGGAGGTTGATGACAGCCCTCGGGTCATTGGGTACCGAAGAGCCTCAGCGGGGTCGAGGGACACCAGAGACCAGGGTTGGTGGGACATGTTAGAAATATCAATCACACGTCTGACATCTTGCCGGTGTTTGATAGTTTCACTTAAATACTGCTGTATTTCTTTGTTTGCTTTGCCACTTTTTTAGTTTTTTGGGTTAATGACACGATTGTCGTTTGTACATTTATACAAAAATACATTCTACATTATTTGAGTTTTTCATTTCTTTATTTATTTATTTCTTTGCCTTCTTTAATTTAATTAATTTTTTTGTGGTATAAATTTAAAATGATCAGGGTGATATATAACTTTTCTGCTTTAATAACTAAAAAAAAAGTGTATTAAGCTTTTTGGCATGATCTTGCATTTATTTTATTTGATGTACCTATACCTTCACTGAATAAATCAAAAATAAATAAATACAACTCAATATAATATAAAAAAAATCCTGCATATCATTTTGTGTTTAGAGTGCAGTACGTTTCTGATATTAATGAAATAATATTTTGTGATATTTATAGTTTATTAGAATTTATATACATTTTTCTGAAATAATAATTTACTTTCTTTTTTTTTATTTAGTGGTATAAAGTCAACATTGTCAGGGTGTTATATAAAAAGTCTTAACTGTATTGAATATTTTGATATAATTTTTCATTATTTCATTTGGAATATTTTAATTCTGTTTCTTTTTTTCTGATTCGGTACGTTTCAGATATTCATGAAATAATACTTCATGTTATTTGTTTTAAATATTAATTATATAAGAATAAAAAAATAAAAAAACAGTAATGTTGTACAGTAATTTCATCAGCTTTTATTAAAATAACTATTAACTATAACATAATTCTAGTGTTTTAAAATTATTTCTATTTTATTCATCATAGACAGTCGTATATCATCGAGACCCTCATATCTTTGAATTCTTGCTGTGTATTTGTGTGTGCCAGTCATTATCACTGCCAGCCATTAGTCACTATGTGGCATAAAGTGCTGCCTTTGCATTATAGAAGCAGCTGCTTTTCAACAGTCCGCGTGAGTAAACAAAAGCCCGCTCCGATATGGACAAAACAGGCCAAGACTGTGTAAAATCACCCCATGAATACACCACGCACACTCCCAAAGTCAAAGGGTGTCCAACTGGCTCATGAATACGCACACACTCCCTCCGCTGAAGGGAGAGCAGGCATTTGTTAAAGGGAGTGCGTTGTCTGCATGTAACAATATAAGAGACGGCATATCTGATCAACACAAGCATTTGCACCGTGTAGGGAGGTGACGGAGCCGCCCCTCCTGTGGCCTTACATGAGCTGTGCTTCAGACAGCTGCTGGGACTCAGCTGTGCTTGGATCAACATGTGTCCGTCATGTGTTTTGTACTTGCATTTGGAGTAATTGTTATTTCGGCTAGCATAATAATGGATCTCTGAACTGTTATATGAAGGCTGAAACAGAAATTCCCACATTCAGATGGAGGGTTTCCTGTCACTTTTACTGCCAGATCACTTGAGGCAAAATAGTTGAACACACAGGGTTGAGAAGACTAGAATAGATTCATAGTAACGTTAGATGGTACGGGTAAAAAAAATTCCCATTGCGATGATAGAGATAAAACACCCCTGCAGATCAGATACACTGGACGTGTTTAAGCAAGCAACATCTTCTACAATTAATTTATTGTTCTTTTCTGCCTGTTGTTTTTCTGCTTTAGTATTTATGGTGTAATGTCTAGACATTGCGATGTGTTGGGTTCGGTGCTCTACCTCTAAGATAAAAAGGAATTTTTGTTTTAACTCATCTCCACCGATATTGATGTATCTTGTTGTTTTGTTGCCACAATGATGCAATGATCTCCTGCGGGATCAGGACAATGAGGAATTCGACTGGGTAGACATGTAATAATCCATGACGATCAGATTATTGACATTTATTTTGATTAAATGGTAAATAAAATTTTGATCAACAGACACCAGTGGTGAATAAAAGGCAATCAAGATCTTTCTTTAGTTTTTTTTTAAACATGTATTTATTTAATTGTATTTTTTGATTACTTTAGCATAATCTAATATACACACCTAAAGCAAATATTTATAATATATTTAATATATTAATAATATTTATAATATGTTTATATTATAGCATAATTAACTGTTTTCCTACTAGTCATAATGCTGTAATGCCAAAATGCACTATTTAACAATGTTGTATTTATATTTATTTAGACAAAATAGTGTACAATTTAATAATGTACATTATTATTAAATTTATTAAATTGCAATAACTTAGATGCAAGTAATGCACTTTTAATGCAGCTCTGTGATATTTTTAGTTTTTATAATAATTAATTGTTCCAATATAGCAATTATAAGACTGGAATAGGCATGCATATTTATTTCAAACATTTTATTATTAGACACATTGTTTAGCAGCTTTAATTTTTCCTTTAATTTTACAGACATATCATGCAAAAATGTGTTCTTATATTGCGTTTCATTAAGAAAAGACTTCGTTACAATATGCTTGCATCCATACACACACAGTCTGCATCAGAACACAAATAGCAGAGTAGAACATGAGGAGTGAGTTTAGCAGCAGAGAAATTCTTTCTGAATCAAACTGGAAAGTCTTCTCCAATTGCATTTGTAACTGTAATTCAGTCAGCTGCGGCCAACTCCATCTGTGTATGCGAATTTGTGTGCGAGTGTATGTGTGTGTTTAGAGTGGCTTTGTGGGCTGAAATGGAGAGCCTTTGGTAAGTGGCTGATTGGAGGGGAAGTCTGTCGGTTTGGCACGTGCCTTGTCCCATGGGACATGTGATAGCCCGGTGCCCACGCACCAGCGCCAGTCTGTGCCAGCAGGGGCTTTCATTTCATCCTGCCTGTGCCAGCCATGTGGAATTTCTTTAACAAAGATCTGAAGGCCTGGCTCTTTCTAAACAAAAGGTCGTGCATGACGGCCTTCAGAAGTATTGTTCTGCTTGATTTCAGATGAATGGAATATGGTTACTTTACTGTCGTTGTTTTTGTTGTTGTTGTTGTTTTAAAAAAGAAAAGATAACTTTTACTGTAGGTGCTACGGTATCTATATCAGCCCAGTTTTGGCGTTATAGAAATACTTGTTCATCAGAGAGAAAGAGAAGTGCGGTGTTAATGCGTGCTGATTGCCCTGCTCTGCATCCTGGTGGATCTTTTACCACTGTGCTCTTCCTGCTTTCTCCCTCACATACCAGAGGAGTTCAGGGGCATCTCCACATCTGACCCTGTCCTCTGCAGTTTGAGGATGGGCTTTCAAACCCAGCCAGCTCCCCGTCACGCCTGGAGCCTCACCAACTGGCCCAGACTCAGGGCAAAGAGAGCGGAGAGGAGACCGACTCCTCCTTTCTGGACATCATCCTGGCCCGTCCAAACAATTGTTGGATGCCTTCTATCATGCACACCTGCTGTTTTACAGATACAGTCCTTTACAAAAGGATCCAGAAGCTTAAAAGTGTTTCACACACTTTTAAAAACATGCACTGTATGCACATCTGTGGTTTTTGTATTTTACAAAAAAAAAAAAAATACTAAAAATGTTTTATTATATGTGGCATTGTTTTATCATAACAAAAATACTATGCTTAAAAAAAAAAAACAAGATTCTAAAGTTGTTGTTGTTTTTTTTCAAAGAGTGTTTATTTTATTTATTTATTTAGCATTTTAGTAATATAGCCACCATCAATGCCAGTAAAGACCCTTTGTTTTGTGTAGGCATAAATATTTAATACTTACATACTTCAGAGAGCCACTTTTTGAAGCAGCTGCAGTTTTCGGGAAATTTTACAGATTATTTTATATATTTTTTTTTTGTAAATATGGCCCATTATTTTAGGCAGAGTTTTTTTTTGGTGTCTGGAGTCTGAATGCTTCTGCATATTAGTTCCTCCTCTGCATATTTCAGGATCCATTCATTTTTGGAAGATTTGTGTATAGACACGTGCCTTTAAGTCAAGGCTACAAAACAGCCACTATCCATACATTTGTTTTTATACATTATCACTTAAAACAAAAATGATGGTTTATTAAACACAAGGTAGGGCATGTTGTTGCACTAAATGGGGTAAGTTGTCACATTATTATTGCCATCATCATCTCATTATTAAGCAGAAAAGACAACGTGCTAAATTATTGTTTTGCCAAACTGCAAAACATTGGCACCTGTGTTTTCAGTTGTTCATATATTTTCTTAAATTTAAAATACATTTTACGAAAGTTTTATTGAATTATATGAAATATTGTTTGCAAGTTACACATTAAAATATGTGCATATGCTTGCTTATGAGCTTTTTTTTCCAAATCAATTTCCATATATATATATATCTTTTTTTTTTAGTTAAACTCTTTTGATTCAAAACCCTAAATGTACTATATATACAGCCCTTGTGACATCATCTTCACGTGACAACTAGCCCCAGTCTTTTTTACAGTGAATATGTTTATCAAACGAGTCAAAAAGACAGCAAAGACCATCTTCAAACTGCAACAAAAGCAACAGAGGAAAAACATCCTTTGTTCACTGGTGGTCTCGGATGGTCTCTGGTGTGTGTTTGTGTGTCTTTTTCCCGCATTCCACCATCGCTCTTCGCTCCGCCGCGCTCTCACTTTTGCCATGGTTGCCATGGTGACATCTACACATTTCATGCCAGCCCCACACACTGCAGACATATTTGTTTGGCTAGTGTAACTCGGCCCCACAATGAAAGACGCTTTTCAGCATAACACCTCCTAATCTGGAATTGAGCTTTCTGAAGGGGCCTGCTGAGCACAAATTCAAATATAGTTTCTCTATGCTAATCTGGCTGTAATCCTCCAGCCTTTGGGTCCTGAAACATCCTGTCAACAAAAAAAAAAAAAACCTTGTTTGTTTTTCATTTTCTCCAGCACTTCCCCCTCAAATGTAGCATTCTTTACCAGCACCGAGGAAGCATGACGCGGTTAAACCGATGACCAAGAGCTTTATTTTTTCTTTCGTCCACTGCCGAATATCCACAGTGTGTTCCCATAGTGAAACCCAGCAATGCACCAAGACCAGGATCTCCTCATGAACTTTGCCCTCTGCTCCCCTGTAGCAGCTGGTCATAGCATGCACTTGTAGCCATCAGCCACCCAGACATCGGCTTAGTTAATATGTGCCCGCTACGGCTAACATATCCATCATGGAGGATGTGTGCTCTCCCCGTACCCTCCCGGCTCTTTCTTGCACACCGAGCTTCTTTTCCTCATTCATCACCGGTGGCTTTAATGTTAGCGAGTCTGCTGGGGAAGCCATGGCAACAAGTCTCTGTATAAAACAATCTCTAACCAGGTTCTTTTCAGAGTGTTACTCTCAGGTTAAGTTCTTGAGGCATTTTGGCCTCTTGTGTCTAGCTAGGCAACATTTACAGCATTGTTGTATTAGCTGGGGAGCTGTTAGTGGAAGAGTACAATATGAAGGTTTAACTAATCCAAACCTAAATGGCTACAATGTAACCCGCTGATTTCCAAGCTTATATATACATTTTACAATGAAATGTAAAATAAGTGTTTTGGGTTTAATATATTTTTACTTTAGTACTCAGTGTCACATGATCATTTAGAAATTATTCTAACATGATGATGATTTGGTGATTAGGATGTAGTAATATCAATGTTGAAAACAGTTGTGCTGTTGCTTCTTATTTTTTATTTTATATTATTTTTAAAACTTAACTTAACTTGAATAAAAAAAAATTGAAACAATTGTTTTTACAGTAACTCTTTATTTATATTAATCTATTTTATTGTTAAATAATAAAATAAATAATAAAATAATTAATTAAATACATATATATTTCCTCATTTGTTTATTTATTTATTTACTTATTTAATATAAATAAAACAGCAAACCAGGTTAGGCTGATTTAATCAGTTAAAAATATATAATAATTCTTCCAAACCAATAAACTAGATCAGGTTGGTTTGTGCAGTTTTGTGAGCAGTTCTTAAATAAAATCTTGATCCATATTGAAGACCAGTCACATTTTTATTTTAAGAACCAATTATCAATATTAACTAGCTGCTTATTAGCATATCGGCTGTTCATTAGTGCTTATAAAGCTCATAATAATGCCTTATTCTGCATGACCATATTTTAGATTCCCTGACCCTACCTAAACTTAACAACGAACTATTAATAATCAGCAAATTAGAAGTTTTTCCAGGAAACTCTTAGCTTATAGTGAATACGTGTTCCCTATTCTAAGTGTTACCTGAAATCCTTATACTACATACACCTGCAGTACAGAATCCAGTACAGACGATCCTCACAAACTCATCCAGGGGTGATCTGTCAGTAAATCGTTGGTATCTATCTCTCCCACTGCCCTGTGAACTGACATGGGCCTCTTCAGCAGCTTTTCAAGGGGTCAAGAGAGCAGCTGTTGACTTTATAACTCTGCAGAGCCTGCCGTTTCACAGCTAGCTACCGACTTTAAACAGGTCTATTAAATGTGCATTCGCCACATCGCAGCCAGACAGTGACAAGACAGCCAGGGAAGGGGGTACACAAGTTTGGAATGCTCTTGTCAAGTCCGCTGAAATATAACTTGCTAAGAAGAAGTGTCATTATAACGGTAAAGAATGGGGAATGGGGACTGTGTTGACTTTTATGGTCTTATATTCGTTCTTTTTATTCTTCTTTTTCCTTACAGTGCTTTTCTATGTTGAGACTGTAAAGCACACGTAATATAACAGTTACATTAAGGTTGTCTATTGAACGTCAGTTGTAAAGGACAACGCTGAAGATAAACCTACCGATGATTTTGTCTTGTCACATTGGATAAGTGCAATCTTAAAAAATTGAAGAATAAACCACAGAAAGCTTGGTATTAAGCTTTGACTCCATCCAAAAATCTATTTACTCACCGTCGTGTTGTTCTTAACGTCCTTTACTCTGTGGAACGTACATTTAGTCAATAGGGTCCAAAAACAACACCAAACAAAAAACGCCATACAGGTCATTTATTTCTGCGAACTATTTGGTTAATCCAGAGAATAAGATTCCGTATGCGTGACCAATTAGGGATTCAATACACGAACCCCCAATTAAACTATTACTTAAAATGTTAAAGAAATAAACAGTGATATTCCTTTTCAGAGTTCACTTGGTGCGGAGAATTCCCCCAATTTGAAACAGGAGAAGGAAGCTATAGGAATAAAGAAGTAAGTGACAGTGCAAACAAACGAGTCCGGGTTCATCTCCACGTCGACTAAGCCCTTGTCACCATGCATTCTCTTGATTTCAAGTCTCTGTCGCGTAAACAGACCCCCCACCTCAACACGCTAGCATCCAAATAACGACAGGGTCATTCCTGCTAATTAAAACGAAGGTAAACACTCTTCTTTTTCACTTTTTTGGGAGTTAGTGGGGTCAGAGGGAAGGGAGGGGAGGACACACATATGCGCACAAGCGTCTTTCCAGACTCTGCTTTTGGTAATCCACTATTTATTCATTCCGGGTAAACTCCACAAGATGGACAGGGCACGGTTCTCCATGGCGGAAGAGGGGGTTGGGGTGTGTTAGCAGACAAGCTTCTCCAGCCTCTGTATGGAGCTAAGGAATTTTTCATTAGTGAACAGCTGGGTCACAAGTGGCTCCAAAGCCATCTTAATATTGTGTAGGCCCACAGATTAGGCTGCCCTGAAAAGGAGCCAACGCGTGACGTTCTCCACCGAATCCTGCCTTTGCATATTTGCAGAGCCCTCGCTTCAGAACACCTTATATTACTGTTTGTTTTATTTCTCAGAAGAAGGCCCTCCAGGGTCAATAGTAATTATGAAGCCCTCTACTCCAAATGTTGCTTTTTAACCACTTCAGCGCTGAAGAATTCCACTCATTGTTTTCCTTCTCAAGTGTGTCTTAGGAACGGATGGGAACGGTACACTAGATCAGTGATTTGGCTCTGTGCACCATACCATTGATGATATCAAGTGGCACTTTGATATACTTCATGCTACATGTTGAGAAAATATTTGAATGTTTTTTTTTTCTTATTTAAATGTACATGTATTATTTATTATAAATAATATATTTATTAGTATGTTACACTATTATTGCTATAAATACATATTATTACATTATTATATCTATTATATCTATATTATTATATCTATCTATCTTTCTATTAAATTAAAATATAATATTGAATTTTATCATCTATATGAACAACATATATTATTATTTTAATATATGTAAAATGTTTAATTCTTTTTTTTTTTTAAATAATCGAATGTCAAATATATAACACTAATTTTAAATAATATATAAATTGTTGTTATTATTGTTGTGTAGACATTTTTTAAATAGGACTTTTTTGAATATTTTACCATATGTTTGGCGTTTAAGTGTCGTAATTATATGGTGGTGTAACATTGTTCCTGTTCTTCGTCCAAAAGCATGTCATCCACTGGCGCTAATGCCAAGGATTTGGTCTGACCAGTATTCCTTTCATTAGGCTATCTATGGGAAGTTATGGCTCATAGCATACGTTATGCCATCTGAGAGTTATTAGTCCCACTATAAGCAGATTGTCTGCAGTGGCCTGCGCAGCAAAAAGGCCTGTTAGCCCTCATTTAAAGTGGCTTGGAAGGGTGAACCACTGAGTTATTAGTATCATTAAACAGGTACAGAAAACGTTACAGGGAGCCCTTTGTCTGTTTGCTTTACAAAATCTCTGTCATTTTCCTTTTGTTCCTTGCATTTTTTTCTCATTCGCTTTTTTTTTTTACTCTTAGACTTTTTCGAAATAGAGTTGATTCAAGAGTCCTCGCTCTCCCTCGCTCTTTCAGATGCTCTCTCATTTGCAGTGCATGTGCTGTAAAGATGTCAGGTCTCCAACGGGGCCAGAGAGGAGATGAGCATTACTGCAGGCTTAAGTTACAGAGCAGAACGCTGTGATGAGAAGCAGAGCAGTCTGCAGAGCTCTGCCCGTAACTCACGCACTTCTGCCTCCTTTACAAGGGAACACGCTGTAGCACAATGACAAAGAGTTTTGGAGATGCTAAAAGGGGAAAATTCACTGATCTTTATATCTATGAATCTCGTCTTTTCTCCTGCTGAAAGAGACCTCTAAAAAGCTGGTTTGTTGGGCTTAAGATGTATAGGATGGTCTCCTGGACTGGCCCAACTCATTAGGCTGGTCTTTATTGATGGTTTTGAGCATGCTTTTAACCATCCAGTCTAGGAAACCAACTGGTCAACCAGTTAAATTAGCTAAATACCTTTTAAAGGTAACTATAGTGCCATTGTTTTATCAACAGGGAGCTGAAAGTGTTTAGCCGGTCAACCTAAAAAGGTAAGATGATCAAATTATCACCTTAAACCCTGATCGCCTTAAGCTGGTTTAATCTTTCTTTTTGTTTTCAATAGGGAGGAGAAAGCTATTTGATCTAAACTTGCAATCAGCATTATCACAAAGCAACCGATGATTCTCCAAACTCTCCGAATTTTATGTTTATTTGTAAATCAGATTCAGATGGGTCAGATCTTGCATGCAGTTCCTCGTGCCCACGCCCACTCAATCCCTCTTTTCTTTCATGTTTTGTGAGAGGCAGCACTGTCTCTTTGTACATAGGAGCTGTGGTTCTGCATTGAACATGCTCACTGGAGATCTACAGCTGTCCAAACACACACTGTGTACCTGTCTGCCTGATGCACAGGCTTAGCTGTGTACTCAACCTCCACCGCTCACGGCCCTGCTGTCCTTTTCATATCACTGCAGCCATCTCTCCACACTCATCCTTCAATCCTTTTTTGTGAACTGTTTGATTTTTTTTTTCTTCATCCCCCCCGTCATTAGAATTACAAAATTGATTCATCATAAAATATATTTCTTGAGCAGCATATTAGAATAATTTCTGAAGGAGCATGTGACACTGAAGACTGGAGTAATGATGCTGCCAGCTTTACCATCACAGAAATACAATTTGAAATATATGCAAAACATTTTAAACTGTGACAATATTACTGACAATTTTACTGTTTTTGATCAAATACATAAATGTTGTAAAAACTTTATTAATTTTATTTGAGTAGTGCATCATTGCTTTGTTCCAAAACCTAATGCATAAATGTAAAAGACTGTTCCATGAGGTAAATGCAGTATTTACTTTAGTTAGAAAAGACAATCCCAGAATGCATTGCTACACTACTAATAATGCTACTAATTTCTAATGCTACTTTTTACTAATAAGGTAAGTGATTGCAAACTTTTTATTTTAGCCACATAAAAAACTACAAAAAACACATGCAACCACTTACCTTAAAAACTGTAGTAAATTAAATAAAATTTTTTTTGTTTCTATAAAGCAAGTCTATAAGCTTGTAAGAAAAATTTATATGGCAGACAAGGCAAAAACTAACAATAAGGTAATATGTAATAGATTTAATGTTCCATGTAATTGAAATGTATATAGCTAAAATATGTTGTTAGCTTAGCAACATGCTAACACTAAACTTTATTGAAAGAAATTATTACTCATGCTAATTGTACAGTGTTTCAATCAGTCATTTATGAGGTTCCGTGACAGTATAGACAGCAAGGCACCTGACTAGGTTTTGAATCAGAGATTCTGTGTCTCCAGATAGGTTTTCTTACAGACATATGTTAAGACAGCCTGATTTGTGTTAACTCAGCTTGCGAATGTTGCACTTGGCCATATATTTCGCTGAGAGGCATTGAGGAAAGTGTGTAGACATGTTTGGACACTGATACTCTCCCTCAGCCGTGCCTCCTACCTCTGCGAATGACCCCTCAAGTTACTATGTCTTTCAGTTCACCGGAGCAGAAAGCATTTTTGATGATCACTCCTGAGAATAATTTAACCGCTCCACCAGGTAGAAAACACGCACCGTATTTTTGAATACATCTCCTCATGTTGTGATACGGCTCAGTTTGTCAGATCAATAAAGGGCCTTCAGCCACGCGTGGAATATTTGCCTGTCAGGAGCCGCACAAAACATGTGTTTCTGCGAACAGAAAGAGACATAACCACTTTCCAAAAGAGTAGGACAGAACCCTGAGGCACTGATTTCATTTGCGTCCTCAAACATCGCATGAGTTTTTGGATCTAAAGCACACTCAAAAACACAGATTGAACATGAAATATGTTGTATAATGAGAGTTACCAGTCAAATTGTGTATGATGTCGATGTTGATGGCCGTAAAGCTGCGTTGGGGTTTTCTTCAGAGCATAAAGCGACATTGATCCGCATTGATTGCGGTGATTAGATGTTTAGTGACGCTCATCATTCATTTCGATAGTCCTTAAATGGCAGATTCATGATTGTGGGAATTCATGTGCACGCCGTATAACAATTCAGGTGTTGAATTCTGTGGGGTAATAAATCAGCTGTTGCAAAACAAATATGAAGAACAATCCCTGAAGCCAGCCAGCCAGCCACCTACCTGCACTAAAATCCTCCCAGCATTCTTAGATGCACAAGACAATGGTGTCATAGACCAAAGGAGAACCTGTCTAGGCAAATCGCTTATCCATCACGACATGTTCTTCGCTGCGATGGTGACTCATACCATGGCTTACGAGCCATTTGTTAGCCACAAGGCATATCATCAACACCCCACAAGCTTCAAAAACAGTTTGCGTCTAATTTGATAGATATTTTAAACGAACAGGGGACAAAGTGAGAGATGAAACGTGTCTTCTGAGATCTTCCTTCAGTGTTCCTCAAGAGAAAAAGAGCCCAAAGATTGTTTGATGGAGGAAAACACCTCTGGGCCAGTAATGAAGGTGCACATTCTCCTCTAATGTGTTTTACTTTTACCTGCTGGGAGTTTAATTAAAAAACAAAGAGCCTCAATTTAAAGCCCATTACTATGCTAATTTAGTATAGAGAGGGAGGTGATTAAGCAGCTCTTAGCGTTGACTTGAGCTTGCCCAGGGGAACGTGGTGAAGATACTCTTTATTTGCCTTCATTAGTTCACACTGTAATCTCTCCACGCCGTAGAGAAACGCTGATACTAAGCAGTAATAGAGGCCCATTTCCTCATGGATTATTAAAGAGAAGTTTTACTTTAATGATTATGGTATTTGTCTAATGAAACAGCATTTTTTAGTCTGTGTTTAAAGTTTAAGGACTTGAGTTATGATCAATTGCATTTAATCTCACCCCCCAATATGGTAGAAGCGTTGCAGTTATTCTTAAAGAATATTAAAGAGCAAAGATTTTATGGCACACTAAACCAGTAGAAACTTTATCTATGTTGGTCGTTCACAACCAACTCGTGATATTGGTTTGGAGTTGTACTCAGTTGCTGATTTTTAGTGCTCGTATTTACTTAAGGAATATAAATGTAGTGGAATTTTATGGTCTTTGCGATTATAAACTGCAAATGTGCAGTATAACAAGCAGCATATAAGCGTTTGTTTGTGTGGAAAGTCTTAATCAGATTTCTGGTTCAAAAGTCAGTGGGAATCGTTCTAGTGTGATGATGGGTGATGGGAAAAACAAAGATGTGCATCAGAAAAACATCAGTTCGGATTCTAATGACAGTACTATTGAAACTTCTAGAAAATGCCTTAAAATGAAATACATTGTTCATAAATACATAAAAAAAAATTCTAGAGAATTCCATACAGAATATGCAGCATTTAGAAATAATTTTCCACTTCTTATCTTTCACTGTGATTCTGCCCTGAACAGTTTTCTCTCACTTTTCCTTGGATCTCTTTCTGTGTTGGTATCCAGGAGACAAGATCCATGTCACAGAGGAAAAAATGAAACAACAGCAACAAAAAAGATCATAGAAGCCATGTAGTCTGTAACCAGGTAGCTCCCAGACACAGTGTCCGTCAGCTCTCTTTAAACCGACCGCCCCCCATCAAACACCTCAGCCTTCGTGTCTTCATGATTGACACGACCAGAACACATCGCAGGCCTGGGGGGCTCGGTTGAAGAAGCCTGGGGGGATTGACTGTCTTCAAAGTGATTGTTTACAGCTGTTAGACAGAGCCTTTGATGGAAATGTGGTGACATAAGAATCCATTCCAAAATCATTGCAGACTTTTTTCCCCCGTTCCCTTGCATGTTCGGTGCAGACGAGAGGATAGGTGGTGATGAGAGCATGTGTTGCTAAATGTACGACGATTATCGAGCCGCACACTCCCCCACACCTCGCTCCCTTCTCTAGACTCATCTTTAATCTCCTCTGGGTATGTGATCCTTATCAGCGAGTTAGAGGCATCGAGGGAAGGCCTTTAGCAGTCGGGAAATCATTGGCAACATGTGGTGAAAGCTTTAAGATGTTACACTTTAAGTTGTTCATAAGCTGTTCAAAGAGAAAGAGCGTACTCCGACGGCAACCGTTCTGAGAGGAATTGGAAGGTAGATGTTTTCTATCACCGAAATATCTTTCTCTGATGAGCCGTCAAACGCTTTGTCTGTGCAAAACGCAGACGCCCTGCAGGGGAAATATCAATTCAGAAAACAGGGAACGTGGAGGAATTTGGTCGCTTTTGCCTGTAATGTGCAGGGGGATAAGTATGGGACATAACGCATGCCAGATACAAATCAATATTTTTTTATTTAACAAGGGACAAAATCTGTATAATTTATTCAGAATAAATGTTTTCTGTTATTTTAATGGTTTTTATTTAAGTTAATTTAATTTAAGTATTTCCTTCGACTTGATTGTGAAAACGCATTAAATGTCATCTGGTACCTGTTGCTGTAAGATTCCAATGGTGGACATTTCTTCTCGCCAAACATGCAGCTTTGATGCGTGAATACCAATTCTTCTGGCGATTACACTGGACTGTGAGAGTCTGGAAGCAGATAATGATCTTTTCTGAAGTTATCTGTGTGGATTATCTCTGATTTGACTCGTGGGGTCTGGGTCTGGGAGGGTCTGAATCAATATTGGCATGGCGAAGGCTGAATTGTGTCTGTTGATCCAAATGCGAGGGTCTTATCTGCTAATCTGTGCGCTCAGGTGTTTGGTAGGGAGTGTACATCCTCAGGACATACAAATTGGGTATCTGAGGGACTTTAGAGTCCCCCACTCCCCTCCCCAAGCTTGTTTCGTTTGTGTCTTTCTCTTCCCTCTTTTTGTTGTAACTTGTATTAATGACTCTTGGC
This sequence comes from Enteromius thamalakanensis, assembly GCA_032357475.1. Lineage (NCBI taxonomy): Eukaryota > Metazoa > Chordata > Actinopteri > Cypriniformes > Cyprinidae > Enteromius > Enteromius thamalakanensis. The sequence goes on along the minus strand of JAUCMT010000154.1, from coordinate 14,298,657 downwards.
TTTATAACTCATCATTCATACACATCATTCACTCTCCTCATAGTGTCCACAATAAGTTCTGTTTCAAAACTTAGTAAGCTGCCTCACAGTCTATTGTTTACTATGACCTCTATCTAGAATGAAAATTCTATGCATCGATTTGTTCTGTGTAGGCAACTAAACAGCAGCTTGTAAATAGCACTCTGCACTGACGACTTGACGACTCCTGTTTTCAGTAGTTTAGTGTTAGCATGTTGCTAAGCTAACACCACAATACTCTTAATAAGCATTAAAAACGCATAACACATACACAGTTTACACACTCACAGTTTTAGTGTTGTTAAAATTAATTTGGACACCTTTTTTACTTAGTAGTTAATGAAATGTATGTTTATTTTTAATCATGGATTCATTTTTTAATGAGCTTGTCACAATTTATTTTTTTCAGTGAACAATATATAGTATATAATATATGCTGCTTTGTTTGCTATCCCATTTTCTGATTTTCTTCTTTTTTCAAATTATTTAAGTATATATTTATTTTAAAGCGTAAGCATGTACAGGCCAAATTTGTATCGATATTGTTCAGTATAGCATAGATAGAGTATGTTTATATATAACCAAGTTTTTTTATTTATTTATTTTTTGCTTGTTCATTATTCATCATACTTGTCATAACAACATGTTATTTCTTATTTATTTTTTTATTTGATTTTAGGATTTTTATAAGCCAGCTCAATAATGCACAGGATTCTTGAGACTCTTTTTGCTCTTTGAGACCAACAGCAGAAAAACTGGGCTCTGTAGATCTGTAGATGTTTTGTGTCTGGTGCTAGTACTTTCTCTCGCTGTAGAGGTTTATTAAAAAGCCCCAGATGTGGAGATGCATCTGAAGGATTCTACTCTCTAGTCTCTCTTCAGCTTTCATCTCAAACCACAGGACAGAAATCCCCTCCAGAAGACGTGCGGCATCCCAGTAAGCACCGTCAATGTTTAGGTCTGTCCTAACGTCCGGTTCGCTCTTCCCCTGCGTGCCCATACTCCGCTGCTCACCCAGGCTAATCAGGTAATGTTACGGGGGATCGAGAGCAAAACCCTCTCCACCCCACCCCGGTCGGCCTTCGTCTGCTCACACTGCGGTGTTGTTTTAAAGCGCATTCTTTCGGCGCTGAACTTGGAAAGGTATTAAAGTGGGATTAGGGGCTCCTCCACAATCCAGCGCTTGTGTCATTCACTGGGCCACTCTCTTTCACCCCCCTCATCCCGGCCGCCTCCCTCTCTCTCTTTCTGTTACCCCCCGCCTCTGCCCTGTTTGATTGTGGCGATCAGTGGGAGTTGAAGTGACTGTGCCTTTCAAAAGGAAAAAAAGGGGTAGGGTTAAATCCCTACTCCACTGCTCCCTGCTAATTCCCCTTGTTCCTCCACGAAGGATTTACTTCTGCTGCCAGCTTGTGAAAGGCTTTCTCTGCCCATCCGAAAAGTTAGCCGTCGCCTTCCTGCAGAGGTGTGGTTGCTATAGCAGGGGCGTCATGCGTGGCTATTCCATCAGAGGTCCCGCTGAGAATGGGGAACGGGTCAGGGGGGCTGACGACAGCCAAAAAGTCCGGATTAGATGCCGGGACAAAGCCAGGACAGGAAGATTCCAGAAGGAACAAATGGGAATTACAGCAGCAAAAATAATGCAAAGTGACAGAGAGGGGAAATAGAAAAATAATGGCTTACAAGATTAGAACGGGTGGGGAAAAAGGAGGTGAGAAGAAAAGAGGCGGATAAAAGGGAATGTTTTCATTTGGATGAGAAGGATTCTGAGAGCGGGGCGGCGTTGAGGTGAGCAGGCGAAACTGGAAAGTGTCACCACTGCTCAATGGGGTTCATTTCCTGTGCTTTCCGGCTTTTTTCGCTCTGGAGTCTTTGACAGGGATTCGCATTGTTGAAGGAACTTTTGATTCAAACCGAGTCATGATGACAGATTCATTATTCTGACTTGTTTGACAGATCCGGCGTGTAACTGGTTAATCTAGCCAGAATATTACGTCAGCCATCGTTTAATGTGAACATCTTGAGGGTTTGGATGTGTTTAGACAGCAAAAACTCCATAAATATGATGGAATGTGCAAAATCATCTTGTTATTGTTACCAACTCATCTTCTTTACAGATGTTTCACAAGATCATATCACAACGCTGTGGTCTTCATGCCAAAAATTACAACCATGCTAATCTTCAATACTTGCTCAATACTTGATTTGTGAGGGGAAAATAATTCTATTTTCATGAGATTAATGAAATCTGTATGGACGTAATTGCTTGAACAATTGGGAGTAACCACAACAGATCAGGCGATGCCTAAACACAAAATGATGAAGATGTGTTTCTTAGAATTATTCCTTCGCTCAGAGAGGAGCCAGGTAGACAGATAGAAACACAAGAGTTGTTGGCATGCCAAAAGTTTGGTTAGGATTAATAGTTTTCCAATGGCAAATAAAAATCTTCTAATCTTCTTATTGTCCCACAATAAATAAAAGATTATAAGCTTATGTTCAGCCTGCTAATGCCAGAATCCATATTGTTATCCTCTAATTGAGTTCTTTAAGATCTATTTTGATCCAAAGATTCCAAAATAAAGTTAAAATAAAATCTCTACATTAACCCTATTATTAACACATCACTAATCACTAACATTATTGAGAGAACATATTACATTTTAAATAACTGATAATAACCCCAAGTAAGCTATATATTGTCATGCGATTAGACAATGTTAACTAACTCAAGTTATTAATTATATAATATTATATAATATAAATCTTTATAGTTTATCTTTATATAATATAAATCGCCTGTAGAAAGCCTGACATGCAAAACGACAGTCGCAACCAAAAAATCTGCAGCTATACAAAACTCCAACAAACAGCGATGCAGCTGGTCGTGTGTCCAGCGGGCTGTCATTATCAGCCGCCCATCACCATCTTACAATGAAATTACCATCACAAAACCCACCATATTTACACATATTCATCTGAACTCATATTAACACATATTCATCACTGTCAACCAACCCTGTCCACCATCCACAGAATATGATGATGATGGGCATTCTCCCTGTCTCTCCCTCTCGATGAACAATGCCACAGATGAAATGCAGAGATACGCACAAGCGCCGGGGCAGCTGTCCTACCAGCCAGAGCAAACAAAAGAACCAAGGCTAATAAATCAGCTTTTATGGGCTGGACACTGTCACACACCCGCTTCCTGTAGAGGTGGGCTCCCGCTGAACCTCACAAGATGAGAGCGAGATGGCAATATCTCTGCCTGTAATGAAACCAAAATGATTTTATCGACACCGTTAGGAGGAAATGAAGGCTGTGGGGGTGGCCGCGGTCTGTTATGTAAACAGACATGTATTGTGGCATAGCGGATGATTTTAGAGTTTATCAGGAGATCAGTTCATAGCAACATAGCATAAATATGCATTAAATATAAGTGAAATAATATTTGATTTTTGATTTTTTGATTTAAGCTATTTGTATTTTCTACGATCAAAGGATTGTTGTCTAATCACAAACACAAGAAAAGTAAAAAAATCTCACAAAACAAGATTTTAAGCCATCTTCTCCTTAAGAAATAACTTCCGGTTTCAGTAGCATTGTGTGAATGGCGCTGGAGCCTGTCTAATCACTGCAGTGAGCGGGGTAAAGTCAGTGGAGCTGAGGGCCCACGCCGCTGATTGAGGTTTGCTGGTGCGTTGGGTCGAGAGGTGATCCCGTATTTCCTCCCATTGGGTTCTGCTGAAGCGTTGAGGAGTTATCCAAGCTGCATTAACAGATGAGCCAGTGTCAAAGCAGATTGCTCAGGGGCTCAACCTCATGCCCCCTGCCCCCTTAATCACCACACTATGATGGACAAGCACATGTAAAGACATTCACTGTGCTGTGATGCCTTCTGATGCTTTACACTTACTGTATTTTTAAATCTCTCAAAAGGGTAGTTTGCTTAAAAGGAAAAAAGTGATATTATTTACAATTTAACATTTAATTTCAAACCTGTATGCTGTTTGTTTTTCCACCATGAAAGTAGTGCAAATGTTTGAAAAGTTAATATGGCGGAATTCAATTGTTTATGAGACATGTGCATTGCCATGATTTTGGTTTTGCTCTTTTTATTATTATAATTTTTTTAAGAATTGTTTTTATTTTAGTTGGCAAAGACACATTAAATAGATCAGTAATGACAGTAAAGATGGTTATAATATGATAAATATTTCAATTAAATAACAATTTGAGCTTTGTCTTCATCAAAGAATCTTCTTTAAAAAAAAATATATGATATTCACATAATGGCTGAAATTCAGAAGTTATTAAGTAGAAATTCATCTTTGCTATCACAGAAATACATGACATTTTAAAATATAAACAAATAAAAACTGTTATTTAAAATTGTAATAATATCATGAATACAAAACCTACATTTTACTGTATGTTTGATCACATAAATCTGGCTTAAATGAAAATGTTCCTGGCACACTGAGCCCAAAATTTCACATGCGTTTTTTATTTTTTTTATTTCTTTGCTTTGTTTTTTTCATATTCATCATCCTTTGAACATGATTGACAGGCGAGGCTGTATTTATTTTGTAACGCCAAACTTTAGAGTAGTGTGGGTTTAGAGCTAAATTTTGACCTTATGTCTTTTTAGACAGATTTTGATCATTTACACATATCTGTCTTTCTCTTTGTCACTTTCTTAGATTATTTGCGACCAAATGCAGCGGGTGCCTGGAGAAAATAGCCCCCACAGAGTTTGTGATGCGGGCGCTGGAGTGCGTGTATCACCTCAACTGCTTCTGTTGCTGTGTATGTGACCGACAGTTGAGGAAAGGGGACGAGTTTGTACTGAAGGACGGACAGCTTCTGTGCAAGAACGACTATGAGAGGGAGAAAGACCTCCTCGGCTCTGTCAGCCCAGATGACTCAGATTCAGGTATGAACACAAGCTAATCTATACACCACAGACCATGATGCCAGCGTATTCATGAATACATTTTTAAGGGAGTTTCAGAAGATTTTCTTTGTTCTGTGCAACACAGAAGAAGGCTTTAACTATTTTTTGTTCATACAATAAATGCCAAAAGATTGCCTTTCGTTGTATGGACAGAAAACACTAGGATCATTTTTAGTAATATATTCTGTGTTCTAGAGAGTGAAAAACACACAGAACAGGGTGCTGCTTTAAATAATATCCAGCAGATGAAAGGCAGTTCTGACAGAGAGAAGCCACGCTGTGTTGTCTGATGTGGTCAAGTTAAGTTGCTGGAAAGAAGAAGAGCGGGAGTTTCTTTGAGTGACAAGAAGGATTTTAGGCCGTGCTCACCAGCACTGCCTCACTTCTTATCAGCCCCTCCGACACCTTTTCCCTCACTTCACCCTTCCCTCGCTTCAGCAAGACTGCGACAACTTTCCTGGACTTTCGTCTCTTTTTTATTCTTCATTTGTACAGTTTTTTTGGCATGTGTGCTTAAAGGTTAACCCGAATGCAAGAAGTAAAGTGTAATTCCTAAGAATTTATTTAGTTTGCAGTACAGCACAGAAAAGTGATCAGAAACAGATGAGAGCGAGAGGGCAGAATCAGCCCATCAAGTTTGTATCTCCCGCTGATCGCTTAAAAAGGCCAAACCATTTGCAGGCCTAATTGCCAGAGATGTTCACTGCTGATGCCACAAAAGCCACTAGTGCCAAATTGCCGAAGCCCTTAATCTCGAAAAACAGTCATGCTGGGAACGTGCCCATTTGGGTTTTTAACTTTCGAACCAGGCCACGTTATGGAGTTTGGCACCTTTTTTTTAATTACTATTATTATTCTATTAAACACAAGCTGATGTGGCTTATTGGATGAAACCTCCGCCCACTGAACAATAAAGCCAATCCCCCGTTTGACTATAATAATTACAGTAGGAAAGCCAGGAGCCATTTTGTGAATATGGCACATTAGCTGGACCTACTGAGAGAGATTATCACGACACAGGGCAGGCTTGATTAACCCGCCCGAGGATCACCTAAGACTAATTGAGACACTTTGATTAGTTCATAAGAAAAGGCATTGTACATTTTGTGATATGAGGCGAGATATTGAACTTTATGGATTGGCGAGTTTAAATTCTGCTTGCGTCGTGTTCTTTTTGCAAGCATGTTCACCGTTTGAATCTGTGGTTTTGCTATCTGTTTCACTTCTCCTGTATATTAGACCTCATTTCCCATATGTGCTCTACTTTCATACCTTCCCCAAAACATTGCATCCGCTGTGTGTTGGATTCTTATCAGAGATTTATATAGTGTTAAACAGCCAAGCCGTGCGCTATTAATTTTAAATGACACAATGTCCAGTCAATGACAAATTCACATACTTCACAGTCAGAGTTGCCGTTTTGCAGTGGATGTGGCCCACTCATGCACTAATAAATTGATAACAAAAGTATTAAAACCACATGTGTCTCCTTTCATTATGGATGCACTGTGGCTGAATCTCTTAAAATTGAAAAGAACAAAAACATCTATTTATCAGTAGGCTGTCGAAAAAGTTGCAGAGTTTTGAAAGTAAGTACTGATTCCTGTGAATGATGGATTTCTTTCCAGAGAAAAGCGAAGATGAGGAGCTGGATATCAAGCCGGAGAAGGGCTCAGGAGGAACTGGGAAGGGAGATGATGGGAAAGACCCAAGAAGACCCAAACGACCACGTACCATACTCACCACGCAGCAGAGACGTGCGTTCAAGGCTTCCTTCGAGGTTTCTTCCAAACCATGCCGGAAGGTGAGACATCAGTTTTCTCCTTCTCTTGAACAAAATCTTTCTATAGAAGCCATCTTCAGAAAATAAAATGTGTATTTATGAGATGAAGTTTAAAATAAGAAATACTGGCATATATATTGTGATATTATAATTGCTAGAAAGCTGCAATTAATTATGCAATTGTGAGATAGGAAGTTGCAATCAAGTTGTAAAGTTTTGAGATATGTGAGATGTAAAGTCATGTTGCAATAAATGGTTAAAATACCATGAAAAGTAGCAATTGCAAGACATGAGGTTGCAATAGGTTGCACTTATATAAACATTTTGAGATAATCAAGAAATATATACTAAAATAAAGGCACAATAATCAAAATTTTGTTAAACACCCCGGATGGATATAGGCTTCCATATATTACACAGACTCGTCACTAAAGAAATTACTGATTTTTGTTGAATAATCTAGGTAAGAGAGACACTGGCTGCAGAGACGGGCTTGAGTGTTCGTGTGGTTCAAGTTTGGTTCCAGAACCAAAGAGCTAAGGTGAGTCCAGACCCTGTGCACTACCTTATTAATCATCCAGTATTACCCGCACAAACCTGATAAAATACATCCAAGGACCAGATAACACAACAATTTTCAAGTAATCCTCCAACAACGCACTAAACCCCTCGCAACTGCTGCCAAAAGGGAAAAAGCAAGCGAGGCTCTAGACAGCAAATCTCAGTCGCTATCTGCCTGAAGCTTAACCTCTCGACGCATTCCACAAAAAACTCCCCAAGAGTTCGAGAGAGATGTACTCACATCCATCCTGCTCTTACGTTAGCGTCTGAAACCCACCTCAGAGCCCTGATTTTATCTTCAAAAGGCTGTGGATAATATAATGCGGCCAGATCAAGCTTGGCGTAGTTCAAGCAGAGGTGAACAACAAGGAGCATCTCTCTTTAGATAGTTGAGAGTTGGTCTGTGGAGTCGCGAAGTTTTCTGATTGTGCTTTTATCGTTATTTTTTCAGATGAAGAAGTTGGCGCGGAGACAGCAGCAGCAACAGGAGCAGCAGAACTCCCAAAGGCTGGGCCAAGGTAAAATGTCCTGACATGAACCTAAAGGCAACTGTATAGATCAGAGAAAGAAATCAACGTAATTGAATAGCATTTACAGTATCTCCAAACTGTAGACTGTTTTTGCATTTTAAGAATCCTATGCAATTTAATTGAACATATTACGATTATTTACTGTAAATGCTATGGAAGGTAATGTGACTTTTTATCTCACATATCGTACTTTTTTTCTCAGAATTGCGTAATACAACCTCCCAAGTCTTCATTTTTTCTCTCAGAATTGTGAGACATAAACTCGCAATTGCAAGTTACTAGGTCAGAATTGCAAAATATAAACTCACTATTTCATGTTATAAAGTCAGGATAGTGGGATTTAGGGAATAGTGGGAACCCAAAAGTCGGTAGAATTGTGAGATAAAATCAATTCTTTTTTTCTCACAATTCTAACAATTGCGGGGTTATAAAGTCCAATTCTGAAGGGGAAAATGACTGACATGTACAAAGTCAGAATTACGAGATAAAAACGTTTTTTTTATATATCTTGCTTTTTTGCTAGCAATGGTGAATTTATATCTCACATTAATTTCTTTATAGCTTGCAATTGTGATTTTAAATCTTACAATTACTAAGAAAAAAATCTGAATAAGTCACAATTACCTTTTTTAGATTTTTTTTTTTATTTAGCAAAAGCTAACTTTAATGAAATGCAATTGAGAATACTACAGTCAAAAACATTTATCTGTTTTTATATATTTTAACTTTTACTTTATGTAAATTGTATAAATTGTAAAAAGGTTTTGCCTTCTTAAAGGCAATTTTTCTTCATATCTTAGGCATCATGGTCAAAGTTTAATTTTAAAAAGAAAATCTAATGGTAGAAAGTGAGGTATCCCAACTGACATCCAACCACACCAACCCTTGCTGAGTCCTTCCAAAAACAGGGCAAGCGACACAAGCGCTATAGATTTGGAAAACGACTTCAGCTCTTGTGTTAGGGTGGACGAATTAATTTACAACATAAGTGCATTGAAGTTTCCTCCACTTTGACCGATCCACCGTTCCTTCCTTTGCTGGAAGTGACCCAGCATCCCGGTTTAGTAAATCGTTTGTCTAAAGTTGCCATGCAGCCGGGCGCAAAGGATGAGCCATTGTGTGTCTGTGATCTTCACACTCACGGAGTTCACAGACTTCACATTTATAAGACAATCTGTTTCTGGTCATGCTTGGCAACCTTCCATGTATTAACCCCGTTTTTTAGGCTAATTTTTTTTATCTGAGAGTGTTAAAGAGCTAATCCGTCAAGTAGCGTCTTTTTTGGACAGTTAATATGTTGTTGAGACGATCCAATTGAGCTTCTGTAACAGATGAGTTTGGATGAGACTGCCTGGAAAATAGAAACGTGAAGAATATTATTCCAAGCTCTACGGAGGAGGACAAATGTTTCCTCAACAGCTCAAGAGTCTTAATTCCTGTACAAATATTTGTTGTAAGGCAGTGGAGTCCATTCCTCCATCAGTCATATTTATTTCTTCACTCTCTGCGTTAGTCTTTAGAGACTGTGGAAATAACTGTAAGCAGTAATATTTTAGAGATGATACAGTTTGAATACAGAGAACACAATTTCCTCTTATGGCTTTGTTGGATAAAGTACTTGTACTTAAGGCAAAATTTTAATAATCAAACATTTAATGCCTACTGTACTCTAAGTACATGGCTAATAACATTGCTTAATACATTTAAGAACTAAAACATAATTTTGACACATAGTCTATTTACGTTTTAAGTTCTTAAAGCAATTTTTGTTGTTGTACATCCCAGAGCAAAAATGTAATAATAAACATATTAATTCCACTAAATGTATGTAGCTTCTAATATTTCTTAGTATATTTGATTAAATTTTATTTACATTTTAAACCCTTAAAGAAACATATTAACACATTCTTTGTTGTTTGAGATAAAAGCTAGTCTTCCTTTCTTTATTTTGTGTAAAACTGAGGGTTTATATTGACATTTTATTGCTGAACAGACCCCCTTGTGCCCACTCTCCTGCAAAGCCATAATCCAGGCGATCTTTGAATCATCTTCAGTGATAAACCACAAGCAATAATACTTTTATTTTATAGACCGATGTTGGACTAGTCTCACGATGCATTCATTTATGGAGCTTTGACTCTGCTGTGTAGAGCAAAAAGACCACTGTCGAACGTCAGAAGTGTAAAGTCATCACATTGACAATAGTTTCTCTCTGTTTGCTTCAGCACTTTTGTGACCTTTGACTGTGTCACATTTAATAGGATAATTCAAGTCAGATAGCGATCCATCTTTGGTCATGAACCTTACCCTCATGAACCAATAGAACTGTTTTTTTTAGAGAAACGAAAGAAACTGATAGGGTGATGGAGACGCTCGAGAGAGACAGCTAGGTGTAGATGAACTATTCTGGTGGTCTGAGATATTGAGAAGTCTTGTGAAGTCAGACTCCCCTTTGGGAAATACCATAGCGGTCTCGAGTAGTCCATGATGTCATGAATCATGGAATTGGGCTGGAATATGTCATCCAATGGAGCCCCACGGTTAATACATCGTTATATTTGTTATCGTAAATCCTATCTGTCTTGGTTATAAGTGTCAGCTTTCCAATAGTTTCAGCTTTGGGGCCAGTGATTGGTGTGAAAACATTCTAGAAAGGACTTGCTGTGTCATGTTGTGGTTCCAGAGTTTTCAAAGTTTTACAGTTACTTTGCAACTCTTTGTATCTGGGTCAGTGAAAGCCAGAAATGTAAAATCATTTATATATATAAAAAAAAAGTTATGTAGATGAAGACATACTTATGCCCTGTTAAAACCAATGCGTTTTTGTTTTAAAATGGGTTTTTTAGAAGGTACACTACACAACTGAAAACACGTCACATGACCATTCATGCAGGTGGAACCTACAGTATATATTTATAGGTAGATACCCTATTATTTAAAATGTGGACACATCTACGTGCTTGGAACGGCTGAATAGGGAATCTACCTATACACATCTATAAGTACAACAACGAGCATGAAGTTATTGTTTAAATGTTCGTCAAGGATATGAACATGAATGTGGTAGCCACATCATAGGTTTCAAAAGTCACTGCTTTGGTCCACTTACACTGAAAAGCAACCCTGGAGTTTTCAATCTAAAATGGGGCCTGCAGCATTATCAAAGTCTCTGTTTTCGAGGAAGGAAAACACCAAAGTAGTGTAAATGATAGGCGTAAAAAAAGTTGTGTTTTAAAAAGAAAATGCACTAGTGCCTATGGGGCCTTAGTGAATGGTCATGAAAACTTTTGCACCACATTTATACACCATCACAAAAAGTTTCCATTTTAATTGTTCGTTATCCGTCCCTCTTTCTTTCTTTTTCTTTCATTCTCCTATTTAGTTAGCTATCTTTTAGTTTAGTTATTTTAGTTTGTTTTTACTTCATGGATTGAAAAGAATCATGGCTTATGGGTTAGCAAAGTGTCAGTGTGGTAAAGCTCAACATCACATGTCTTTGCGTCCGAGTAGAAGATGTAATGGAAACTTGTGGAAGCCTGTAGAAATGAAATGCAGACATCTTTCTTGCGAGAGCTCACCACTCAAAAGCAGAGGGCTGAGATGGTGGGCTCCAGACTGGAAGCCACAAGAGTCATTCCTAGCCCTCGGCATTGAGTATGACTCATAGAGTACTGCCCTATAGGGCTGGTGTCACAGCGTCTTCTCCCGCTACAGAACAAGAGTGTTTCTTGTTTGTTGGTTTTCATGAAACTCAACTTGATTTCGAGGCCAGATACCAGACCCAGCCTTGATTTTTGGAGAAACCCAATCCGCTAGAAAGAACAATTCTTACTACACGAAGCATTAATGTTTTGCATTATGTACAGTTGTTAAACTAACTATGCTCTCCAGTTCGCAGAGATGATGTCAGTCATCCCTACCGTGAGAATATCTTAAAGACTGATCAACATTGATTTTTTTTCCCCTTCCAGAGGTGATGTCCAATCGGATGGAGGGTATGATGAACTCCTACACGCCATTGGCTCCAGCCCAACAACAGATGGTTGCTATGGAGAATGGTTACAGCACCGACCCCTTCCAGCAGGGCCTCACTCCTCCTCAAATGCCCGGTGACCACATGAACCCATATGGTGAGCATCAACCCATGAGCCCTGTCATGTTTGCTCCCTGAAGCTGGGGCATGTGTTTGGACCACAAGTTTCACAGAATGCAACCATACCACCCTTCTTTCCTCATGAGATTACACAAACGCACCACTTTATTTTGAAGTTTTCCTTCCAAATGAGTTCAGTGTGTTTCAAAACCATACTCGCCCCATCCACTCTTCCCAGAGCTACTCCTTTGGTTTATTCTGCCGGGTCTCATAGGGATTAATGGTGTAGTCTGTTATGCTGTGTGACACTGTCTATTGGATTCTCGTTAAAGAGTCGAACGATGATCTGTGGTGCGCCATGTAAAACAACAATGGTTAACCATGATGACTGACGCGCAAAGTACCATGGGAAAGCATCCGTGGGTCTGCTAGCAAAACAACACGTTGAGCGAAACCATTGAGAACTAGCCACATTCGTCAAAATTTGGTACAAAGTTTGGGTAAGAAGCGAACTGTAATTCCTCAGAGTGAGGCTTTTTCTGCAACTCCAGTTCTCAATATTATTGACATTAACTTCAAGCATTGGCCACATAAATCTGGAGACATCGGTCACAGACAGCCTAAGAACAGGTCCCAAGTGTCTTGTCATTCATTCTCCTGAATGGCAAGGCCCAAATCCCCGGTCTCATCACACTCCAGCTCGGGTTTTATGGGAGAACAGCAGGGACAGACAACATTGCCAGCTCATTAAAAAACCATAGCCCATCAACCTGTCACTGTCTTGCGGAATGGTGTCATTAAGTACTGGAAAGCGTATTACAGCTAACAGTGCCCACAAGGAAAATGATAGAGTGGGAAGATTAGCTCAGAAGTAAACATTTGCTATTAGCTCGGTTGTTAGTGAGAAACAATTTTGTTTAACAATATACGATTGTCTGGAGTGGGATCACATATATATATATATAATTGTGCAGTCGTAAATTTTATGTTGTTTTTGTGAAAATGTACTTATATATATATCATTGCTAACTGTGCCCACAAGCAAAATTATATAATTGGTAGATTAGCTTAGAAGTTAACATATGCTATTAGCTCATATATTTACAATTATATTTTAAATTGAAATCGATCTTCGATCTTGACGATCTTCAAGAGTTTCTCTGATATCACTTCCTATTTTATTAATATTTTTAAATTATTATTTCTTTTTTTATGTTATGTTATAATTGCAAACTAAATCTAAAACTAATTTCATATTTGAAGTAAAATAATATAAAAAATAAAAAAAAAATTTAAGTACCAATAAATCAAAGTATTTAGAGTCAAAGTATTGATAAAAACGATATAAGTATCTTTGCAATAAAAAAATAACACTAATATGTTTCTGTGTGTTGGCTAAACCATATTAAATGTTCAAAATAATAATAATAATAAGAAGAAAACTAAATGATTATGCTGAATTAAAAAAGTTTTTTTTCAAGAATTTTTTTCATTAAGACGTTTTTTTCATTTTAATACATTTACATTTAAATACATTTATATCCCCAAAATATCCAAATTAATTTAATACATAAATTAAAAATCATTACAAAATCATAACAAAAGAATTGTATTTAGGTATGAGTGTTATTTTTAATGTATTTTTAAATAAATCAGACACAAAAAGAGCATTATATTGACCCCTGTTTTCTATTTTTTCTAACTACAGGAAACGACTCGATATTCCACGACATTGACAGTGACACTTCATTGACCAGCCTTAGTGACTGCTTCATGGCCTCATCCGAGCCGGGCTCAATGCAAGCAAGAGTTGGGAACCCCATTGATCGACTCTATTCCATGCAGAGCTCCTACTTTGCTTCATGAAAACCTGAACAGACATGGAAAGGCAAAAGTGGGTCACTTCGCTGCAGCTCAATAGTCAGACGCTGCCTATCAAGGAAATACAACAGAATCGTCGACAAAGCTCAAGACGAAGCATCTTAGATAGAAAAACAGGCAAAAACAGGAAAGACAAGTGAACTTGACGACTTAAGTCCCTATTCCTCTGCAGTGAAGCACCAGCTCTGGACGCCCTGAGACGCCTGAGGCTGACTTTTTTTTTTTTCTAGTTACTTGTAGAATGTTTGTACATGACTTTCTCAGAAGTAGCATTTCATCTTATCCTCATCGAAAGAGTATTGATGTACAGTTTGACGTCACTGAAGCATCAAGCCTCGACTTATGATTTCCTGCTGGGAGAGGCAGAAGATCAAGACACAAAGCTCATAATGCATGAATCCATATCTTTGTGATCGTTACGTTACAAAAAAAAAAAACTAAAATGAAAAAAAAAAATCTTGTGTTGTTCAGATGTTAAAAATGTGATGTTCGGACTCATAGTTTTCTCTTTTTCATTATGTTCAGCATTGCATTTTTATCACTTTGATAGGTTAGCCCTCTGAAAGACCATGTAGAAAAGCTTAGAGGGAGATATGTATAGTGTATCTGCATTTGTAAGTATGTTAGTGTGTGTGTGTGTGTGTGTGTGTGTGTGTGTGTGTGTGTGTGTGTGTGTGTGAATGTGTGTTCCAGTCTCCTTTGCCTGTGTGTGTGTGTCTGTGAGATGGTAAGGTACTGTCATTGAAAGCTCAAACCATGTGTACATATACTTTTCCCACACAAATCAGTTGTGCATGTTAAAAATGGAGATCATTCTATTTATTTAACTAAAACATGCTTTTGAAGGTACTTAAGAAACTGAAAAGCTTTATTTAAAAAAGGAGAAAATCATGTTTAAGTAGCTGATGCATTAATTTTACACCACACTTGTATGTCTTTTAATTAGGAAAAACAATGTATCTTTATTCCAGCAATGTACATCTGCAAAAAATTTATGTGCTATTTATTTGTTTCAGCCCTGACATTGCCGATAAAACAAAGCATTTCCAAATGCGAAGATTGCTAATTTGCCAAAGTCTGTTGGTACAATGAATAAAGTCCTTTTCTCCTTGATTTTGTAGCTTCTACAAGACTATTTGAGTACATTGTTATTTTTATGAATATTTCATTTATTTATTTTAGTTATTAATATAAAATGGTTCTTTATTTTACATAAAGATTTATATTCTTGAGCAGGAAAACAGGGTTATTGTTAAGTAAAGCATGACAAAAAAAAAATTATATATATATATATATATATATAAATAATTGTTTATTTATTGGGGACATATATTGATGCATTCAGGCTTGACTTAAAATATATCTTTAAATATAATAAGAATGAATAATAATTCAAGAAAACAATATAAAAGCAACAGACACCTAAAATATTAATAACATACTCAGACTAAACAAAAACACATAATGGTGCACACATTTTAATGCATATTCCATCTGTCACACATGACTTATTATAAAGCCCTGAGTGGACGTTTTCTATGAAGTCAGTATGTTTACCGGAGGATATAATTTGTCTTCTTACAACAATAGGTTTTTAGTTACTGGAGATAGGAACAAAGCTTTGCGAGCGTGAGTCACGCGTGTTCTCTAGTGTCACACGATCACGCATCTCATGCCACACACTGAGCTCATGCATGCATGTTGGTACAGCAGTGGGCGCTTTTGCTTTCCAAGTCATGGAGCTCGTAAATTAATCCAGCACAGGTTTGGATTCCTCAGCAGACAGAGGCCTGGAGGCCAGATCTAGCACCAGCACTGCAAGCCGATGATCAGGTGCTGGTGTTTCTCTCATCTTGCTCTCATCTGCCATCACAGGTGTTAGTAGGTGTGGTTGTTCATCTCGTATCTGTCAGAGCAGGTCTTATCAGCAGATCCACCGCAGGAACCAAGCCAAGCCTGGATCTACAGCGACAACGCAGCTCCTCGCATGCAAAGAAGGGGGAAGCGGGTGGCACTCTGTACAACCCACAGACCTCTGCGTGGCTTCCTCTGGAAATGCATTTCTATCATTCCTTTCGATAATGACCTCCCACATCTACTCATACCTTTGCATTTCAATGAGGAGTTGAATCAATTATTTGAGATTTCAAATGTGACTGTGGAGCACAAAATCAGTCATAAGTAGCACAGGCATGTGTGTAGCAAAAGCAAATTTTGCTTTTAGGAGAAAAATCATTAGGATTTTAAGTAAAGATCATGTGCCATGAAGATATGTTGTAAATGTCCTGCTGTAAATATACACAGTAAAAAAAAATTCTGTAAAATTTACAGTAAAAAACTGCCAGCTGTTGTTGCCAGAATGGGACCGTAAAAATACAGTAACAACGCTTTAGGTTTTACGGTTTTAAGTAAAATTTACAGTTAAATGCCGTAATTTCATTAACTTAATATACCAACCTATTAAAGTACTGAAATATGTTTTGTAGCTCTGAAATACACTGATAACTACCAAATGCAGGTGATGATATGTAAGTAATATGTAATGTAATATGTAATATGAACCAAAGCCCATCACAAGCAGTTTTTAAATATGAACATATACAGTATAGAAGGTGCTCAGTGTCATTCACACAAACACTAAACACCATCATGGTAAGACTGAAATATGCAATAAACATTCGTTTAACAACATTACATGTGACACACAACCCTAAATTACCATTAACAGTGTTTTCCCGTAGCATTTTCACCGTTTTTTACTGTTAAATTCACAGCCATTTTTTACATTGTATCAAAACTTATTTTTTTATTTTTTAATATGAATTGCTTAGAACTTTATTTTGAAAGCTTTAAAGGGAATTTTCTCAATATTTCTTCTACTGGGTCTTTAACACACCTTGGTGCACTTTTTAGTGAGCCACGAAATACGTACCAATAAGTACATATCACTGCAGTTTCCAAAGGAAGTGAACACTAGAGGCAGTAAAACTCTGACACCTTTTATTCCTTTTCACACAAATGTGTGTCAGTATGTTTGTTTAGTAGCTCACATTATACAACATACACTTAAGCGATGGAAATCTCTGGTGCGAATCCAGTGTAAAACGGTTTGACAAAACAGTTCAAATCTGCATAAAAGATAGTTGAAATGGCATGGTTGCATCGACAAATTCCTTTTGATGTCAGTTTAGCATTTTCTAACCCTATCGGGTAGGTTTAGGGTTGAATTTGGTGTAGGGCATATTTCCAACATGATAGAGAATTAACCTTTAGTGACAATTTAGTTGGTTTCAATTTAGTTTCAATTCTGAACCGTCACAATATGTAATAAAAACACAGCAAAACTTACCTATGTCAACTTAATAAAGATTACCAGGGTTCACGTATTAAACCGGTGTTTAAGTGCCACTCAATGGACATTCCTCTTTAAAAATGCAGCAAAATGCACAGAGGTACATATAATTTATCATGACCATGTTGGATTGTTTGCACCCTCAGATTGCGTAGGTTAAATGGATCTGGATCTCTGTCAAATATCGTCTCATCCCCAAGGAATCTTATTAATTTAGCTTTTAGATAATGTAGCCTATGAAACTCAGTTTCTCAAACAATTGGGCCTTATAACGGAAAATCACTTCCTTTCCAGTGATTATCATCAATTTGATACTACTTAAACTAAACTGAGCTGGAGTTAGTTAAGTTGACACTATTTAGAAACACTTTTATATACTTTTTATATACACGATTAATGTAACAATTTTAAAGAAAAAGCGTTTTATAATAGCTTTTGGAGCAAGAACGCTGCCATCTTGCAATAGCACGGCGTGTGACGTCACGAGGTTGATTCGCTCCGCTGGCTAGTATAGTAATATAAGCAATATAAATTCTAAAATAATAGTAATAGTAATATAAACTTCAACGTACTGTCGAGTTCATAATAAGTGCTTTTGCCTATGTTTTTGAGCCAAAAGGGTGATGAGACCGAGTAGTAATGGTTAGAAGAAGTCATAATGATTTTGGTTAAAGTGCGGATCGGAAAAAATACGCGATTACATGGATGCGTGTATTTGTGTGCGCGCGCGTTCGCAGTGCGGCGCGGCGACGCCAACGCAAACAAAAATGACCTGTCACACCGTGTGAGTACCGCGTTTATATCTTTTAGAAAAGATCTATCACAGCCTGTATGTACCACATTGAAATCTGTGTAGCGCTGTTTCGTGTTTGATTAGCTTAAATGACGTTTATATCTACACGGAAAAGGCTTATAATCGGATAAGTGAAACAGCAGGAAAGCTAGTTGTATTCACAGGTGAACATAAAAGATGTAACATACAACTTAAGTCAGTCTAATCAAGTATGTCTGAATGGTCTAATTTAACAATAAAATGCAACGTTAATGATTTTGTAAGAGTAGTTTGTTTACATCTCGTTGCATCTGGCATTTGGAAAATCATGTTTGGGATGCCATGATCAATCTCAGCATATAGACAGTTTGATGTTTAATATTCATCCAAATTATGGTGTATACCAAAATGTCTGTGTGTTAAAATAACATTTGTTTGCAAGATGGCGGCACCCGTGTTCGGGGGCGTAGCACCAAATTCTGGGCCCTATGCTCAAGCAGTGGCCATAGGCCCCCGTAAGCTCGAGGTTCACAGCTACCATTTAATACATCAATCAACTGATGCATTTACACATAAGTATTTACACATAGGTACACATTTAAGTATTAGCATTTACATTCGTTAACAACATTATTGTGAGCAAAGTGGACATCTTGTTAAAAGCGATATAAATAAAGGTGACTTGACTTGCAGTGGCTTTGTTCTCCAAGGTCACAAATTGTATCTCGGGTTACATATTTTTGTCCATACTGATATAGCATTTTTTTCCACAGTTTTCAGAAGATGCTTTTCCAGCTGGAGTAGTTGTAGTATTTACTGTGAAAACGCAGCATTCGGAAATGCTGACGCATTTTAAGTCTTCAAGCTCAATATTGTACCCACATATATTGTACCAGCATTGTATACTTTGTATAAACCTCACCTTCAATCTTCCTGGAAAGATGTCGCAATAGTTTCCAGTCAAAATAGAAATTCTTAAATGAACAAGGATTTTGTAGACAAGTAAAAACTACCGTCTTGTTTTTAAAACAAGTGATAATTAAGAAACAAGCTAAATAATCTTCCAGTGGGGTAAGCAAAATGATTTTATTTCAAACAGAAAACAAGATTATTTTGCTTACCCCACTGGCATATTATTATGCTTGTTTCATAATAATCAAGAAAGCAGAAACTTTCTTAAATTTTGCTTGTTTTTTCTTAAGAATCGTTAGATGTTTTGTCTGAAAACAAGACAGAAAATCTAAGATAGAAGTGCATTTTTTGCAGTGTGCATTATAGTAACATTTCAAATGATACAATAATGGTATCATACTATTGTTTAATAAACTGCAATTGTCAGGCTGGTCCAGTTAGTTTCACATGTTTCTATAGACAAAACAATATCAGAAAGACAACTGGCTTTATAAAAAACATTACAATATAATGGATATGACCGATCGTTTCTTCTGTGCTGAGCCAAATATGTGTAGAACAGGAACGTTAATCTTAGTCTTAGTCTAACTTAGTCTATCGGGTGTTGATTGGACAGAAGCAGATGTGAATGCAAACTTGTGATCAGTTACAGAGGGCTGAAGTTAGATTAAATGATTGAAGTCTGTCATTTCACAAGAACATTGCGCTTGAATTGAATGAAGTCTGTGGGGTTAAATCAGAGCTTGAGTTGCGTTCATCGAGCTCCTCATCAGTCGACAGTAAGCCAAATAAGTTTAAATATAATTGAAATATACTAAGAGCACAATTGCAGGGTATTTTATTTAGTACATAAATATGTATTTGTATTTTTAGTGAAATAAATGTATTTCAAATTTAGTGTATTTATTTCCTCCTATATTTCCATGGTTTCTCCCATTCATTTTACAAAAGTGATTGATATAATGGTACGTCAGTTCAACAGAACATTCAGAGCTACGGAGCAATGATTCAAATTGTGGTTCTACCAATAATTTAGTGGTTAAAAGCAAATTTATATAACCTCCCCTGAAGCATTTGAGTATCACATGTGAGTGTTCTTACACACTTCAGGTGGGACTGTGTGTTTACACTAAACCTAGAGGGGTCTTTATTAATAATTTATCCAAGAAGGGCTGCACTTCATTATTAGAACAGAACTCTTTAGTAAACTATGCGGATGTCATGCTTTCAAAGAAATGTCTCGGTTTCTCTTTCAGTTTTTGCATGCATGTTTTTGTTTGTAGATGTGTAGACGGAAAGATTGAAGCCATTTGTTTATGTTCTATATCTAGTGATTAAGAAGCTTTCCTTAAGTGTATAGTTTCATCACAGTAGTTTCATTACAAAATTAAATTGAGACTGCATGAATGATGCCCGCTAACAAGATAACCAAAGACATATTATACACATACTCTGGGTACTTTCACATTCCCTTTATATGAATATGTATATATTATGCCATATAATGTTTTTTTCTTTTACAATGATTCAGGCATATGAATTGTTTACATTTTCAGGGGATATTTTTAGCCAGAAAAAATCCTAAGTTTTTGGAATTTTTTTTTTTTAAATTAGGTTGAAAAAATGTTACATTGTCATTCGGGTGTAACATAATATTTTATATATTATTTTATATTATATATATGAATATATAATATTTTATTATATGTATTTTTTATATTCTATATATATATTAACATATATATATATATATTAAATAAGTAAAGAAATATTAATCACAAAATCTAGAATAGTGTCCTATTGTCCAAAAAAAAAAATATATATATATATATTAGTCTTTTAATGTCATGAATTAATTTTTGTTGTAAATATGCAAAACTTTTACACTGAATTACATTTAAGTGTGTTTATATTGTAATATTATATTATTGTTGGTTGTGTATGTTATTATATTGTATTATATTATTAAAAATATTTTAACATGAATGCTAGAATGCAAAGTGTGACAGATTTATCTGATCTCATACTTATATATTTGCATGTCAAATCATGTTGTTTGGCTCTAACATTTCCACACAAAGATCTACATTGTCACAGGTAACGATAGGGAGCATGGGCCACCCTTTAATCAGGAACACAAAACCTCTGTACCACTCAGCTCATATGTCAGAAATTAGAGTGTAGCTAATTGTGTCCAAACAGAAAGTGAACTGAGGTGAATACAGGTCTCACTGACCGACCAGAGAGCAATCCCTACCCCTCCTCAGAGTACTTCAGATAGGACGAATGGGGTGGCCCAAGTAGACAAACATCTCCCCTGTAACATGAGCAAAGACACACACACTGACACAGACAGCAGTAGTTCAACCAGTCGACTTTTCACACATTCTCTCTTCAGCTGCCCAGGCTCCAGGTAGGAAATTAGCCCTGCGACAATATTTTTGTTAGATTAACTCATTGCTTCATTTTCAGTGTGTGAAACAGCCATGTGCCTATATCACCTCTATATCACCTCCCATCCCCATATTGGCGTTGTTCTCTTGAAAATACCAAACATGAGGCCGCTGTCCCTCCGTTTGTTGATTCAATTTATCAAATGAACAAGTGAATAAACTCTCTGCAGTAGCCTATTAGGTGCACAGCTGGATAGCTGACATCTCTGAATCAGTTCACTAGTGATTTGAGTGTATATACCGAGAGGTAACCACACTGTAAAATGTGTTTTGACACGTGCTTCATGTGGTAACACAGAAATTAATTGATTTATTCCAACCAATTTAATACTGAATAAAACGGAATACAATAGGTTACAGACAGGTACAGGTTACAGCTTCGATTATATATAAGAATGAGTTATTTTTATTTTTTCAGTGTATTTAAGTCTTATTCCAAAACAGAGCCTTCACAAAGTGTGCAAAGAGGGCATCGTGATATTTCATGAAGAAATCTGATGAAAAGAATTGACCAAGGCCCAGTTTTTTACATGCAATGTTTTTATAAATAAAGATATAGAAATGAAAATACAGAAATAAATAGAAAAATAAGTGTTTATTTGTATACATTTTACTATTTTATTATTTTACTATTTTAACTATTGTTTTTATTATATTATTAATATTATTATTTTAAAGACATTCCAGTAAGAATAAAGAAATTCAAAACAGCTGAACACTCCAAATAAATAAATAAATAATATATATATATGTATATGAACACACAAACAGCAGTTCTTGACAATTTTGGTCTTAAGGCTCCTAAAGAGATGACTTATACCTGCTAGGACCCATAAAAAAAAAAAAAAAAAAAATTTTAAAAATGTTGTGGTCTGAGGATGACATTTTGTTTACAGCACTGTTCATACATTTATGAGGTAAACTAAAAATCCCCCTACATATCAGTTTGTTTTCATCCATCTTCTTTTGTCATGCAGATGTTTCATTTTTTAAATCTACTGCTATGCTTCCTTTGCAAAGGCTACACTTTCTTAACTCATCATTGCAGCATTTTTGGGCCAATCTTTAAAACGCATATTCTTTAGGTCAGTAAATACAATAGTAAAATTCAGTCCAAACCAAAAGCGAGTGTTGTTTTGATGATGTTGTTGATGCTGCAGTTTTTGATCGACGTCTTCTGTTGTCTGTAACATATATAGTTTGTAAGATCATCTATCATCTAGCACCTCTATGAGAGGAATTTCTGTCTTGTGGTGTGAGGGGTTAATCTTCATTATACAGATTGGAGGTTGTGACCAGCGAAAGGTAGAGAGGTCACGCAAAGCCATCTAAACACCTCTGTGCATAACAGCCTTAGGGCTTGTTCTGATGTTGATCCTGAGTGGCTTCTTTTCTTCTTCTTCTTTTTTTTTTGAATTTAGCTGATTATTGTAGATTATGATTCCTGCATCTATTTAACCCTATAAATCAGCTGGATTGTAATTGATACACGTTTCTAAGGCTTTTGAATGATCATAATCTAAACTGTTGTACACACAATTATTTATTTATTTGAAAATGATTAGCTCTTTTTCTTACATGATGGAGGAATACAGGCGGCTGGTTTTGATGTAGGAAAAGGTCTCTCTAGGGCCAGAGGGCACTGAAAGAAGTGGCCATGACCTCAGTGGCTAACACCCTTAGCCTAACCTGAGATACCATCACTAATTCAAGAGCCCTGTTTTGATCCAATAATTGTTTCCCACAGAATTGAAGTGTTAGTTTTAGATATCTGAGATAAATCTGTACCGTTTACAGAATTGTGTCACTACGTGCAATACAGGTTTGTTTATGTTCTTTGTTACATTTTGTACACTTAAAAAATGAGTAAAAACAATTTTTGTTTTTTTTTTATACATTTTTATAGGCATTGTCACAAATACAAAGAACCAGCATGTATCACACTGATTTACACATGAGATTTTTAATGAGAAAAACTGAAATAGCATTGATATACATCAACAACTACATTGTAAAAGTAATTTGATGTGATATCACAATGATACCATTTTGATTGAGATGGAAAATCAACACATCGTTACCTAAAATTATCTAGATATAAATCGAATGCAATAAACTTTAATCTACTTTGTCATATTCCATCTCGGTTTTCTTTTTTGATGACTCATGCAAAACAAAAGTGTACAAAATTAAACAGTATTAAGAATCCTATTAAAATCAAGAGACATGTCTCATCTAATCTAACTCCAGACCTGTCATTAAAGCGTATATCATCAAATCTCAGACCCTTGACAATTGCACTGTATTCATTGAAAACCATCACTATTGTTCCCCTTTGGTTTCGATTATTTAACATAGAATGAGTTGTAATTAAACTAGTCATGGACAGTCTTATTATGAAGCTGAAGAATAACGCTATCCCACCTGGACAAACACTCCAATGGAGAAACTTCAGCTGGTCACGTACAAGTTTAATTATGTGTTGTAGGAACAACATAAAAGTCATTATTTACATGTCACTTTATTGAAGCAAAAGATAATTAATGTCAGTGAACTGTGATGTACGGTGTAATCTGATAGCTCGCTGTCCATTTCTGCAGCACGACCTGCATGACATGAATTGTACAGTAGAGTGAATTTGTCAATGAGTCGCTCTCACATATAACAGTGAATGACAATGACAGCGGTCTGTGGAAAGCGTGTGTGGAGTATCAGTTTACATGAGAGCTTCACAAATAAACTCAAAAGCGCTTTCAGTCTATTTTTTCTCTATATACACTACCACTCCAAATTTTCAGTCAGGTTTTTTTTTTTTTTTTACATTTTTAGCAAGGATGCATGAAATTGAATTAAAAAAAAAACAAAAGTTAAAATGTTATAGGCATTTATGATTAGATTTAATTTAAATACAGTGTGTATTTCTTAAGCAGTTAATCAGAATATTAGAATGATTTCTGAAAGAAATTGATCCTGAAGGACTAGAGAAATAATTATGAAAATTCATCATCACAGGAATATCTGATTTTATAATATATAAACATAAAAAGTTCTTCACTAACCATACATAAACGCTCTCATGTTTCTTCTCACATTATTGTAGCCCAGTTTGTGAATACAATGGTATCATATTTATGTAAATTTAGCCATTACTATGTTTTTAAGATACTGAAGAAACCCCCCCCCCATACACACAAATATCAGGGCATTTCTAAACTTAACAAGGGCCCCAAAACCCCCTCAATCCCCAGACGAATAAAATTTCACAACCTAATTTTAAAATATATTAAAATAGAAAACAGTTATTTCAAATTCTGTCAGTACTGAATTATGCAACATTCTCAATAATACCATTTTACTCTGTTTTCAAATCTAACTAATGCAGTATTAATGTTTTTAAAATAACTGGAATAATAACCTTGGTGATCACATGTTACTGATGTGTGTATATATATATATGTATATATATATATATATATATGTATGTGTGTGTGTGTGACCCTGGAAAACAAAACAAGATGTAAGTGTTAATTTTCCAAAGTTAAGATTTATACATGATCTGAAAGCTGAATAAATAAGCTTCCCATTGATGTATGATTTAGGTGGATAGGGCAATATTTGACCGACATACAACTACATGAAAATCTGGAATCTGAGAGTACAGAAAAATCGAAATGCTGAGAAAATCACCTTTAAGTTTTCCAAATGAAGATCTTAGCAATGCATATTACTGATCAAAAATTGTAAACTCACCAAACACCAACTTTTGAATAAAATGTATATAGAGTACAGTATGACAAAAGCTGTCACTGGGGCGGTACCTTTTCAAAAGTTTGTACTAAAAGTGTGTATTTTGTCACCTTAAAGGTTCATATTATTACTTAAAGTGTACATATTACAACCTCTTAGGTGTAAAAGTGTACTCTTGAAAAGGTACCACCCCAGTGACAGCTTTTGTACCTTTATTTCTGAGAGTGTATTATATTATTAATTAAAAAAATTAAATTATGAATAAAAAATGATAAATGTATGCTATTTAATACTACTGTACAGTATTTTAATATTATTTTATATTAGGAAATAATAATAAGTGTCAGTAAAATAAAAACAAAACAATTGCAAAATATTTATAAACTGCTTAAGGCTGAATTGTTGAAAAGCACATTGAATAAGACTGCTCGATGAGATTTTGAATGTTAGGTGGTCCACTAATGTAGTTGGACTCTTCAAGTGAAAGTTTCAGAACCACCGAGACACTGTCCTTTTTCCCCTGATGGACAGGCCGCCTGCATTCACTGTGTTCTTGCACAATCAAATTTACGTGAAATTCAATAGCAAACTGCTTGTTCAGGTTTCTCTAACAGCTTAAGGTGAAGAAGAGAGAGGTTTACTCTTGAGGGTGCAATACTGCATTAAGCCATAACACTGCAGAGAATAGACAATCAGCACTATAGTATTTTACCACAGATTCTCTTCACAGTAAACCCAAGCAGACGACTTAAAGAACGGTCAACCTACAGTAAATATTCACGTCAGCAGTCATTGAACGAGCTGGTAAGTTTCTGCCCTTGGAATAAACTCTGTCATGTTGCCTCTATTTATTATAGAGTTCTAATACCACCAATAACAGCCCTATTTTGTGAACACTCAGAAAGCCATTGCTGTCTTGTAAGGCTTAAATAGGCTCTCCAAATGTCGTTCTGGTTGGAGCCTTTATTGATGATTCCAACCCAGTCAGGGTGAAAAAAACCCTGCTTTTAGTATTTTGCCTAGTTTAGACTATCACTTATTTGCTTTTTTTGTTGTATATACAGTGCACTAGTTTTAGAGTGCTGTTTTTCTTGTTCGAAATTTATGTGCGAAAGTGAGGAATTTTATGGTTAAAGAATCCTGGGTAAGTATTGGATTACAGCTTTTATTGTATCACTTTTAAATATAAACACCCCAAATGCTCCTAATGGATTTATCTGCCAAAACAGATTGCGAGGACGTAGACGGCACACCTGGAGTAAATACAGTCCCTTTTCTTGAAGGCTGGATTGAGTCTTCCACTTTCACCGCATCAATAGTCACGTGACCGAGCACTGGGAGCGGTATTCCCAGCGAGAGGACCTCTGGGTAATGTATAGACCAGACAGTGAACAGGATTAACTCTACACAATCAATGCAAAACAATGAATCTGCCAAAATCCAATCTGCTGACTTCTCAATTATTTAAGCAACCCTGCCTCCCCTATGGAGCTATGCTTAGCCTGCACCTCCTCGGTCAGGCTATTAAATGCTTCTTTAACTGAGCTAACTAAATGACAAGCGGGCTGGCTTGGGGACTAGTGTGGCAGGCTGACCCCGAATGATTGACCTGATAATAACTTGTTTTCACAGGGTGGAAACAGAGGGCTCTAACATGTCACCGCTTGACCCGGGCTGACCCCCGGTGAGATATTATAGGGTCAGCGTCTGTGTCAAGTCATCAGTGCAATTATGTTGCTTTGATGTTGGTGTGACTGTGATACAAGGGAGTGAACGTGCTGAGTAAAAGGACTATTTCCTTTTGCGTGAACTATTTTGTCATATGAAAATGTACAAAATTTTTTAGTTTTTGTCATTTTTTGCAGTAAAAGATTTACAGTAATAACAGTATCTTGATATTTATGCTGCATTTTGTTTTTGTAGAAACTGCCATTGGTGCAGTATACAGTTAATGTATATATATATATACAGTATACTTATACTTGCATCACCAGAAGGTTTCTTAAACTGCAGCAATTCTGAAACCTGGTTTATAGATCTTGCTGTTGTCATGATATCTGAGCTTTTACCTGAAATTTGAGATTCCTGACCCTTTTTCTGACACTAACTTTTATGATGAATGGATAAACATAATTTTGTATTGGCGTATGTATTGTACATTTTCTATTTTACTCATAGAAACCAAAAACGAACAGGCTAAAGGTTTGCGAATATAGATTTCCAGTCTGGACTGTAAAATGCCACAGTTAATAATTAACCATCAGGACATTTGTAAGAGGAGGCTTTTTACACAAAGGGTCAGACTGGTGAGGTTAATTGTTGGATTTGCCAACAGCTGATTGTCCGTTCGTGCGCAGTAATAAAGATGGATTTTAAAATGAACTGCTCTGAGCTAATAAAAGAGCTCTCTGTCCCCTTTCTGGCATATTGTTTGATCGAACAATTCTTTTTAAAACTGAATGGAACATTAAACATATTGCTTTCAATTATGGATTTAAACAAATGTACACATTTCAATGTATTCAACAAGATGTATGTCCCACTGAACTCAGTCTATATAATAGCTTTAACTTCAGAATCATTTGTGCGTTATTTCAGTTATCATTTAGATTTTATTTGCATATGAAAATATGCTAATGTAAATTATACAGTGCAGTGTCTCAGACTGATTCAAACAGATAATTAATCTTTTTAAGCTAATGATTTTAGAAGTCTTTTGTTGAATTAGACTGAATCAGACCCCGCTGATTATGCTGTTTTTGAATCGCTAAAAAGAACCGGCTTGTTTGTGAATCAGATTATTATGGTTGCTTTGTGTGTTTGCATGCAGTGACAAGTCAATTGAAACTGTTTCTTGACATTATTTTGTGGATATTCAACACAGTCTCAGTACCAATTTGTACGAATTCGTACAAGGTGGAAAATTGTGCTAATTCGTATAACCTCATTTTGTACGATCCGTCGAAACCCCAGTGATGGGTAGGTTTAGGCGTGGGGTTAGGTGTAGGTCATTCGTACAAATTAATACGAATTGGCAAATCATAAAATACAAACGATTTGGGTTTGAGTTCGTACAAATTTGTATAAATTAGCCACTTTGTAAAATATGTAAATTGCTGTGAGATTGAGTTGGGATAATTAGTAATACCATCCCAGTTCATTAGTTCGCACTTCCTTATGAAAATAAATAAATCGTGTTTGGCGTGCTGTCCGGAAAGCGAGCCGGGACATCGGCGGACTCCGAGACCTAGTAGTTTGAACCCTATAGCGAGGGCTGAGCTCGGCATCCGGCTCGAACCCTCTATGCCCCCCGGTGCGGGAAGGCACGTAACGAGGCGGAGAAGGGAAGTGTAATTAGATAAGGAAGATAAAGAAGGGAGCTTATTTAAGGAGGAGGCTTATGGATTTGATTGGATGGAATGGAAATTGATTGAGTAATGCGCTGCCAGCCGTGACTAATCATGCGTGTGCGCTCCTCCCGAAATTTGTTTATCAACATCACTTGTACTTGTCAACACAACTCTGATTTTGGTGAGGAATACTTCTAATATATGGAGTAGTTGGCCAAGAAATATTTCTTTGTATTATTATAAATATTGAAAATTGTGCTACTTAATATTTTTGTCCAAGCATGATGCAATTTTCTCAAGATTTAGCATTTAACAATTTCTAAAGAGCTGCATTTATTTGAAACAGAATTATTTTACAGTAGTAATTTACTGTTAATTTTGATTTGTTATTTTAATTAAAAATGTAATGCAAAAAAACAAAAATGCATGTATTTTATAGGGAAGTGGTGATGTTGCAGGATTGCTGTTTGCTCTAGAAGTTGAAATGCAAAGTTATGTGTGCACATATCACTATGATTTTCTAAAAAATGTAAATAAATAAAAAATATTCACAAATACATAGTCTCTATTGACTGTGGTATGTTGTGCCCTAGTCAGCAGAACAGTTGAGCGAGGTGACGACCACCAGCAGCTTTCCTCCATTCATCCACACACACATATCCCACCCCACCCATTCAAACTGTAACCACCCTGAGTGATCCGGAACACAGAGGCTTAGTGTTCGTCGTATGGCGGCTGAGGAGAGTGTGGCTGCCATCACCCACGGCCAGGCTTTGCCCTCAACCCCAGGCCTTGTGTAAGCAAGTCAGCTGCCTCATGTGTTGACATGATAAGCAGAGCCCTCATCCGGCCATGGCGCTAAGAGTGCGTGTCAGCCCGTGTTTGCGTTGACGTACGTGTGTGAGTGTATGCGCCGACTTGTGTACGTGCACGTGTGTGGACGGTATTTATTTCAAAGCTTCAGTGTGGCACACGGGTCGTTGAAGTTGCCAGGTCGCGACGGACTAGCATGGATTTCCCTTTCCCTCCTCCTCCTCCTCATATGTCATCAAAGTCAGTGTGCCCTCCTCCCCCCGCCACTGTGCACTTCCTCTGCTGAAAAGGGAGGGTTGACGTGCTTACGTTGATCGCCAGCCACCCAGAGCTGCCATACATTAAGATGAATGGCACTTATGTTAAATTGCCCCTCGATGCCTGTATTTTACATTTGGGTTAATGTTAGTTTGATGATTCAAGCTTCACTTAACTTTATTTTACGAATGCATGGGCTCTTTATGGATTTCCTGAGCTTCATACTTGGATTTGTTAATGAGCAGAGGAGCCAGAAAACGCCTTGTATTAAATTCATAGAAGCAGCGAATGAAATCGACAGTCGCTTCCTTAGCCTGCTTTATAGTCATGACCTCTTCATTTTCACTCAACTTAGATTTAGTGTAACATAAGCCTTCATCTAAGTTGTAAATCAATCATGTGCGGAATGGCTTTTCCACAGCTTCCAACCATCAGCACAAACGGCAACCGAAACCGACACAAGAGAGCTGTGTGTTCAAAATCATTACAACACATTGTTATTGCCCTAAATCCAAACTCTGATCCACTTGGCAGCTGCTGTCAATCCTGAACGGAACTGATACGCCTGGATCGGCCT
Organism: Enteromius thamalakanensis; assembly: GCA_032357475.1. NCBI lineage: Eukaryota > Metazoa > Chordata > Actinopteri > Cypriniformes > Cyprinidae > Enteromius > Enteromius thamalakanensis. The sequence goes on along the minus strand of JAUCMT010000154.1, from coordinate 14,268,597 downwards.
GATATGTTTCACATAGCAGAAAATAATACTTTGACAAAGGCCTACAGGAGCAGGTTGAGGAAAGCGGGTGAAAGCGGCAAGCCCTGACAGAGAGTTGAGTTGTGAACCATGCTGGAATGAGAACTCGCTCGCCTGGAGCCAAAGACAGCTGCCCACAAACTGATTGCCCGGTGGCTGGGCGCTTAAAAGGAACTGCAGGTCGGTTCTTGTCTTCTGATGCCTCTGGGAACACTGAGTTCTCTCTCTTGTGGAGTTTTCTAGAGCATTTGGAGGACTTGTCTTTCTGGTAGGGCATGGCAACGGATGTGATAGTGTTGCAAAAACTGGTATTTTGTTGAAATTGGCAGAAAATTTGACGCTATTAAATGTATTCATAGTTGAAAGTGTAACCTGCGGGCATTTATATTTTGTTTCTCACGAAGTTAATCAACACTAAAACAATATATAAAGTTTAGCAAGAAATTTAATTTGACCAGGGTTGCCAGGTCTAAGTTACAAATCTAGCCCAAACATCAAAATATGCCACTTACCTAAAATAAATATTTTACATTCATTACATACAGTTTTAACTTTAAAATCATGGTATAGGCTAATAGTAAAACAATCTGATTTAGCCACATCGTAAATTGTTCATGCGACTGTGTAAGAAAAGTTTTTTTTTTGTTTTTTTTTTTTACATTGACCAATCAAATGGATCGATAGGCGGGTCTTCTGTTGTGGTGACGAAAGCTTACCGTTGCTTGGAAAGTCTGGAGACTGCAGTGATGGAGGAGAATTTATGGCAACTGTCGCGGATTATAAAGGAGCTGTATTTTTTAAAGTTCTGGCTGATATGACAATTTACGTAACAGCAAACCAAAGATTTTAGAGCGCTCGCACTATAATCCTTGATTAAATTGACACAAGGGCTGATTTGTTGGTTTCCTAGCAACACAAATCAACCACAGCGCACTGCTCTTTTCTACATTTAATGTGAGCAACACACACAGTGTCACCCAATCTCATGTTAATCTTGAGTACCTAAAGTATAGAGTAGTACTGCATACTTCATATCCTCGAAAAATCTTTAGTTTGATCATATTTATAAAAGAAAGATAAAGCTTTGCGATTATCTCTGAAAACAGAACTTGGAAGTAAAAATTTTGTGCATGTGGTGTGCCTTGCATTTTCAAACCTGAAAATGCATTCTGTCTGATTAGGGCCTAATCATCTCATCATCTAGCAAAGTTATGCCACTCATACAATATAAAATGAGTGAAGTATTTCAAAACAAGCATTTTACTCAATTTAATGTATGCAGTATGTCAAACCTTTAACCTGCAGAGGAAAAAAACAACCTGCGGTAGCAGTTTAGAAGTAGCCCGCAGATTTGGCAACCCTAACTATAACCAAATAACTCTTGGTCCCGAACATGGCATGATTGCAGGGTGACAGAAATTGGAACAGAGCTCTATTAATAGATCATTGCTCAACTTAATGCAATTAAGTGAAAAAAAGCCAGCTTTTCTACTTCTCTATGTCTCCGAACAGGTGACAGCCATCTTTAGTGGTTATGACACAGCTTGCCCCTCCAGATGATGTTATATGGTCCTTATTGAGTTAATGAGTGATGCCCAGAGAGTAAGTCTGCTTCAGCAGGAGCTTACATCAGTCTCAAGCTGTTAATGATCTCAACAGGGAATCACACTCTAAAACAATAAACTAATCAACTCGGAGAATGCGCTGGCCACTCAAGTTACGGAGCACCGATGCCCAATGGGCTTCATGCGATGAGGGATTTCACAGTAGAGATTGGTTGCAACCCTTTTTTTTTGCTTTTGGGTGCTGATTGGTTGACATGAAACAGTTTACAGGGTATACACACAAAAAATCTTTCCTACATGTAAAGATATTTTTTGTCTTAAAGGGGTCATGCCACATGCACTTTTAAAAGCTGTTTGGACTGAAATGTGTGTGTACAAAACCATCCTACAATGATAAAGATCCACCAGTAGTTTTCTTTTAATTTATTAAAAATAAGTTGCCCCTTTTGAAATCAAGCCATTCTCAAATGCATGTCGGTGTGGCTTCACAATGACAGAGGCCACTTCCACAATAGTTGATTGACAGAGGCGTGTCACACATACTGAACTGGTGTCTTAACTCAGACCCGCCCTGAGTGAGCCGTCATCAGACCGAGATGCAGAGACAAGCAAGACTCCTAAAGCCGAGTTCAGACTGCAGGATTTTCAAAGCAGTCACGTCACAGATGTTTTCACACTGCGTGACTATCTGGGGTAGCATTCAGTCGCTGCGGTGTTCACACTGCATGATAGATCGGTGACAGGGGGTTTCCAGGGCGATTCTCTCAGATCATGTCTTTGATAGTTCACACTGTGTGATTGTCACTCACGAGCATGAGCACCGATTTGCCTGTGATTTCTGCCTTTTGTCGGCGAGTCAAAAGCAGGGCTGAAATGGTGCAGTCTGAACTCGGCTTAAGAGATTGAGGTGTTTTGTTGTTGAATGTATTAATTAACATAGTAGTAGCCATTTATCTAAGTGACTGAAGACGCACGTGACGTTTGTTTCTGAAGGAAATGCACCCTTGATCAACTGAAATGTTTATGTTCGTGCGAAGCTAGTGCAAAATTGCCTTTGTATCACTCCTTTAATAGCAAATTACATTTCTGCGGACTCTAAAAATGCTTGATTGTGAAGCCAATACACAAAATTAGAGGCAGTTTGCTTAATATCATATATTCACCATCATATTTTGTCCTGTTTTCTGTGAAACAGAAAAGGTCAAAATTTGCAAACAAAATGGACTGTTTAAGAACAGAAACATTCAATCTACAAAAAATAATGAAAATAAAAAACATACATAAAACTACACTGTAAAAAATTCCTGTAGAAATGACAGTATTACTGTATGAATGCCAGTAACCTATTGTAGATTAAAATGTATGGTAATTTGGGGCAAGAGTTTGTTCAGATAATTAAAGATAATGTTTAAGATAATTAAACATTAAGCATTAAGTCTTTATTTTTACAGAAAAAAATAAATAAAAGAACAGCCTCCTGCAAAGCATTTCTGGGAATCAATATCAGGAGAAAACATAAAAAGTTAATGAGGATTTCTGGTTCCCAGAATTCTTTGCGTGAGGCAGTTTTTAATAGTTTTATTCTGTAAAGATAAAGACTTTTTCATGTTTAATGTTTATTTATCTTTGAATAAACTGTTTAATTAGACACATATACATTTACAGTAAGTTACTGGCATCCAGCTGCATAATTACAGCAAATCTTTTTTACAGGATTTTTTTTTTAACCTACTTCAGAAATCTTTCTCTCTCTTTTGTTTTTAGACTGTTTTTTGATTTATCAAGATTCTGTTAACTGAATCAACTGATTTAATGAGAAGATCCGATTTAGTTTGTTCAGAAATGGGACATGCTTTAATACAATTCTGATTTGAATGAACATTACTTGAGCATATGCGCCATACTTTTATGGTATACTTCTAGGGTTGACTGCTCAGTCTCCAAGCATTCATTGTAAAAAAAAAAAATATATATATATATATATATATATATTCTTCAAGATATTCTACCTTTTTATTCCATAGAATAAATAAAGTCATACAGGTTTAGAACAACATGAGACTTATGACAGAATTGCCATTTCAGGTTAAGAGGTTTTCTTACTCTCAAAATGCCTACATCACTGAAATTCTTGCATGCTTTGGTCAAAATTCTATAGCGCTAAATCAGTCCTTCTATTTGTATTAACTCTGTCTATATTTATGTCAGGCGAGCATTTCCCCCCTTGGTGTATATCCTGGCACTTACCTTGAGCTTTGTTTCTTAGTTTGTTTTTTTGTCTTTAAACCACAAACTATTTATGCTAAGAGTGCGGCTAACCAAGCACTCGTGAAGACGCACAACATGAAATTCTCAAATGACTAACTCAATGTATTCATTGGCGATGCAGTGTATTAGGATATTTATTTATGCAATGACCACCGGTTACAATTATCAGTCGTAGCATGCAAAAAATATTAATTTGTTGATAAATGCACAGAGCATTGAGGGCCACTTTTTGGTTACGGGGAATTAAACCACTTTGCATTATCAGCATGGTGCAAGTAAATGTCTATAGAGATGAGATTGTCTTCATGGTTTGACAGACGACACACATTCATGAGACACAAGCAGAACGAATTTGCCGTGTAAATAGTCCACAAAATTGTTGCATTCACATCACTGAATTGAGCATGCATGTGTGTGTTTGTCTGAAGCATGCACGAGTCACAGAGGACGGGTGACAGCTGGAAGGCAGAAAGCACTCCATCATTAGTACAAAAAGCTGGGAGGAGAAAGGGAGGAGCGGCTCAGTTAACAGCACTGCACGCTCCTCTTTCAGTCTGCTGGAAGAGGTGGCAGTGATCAAGGGCCCGCCATCAGGGCCAAAGGGCCGACTAGCAGGTGTATGTCTGTGATGGCATTGGTGGGCGGAAGTGGTTTAAATGTCTTCATATTGGATATTTCAAGAAAGACATATTTTAAGTCAGTTTGTTTGCGAATTTTAATTGGTCTCAGATGATGGGATCCTGTGATGGTCAGACTTTGTACATGATTTAGGTAACCAGATTTTGTTTTTGGAAAAAAATGGACATCCTGGTCCCATTGAGCTGAGCAGCTAAAGCTGAGATCATAGTTAAGATTCAGTTTTGCCATATCTGTGCTTTGAGCTAGATAATATTTTGAAACATGGCTTAAATTTAATAGGGTTAAATGACACTGCCAGTATTTCATATTACAAATGTCTAGACATCCACATCACTGCTATGGCTTCTGTCGAACATTGTGCTTCCACATCTGTCTTTATTTTTATATGCTCTTTCACTGTCTATCAGGCTGTGGCTTTTCTAACTCACTGGGTGTTTCTGAAAATCCCCAAACAAGAGACCTATAATAAATTTATTACCATATTTTCCCCATGGCTAACCATGTATATTTTCCATGCCCTTGTTTCAGTAGTCCTGGGGGGGATTATGTATTTACTTCAGTCGATGCAGAAAACCATTAAATGTAAGCAATCAAAGGCTTGGTTAAATCTCTTCTTATATGTGTTTTAAAGAAATAACCCATAAAGCTGGCCAAGTATTCATAGACGGATAAAAATAAATAAATAATATTATTATTGTTTTTGAGACTTTTAACCGTTTTGGACCATTCCTTATCAAAAAAGTGTTTTTATTTATGGGATGTTTTGATGGCACAAATTGTGTATCACAGCATATTGACTGAAGCTCAGGAATTAAAAACAAAATCTATAAATATCTGTTTTAATAAAATAATAAATATATGTTTTTAACCATCTGCTTCATAGGCCACATTTTGTTCTGTTTATTTCTAAACATGTGTTTTTGATACAGTATGTGGTGTTTAATCATGTCATTTTATGCAACATTTTGTTTTTATTTAATTTGTAAGCATTTCTCTATGAATGCATGGGCAGGCAGGATAACTGGTTTATTTCTGCATGATAAATAATAAAGAAATACTACTTTAGTGTCATATAAATATATATTGTAGGTTATACAAAAATAAACAAGCTATGTTACCTGTCAGTGTATTTATAGACTGATACTTGTCAAATTAATTATAATTATAATAATAATTTGATTTAATCTGTCTGTGAATGAACGGTCAGGTTTGATATTTTTTATATGGTTTATTTTTCCAATATATAATATTTTGTAACAATAAAGTCGTACCTCAAGAGGTTTCTGGAAGGGGAAAAAAGGAATAAAATGAGTATTATCTTAAAAAAAAAAAAAAAAAATGCATTTATAATCACACAACACAAAATCTTAAATTCAGCGTTTTCCTTTAATTATTCTCACTTCTGTGAGAGCTTGGCTGCAGGTTCGTCTTGACTGTGTCTAATCACTTGGTCTTGCGTTTGAACTCTGAGGCTGATGGAAAGAGAAAAGCTGCAGAGAAAGCAGGTCCCACAGTCTTGAATTAATTAACACAGGGATACTCCCACTTTTAGGAGGCTGGCATGGCAGAGGCTGATGTTTTCCTAACAGCCTTTTCCACAGGGATAGGTTTGCACTCATCTTTGATAGTTAACCCAGGCTGACCTTTCCTTGACTCCCACACCAATCCTGACCTGCTTCCTATTAGTGGCAGTCCAGCCGGGCTGGTCTGTGGGCCGTTTGTGCAGACATTGTACACTCACGCTCAGGGTTTCTAAAGTGGGAAGCCTAACACATCATCAAAGCATGCTCGGAATAAACAGTGTGGGCTCATTTTTTCATTTTTGCATCTGAATTATACAGTCTGGTATTTTACAAGGGAGAATTTTAAACGTAATACGCCGTGTGGTTGCTACAGACACACAAAAAGTCATCTCAAAAATGTCGCCTCAGAAACGACTGCGTATGGATGGATTTAGTGCGATAGTGTGTTGACTCTGAGCCGGAGGAATTTGTTTGTTTATCTGCATCTCCAACACACCATCACTTTTGTTTTGTTGTCCGTTATAAGGCCAAATTTTTGAAATAATGATTGTGACTACGTAATCGCCCTAATACCAGAGAAAGCGCCCTGATACAAAACTTTCATGTTGCAACAAAGTAGTATTTCTCAGAAAACCACAGTTGAGTATGTCTGTGTGGATTGCTGTGTTTGAGATCCTCACTTCTTTTTAAACTTATTGTCCTTTACAAATTGGCTCATATGGCGGGGAAGCTCTGAATCAGGGCATCCATCTTCAGCGGTGCTGGCTGTTACTGTGTGCTGTGCTCGGCATTTATCTTGCCGACTCGCAGAGGCACAATAAACAGGGTGAAGAGACTGGCCCGAGGCTCTGCCGAGGGGGCACACTTACTAAAGGACACCAGACAGCTACCACCTGCATCTGAGTCCCTGTGGAGCTGTGTGAGTGTGGAGAGAGGGAGGGAGGCTTGTGAGCTGTATTGATGTGTGAGTGTGTTTGCACGTCTTGTTGTCTGTTACAGTTATGTAGTATCCTTTTTGCATGTGCATTTAACAATAACGCAGCTGGGTTTTGCTCCTGAATTTACCCTCAGGGATCAATAAAGTATTTCTGTTTATCCAGGGTATCTATGGGATATATTGTGAATGTAGGAGGAATTCGTGATACTGGCTTGCTCATGATGTTGTTGTACTGTAGTATTTTAGGATATTCACATAAAGCTGCTTTTTTTGTTTTGTTTTTATTTAGAATGTTTGTTAAAGATATTTGCTTAAATAAAATAAATAAAAAATTTGTTGTTATTAAAAATAATTTGTTTGCAAAAGAAAAAAAAATTATATATATATATATATATATATATTTTTTTTTTTTGCAAACAAATTATTTTTAATAACA
>JAUCMT010000154.1:14244285-14261111 GCA_032357475.1 Enteromius thamalakanensis | reverse complement strand
AGGATTGTACTCAAAAGCATCCCAGAATTATATTCATTTGAATTTTGATATTACCTTTGCATGCCTACACTCAAAAATGGGGGTGACAGTCAACAGGTTAAAGGATTACAGCAGATTATACGAACACAATTAAAACATTTAGAAACTTAAAAAATAAAATCAATGAATGAGCATTTTAATTAAACTTAGGTTTATATTTAGTGTTTTATATTTTTAAGGTTAGAAGTACGCAATACTGTAAGTGCCGTTCACATGTTGCGCCTAAATACACTTTCCTGCACTTCAGCGTTTTCCGTGAAGAAGCGGAGGTTTCAGCAAAGGATAAATAGATTCATTATGGAATTTTTAATGTTGCTAGGGGAAGGATGGAACTGATTGGTTGTTTCTCGTCACATGACTTGTGGTGCACTTGCAGCATTCTGAAAAACATAAATGTTTTTATCTTGACGTAGCACAGAAAAAAATGCGACACTTCTATTATTAGAGCGCAAACCGCACCTCTACATTTAAATAAAAAACTACGCAAAAGACATGCGAAAGTCTGCTAATTATACTTAACTAGAATTAAGTGCAATTAAGTGCACGTCTTTTTGTTGGTTTCTAAATTGTTGCTTACTCTCATGATATAGTTTAATTAGGTTTAGACATCTGTTGAAATCCTTGACCCTAAACATGAGGAATCATAACAGTAATGCTTGCCTCAGTGAAAGCCACTGCCTGGCTCCAAACAGTAGTCTTATCTCATGTCAGTTTGGACCAAAGCCTTCGTTCTGTGGAGAATCGAAACTTTCTGTGCATCAGTCAAGTCACTGATGTCATCAGTTATGCTATTAAAGATATCAGGATCATCCCAGATCAACTTCAAAGCACAGGCGTATGTCGGCACATACTTCTCAACATTACTTCAAACACATGGGTCGTGATAAATTTATGTGGCCATAAAATAGGATTTTGGGCTTCTCACAAACTGTTTGACATCTGTGCCTAATTTCTAGCATAGCGTATATAAGGCTGCAGCAGGCCTTTGTTCTCTCTAGGGGTGTCAGGCGGGGGTCGGTGCTGTGGTTAACGGTCCAGCAAAGCAGAAGGGGCCTAATCTGGAAGTGTAGCCGACAGCTACCTCCCCTTCAAACTCTCAATACTGTTTAGCTGGATCTGCTTCTGTTTTGGATGGAAGTAGATGATTTTCTATCCCTAGTACAAACACTTTTTAGTTTATATTCAGTATTTAAAACATAAAGAAAGACAATAAATCTGCATCATAGCGTCTTGGTAATTCAGTTTGGTGTACAAAAGAATCAGTTTGGAAAAGAACTGGATTTGCGCGTTTACCTAAAGCTCTGAACTACGGTTGTAAATGTGTTCAGTTTCTTGAACAGAGCAATCATTTAATTTTATAAGACCTCAGTATATCATCAGTAGTCATGGGTATTAATTTTCTTTTTTCTGATATGCTTTTGTTTCTGGGCAGCTGCTGACTTTTATTTTATGAATCACATAGGACATTAGCTTCAGTTAAAAATCTGCTTTACTGTTCTACTGAAGGAAAAAGTTAATCTTGGATGGTAATCAACAGCAACTTTTCTTTCATTCTTTCTTTTTTTTTATTTAGTTGAACTGTTCCTTTAAGACACAGTTGTGATGGCTGATTTTATGCAGCTGGCAAACTTCATGGTGGCACGTTTTACAATGCAACCACTGTAGAAGTGTTCTTCAGACCATCTAGTTTTAGAAGAACTTTTCAAGTGCTTGTTGAGATATGACTTGAATTTGCAAAGGCATGTGTCCTCTGCTATCATTTTAAATCCAGGTGTAAACTTTGGCTTTGGTAGCACTGGTTACAGTCTGCCAAATAAACTCACTTTGAGTCAACTTGTAGCTGAGCACATGTACCCTAAGCAGAGGAATCAAGAAGCAAAAATCCAGGTGTTCACATAAACATGTGAATCTTTGGCAAGCTCTTTTCCATTCCAAAGCGATCCTCACCCATTTGTTTAAGATTAGCGTCTGAAATGGAAATAACACTGTAACAATGAAAGTTTCTATTTATCCAAATAACTGAACTGAGAGGTGAAGAGCAAACAGTGTTTATTTATCATTGCAGGAATCGTATACTGTAAGTTTTCTCCAAATGTGTTGGCCTGCAGGGCAGAGCTGTTTTTCTCCTCATCAGTTCTGCTGTCTTTGAACTTGTCTTCCATGTGACGTGAATATTTATTTAAAGGTATTTTGTAATAAATATCTTTGACAGATGACCTGAAGCACAGGTTGCATCATGGCAAGGTCACTGTTATTCCGCAACAAATGCTAAATCCTGAATAATTTTTCATATGTCAGATGTGTCCTGACCTGTGTCCCCTTGTCACCTAAAATGCTCAGCCGGTGAATATCTGATGCTTCGTCTGGAATTTCACTGATTTAGATTTGCTGCTTTTGTTGACTCGCCATTTTGAGCACACATTTTCATATTTCCAGTTTTACTCAAATTGTCTTGTTTGAGCTTCAGCAGAAACAGCTCCTTTCCAGAACCTTTACATTCACTGTGCAGTTAAAGCCAATACAAGGAACATCAAATGATTTATGTTTAGTTTGCTTGCACAACTTGTCTAGTGTGACTATACTCTCTTATACTCATTGTCTTTGAATATGGATGTTGTTATGGTAAGGATTACACAGATTTATAATTCAAGAATACAAATGAACTGAACTGACACGTCATTGAGTGCAATTAATTTTACCACAATGCACAATAAAGGAAAAAGAAAGCCCAAGATTATCCAATTGAAAACGAACCAACACCTCTTTAACAAATGCAGTCAAGAACTATATTAAACCTGTAAAACATGTCTTTGTGTGGAGATTTAGCAGCACTTAAGCACATATATATATATATATATATATTTTTTTTTTTTGTAACTTATTTCAAAAAGTGAAACTTTCATATATTTTATGTATGTTTTTTTCCATTACATTTCAAAAGTTTTTTTTTTTTTTTTTTCTACATTTTGATGATCATAGCTTACAGCTCATGAACATCAAAAGTCTAGTATCTCAATAAATGAAAATATTTTCTAAGATCAATTAAAAAAAGGACAAAAGCAGATAAGTCAATCTTCCTTAAAGAATGTTCATTTCTGCACTCAATACTCGGTCAGGGCTCCTTTAGCACAAACTCTAGCATCAGTGAAGAGTAGGGGTGGCACAGTTCACAAAACCCACGTTTTTTTTTCTTTTAATCTTTAACACTCCAGAAATGTACTTCAGCATATGATATATAGCTTAATTATCCACAATTTAGGATAGAGTATTAAAAAAGTTATATCATGTAATCATTCATGAACTGAATTGGATGCGTGTTGCACAATACTTGCATACAGTCACGGTTCTATCTATTTTTTTAATTTCCTCTGTCATCAAAGGTAATAGAGCATGGATCGGGCCGTATTTTTCTGTCCGAGCCCGGGCCGCGTCCGACAGAGCTTTAACCAAATTTTTTTCTAATGACACATGCACTTTTTTGTGTGGAAAGGCCGCTTTTATTATGCAACTGTAAGAAGGTGTTCGGAAATGTCTACGGATGAGAGCATCAGCGCACGGAAGCGCTTGAGGGTTTGAAATGAGCTTCGTTTTCCTCTCGCGAAAATGATTTACCGCTAGCATCAGTGGTGCGCTGGCTTATTAATGGTATAGATTTGCCACCATAGATTAAGTGTGTTTTTCGCGAACTGGTTGCTGCTACTGCTGCTGGGTGGAGGATCGCGATTCCAGCTCAGCATCGTGAGCTGATCCATCTATTGGCCATCAACGATGGCATCGTCTAACGACCCAACCCTAATTGGAATTATTTCTGAAGCATCATATGACATTAAAGATTGGAGTAATGACTGAAAATGTGTTTTTTTCATCAGAATTTAAAACTTATTTTAAAATAAAACGGTGATTTTCATTTCCTTAAAAAAAAACTGTAGTACCGGTGAGTGGTAGTATTTGTGTCTATTATTTCTGTAATATTTCTGTTTAATTGTCCACTTTTTTGTTTGCTTTTTATGTATACATGTATATAAGAAAAATATAAGTTGAAATTGTTTCTTTCTCTGGAGTGTTTCTATTATTCCTTCCCTCTTTCTGTTTCTCTTGACCATGGCAGAGAGACAACATATGGAGGTGAGATAGGTGTCTCTGCAAGCCCTGCCAATTGCTGACTGAGACTCACACTGAATCACTAGAGAGCGAGAAGAGAAGGTTTCAGAGTGGGTGGAGGCATAGGAGGGTCTAGATAGAAGATTGTAAAGAAGAAGATAAGAAGAACAGCCTTTCTTTTACAGGATTCTTGTGAATTTAGCTTTTTTCCATTTCTTTATAAATGCAGCTTTTATAATGCACCATGCTGTACAACACATGAGTTAAGTGGCTGCAGTAGTACTTTCATGCTCTTAATAATGGATAATTTTCCTCCCACGTTGTTTTTGGCCATGCGTCAACTTGATCTAATGATTTCTCTGAACAACACACCCATGAGAAGTTAAAATCTTATTGGTTCTGTAATTATTTGTCTGCTTTTTAGACTTTGTTCTGGATGACATTTGCTTGAGAGCACTGTGTGAACCATGAACTAGAAGTTTTTTTAGGTGTGTTTGAAGACCAGTCATGGCTATAGGTTGTTTTTGTCAATTAAAGAGGTGATGCCTATTGAGTTTTTAAAGCGCTTTAGCTTCAGCGTATGCAGCACACAAAGTATTGGGTTAAAGTGTGCACTACTGTAGATGCTTTACTAAAACTTGCACTCTAGAGCCAAAGTGAACTGGCCATATGTTCGCTTGTCTTTTTCTGCTTTATGAATCTCTGTGAAATTAGTCAGATGCAGTGTCTTATTACAGAATGTTCTGGTAACTCAAAACGTTTATCCCACTGAGATCCAAACAAAGCAATGCCAATATATACACTTGCATTCAAAAGTTTGCAATCAGTCATTGCTTGCAGTTAATATGTATAATGTAACCCAAGGTTCATATAAGATCAATGTGGTTTTGAAATGTCTGTTCAGCAAAGAATCCTGAAATATTTCCCTCCAAAAAAATAAGCAGCACAACATCGATGATATCACACTGGAGCAATTGGTGAAAAATGGTTTTACAAAGCTATTTTACAAGACAACTTTTGAATGGTTCATTCATGCATGTAAATACATGTAATATGCGAAATGAATGGTCCTTGATCTGAAGAATAATGAACTAGTTAACAAATGCCTGTAAATGGAACCGTTTTTTTTTTTTTTTTCATGTGGATGTTACATTTGCTTAGTACAGCAGCAAGTTTACTCTCATGTGTAAAAAGACTGGAGAAGTGTGGTCAAACAGTGACACCAAACATACTTGTTAATAAGGTTAAAGCGTAGATTTATACTTCACTTTGTTGAAATTGAAGCCCTATTTATTAAAGGAGTTTCATGCACCAGTTTCTCTCTTTCTAATGCCAGGCTCACATTACAGAGTAGTCTGTTTGCTTCACACACATAAAGAAAATTTGCGAAAAATTTCTTCCCTTAGACTAAATCTTAAACGAATCATTGCACACACTGTGCGAGGCACATCTCAAAATTCAAGATAATTATTAAAATCAGTTTAGTCACGCATTGATGTTTCAGCAACTAATGTTAGCTTTACGCATTCCCCCTGTATGTTCAGAACCTCAGCGCTTCTCTTTGCACTTGTGATTATGGTACACATTATATAGTTACTCATGTTTTACAAAACTTCTCCAAGCAGTTTCCTTCATCTTGTGAAATTACTGAAGGAATCGTAGCTGTAATCATCTGGGATACATTTTTTTTTTAAGCCCAACTTAAAGGAGAGTCCACCCAAAAATGAAAATTGCATGATCATTTGCTCACCCTCAAGTAGTTCCGAACCAGTATGAATTTCTTTGTTTAGCCGAACACAAAGGAAGATGTTTTGAATACATTTTGTAACCAGGGTGTCTTGGGTCACCATTGACTTTAAGTATTTTTTCCCAACTATGGAAGTCAATGGTGACCAAAACAGCCTGGTTACAAATGTTTACAAACTGTAGAATTCTATAAATGAATGTGAATTTTTTTTTTTTACTGCTTGCATATACTCTACCTATCATTTAGAGCACCTTAAAACCTATAAATGTGTTTCCTCACACTTTTTTTGTTTGTTTGTTTTTGCTTTCAGGTTCTCTACAAACCAGGAGAGACGTCAGTGAGTCATGGAGGACTGTAGTAGCCTCATAGAGTTCGATGTACCTGAGTTCAGCAATACTGTCCTGAACCAGCTCAATGAGCTCCGTCTCCAGGGCAAGCTGTGCGACATCATTGTGCACATTCAGGGCCAGCCGTTCCGAGCCCACAAGGCCGTCCTGGCTGCCAGTTCGCCGTATTTCCGCGATCATTCAGCACTGGGCACGATGAGTGGCCTCTCCATCTCCGTAATCAAGAGCCCCGAGGTTTTTGAGCAGCTGCTCGCCTTCTGCTACACTGGCCGAATGTCATTGCGCCTACGTGATGTTATCAGCTTCCTCACGGCTGCCAGCTTCCTCCAAATGCAGGCTGTGATTGACAAATGCACACAGATTCTTGAGGGTATTCACTCTAAGATCCCTGTGCCTGCTGGGATGGATCCAGGTAATCATTGCACCACTTCAAGGGCTGGACGCAATGGAGTGAAAGATGGAGGTATCTTTATAAACCCCACCCAGATTTCGCCGCCCTACTATTCTCGTCAGAATCATTGCGCGGAGGAGCGGAGCTCAGGTAAGGGAGTGGCAGAAGAAGGTCAGTCAGACCGAGGGAGTAGCGATGGCATATCAGAGCAGGAGGTGTCCATGGAGGTCGAATCCGAACAAGTAGACCTCATCGGAAAGGATGGACAAGTAACCGATGTCCATATCAAACTGGAGAAAACGGACCGGCCCAGCTACTCTGATAGCTCATCGGCGGGTGATGACGGCTACCACACAGAGCTGGTGGATGGTGAACAGGTGTTGGCTGTCAGCGTGGGATCGTACGGGCCTGTGATTTCCTCTGCCGGATACACTTACTCTGCACTACCTTCCTCCTGTTTCGTCAGCCTGAATTCTTCTAGTCCATCTCGCTCCTTGCTCAGCAGCGTCCGGGGTGGCCGTGCCCGCCCGAAACGTCCCGTGCCTCTTCCAGCCGATCTGCTAACTCAGCTCAAGCCGGGAGTCGAGGAAGGAGATCCACCCGCGACGGTAACTACCTTGGAGAAAGACGTAAGGGAGCGGAGTTTCCGTGGACAGTGGTACCCCTACAACGAGCGCCTCATCTGCATCTACTGCGGCAAGTCCTTCAACCAAAAGGGCAGCCTGGACCGTCACATGCGTCTGCACATGGGCATCACGCCTTTCGTCTGCAAGTTCTGCGGCAAGAAGTACACCCGCAAAGACCAGCTAGAGTACCACATCCGCGGCCACACGGACAACAAACCCTTCCACTGCCAGATCTGCGGCAAATGCTTTCCCTTCCAAGGCACACTCAACCAGCATTTGCGCAAGAAGCACATGACCTCTGGCACAGAAGTTAACAATCACACTGACTTGCTGGGAGAGGCACCAGATGGCCAGAAAGCAGAGCAAGAGGATGCCTCCGAGGGCGAAGCGGCCTGCGGAGCAGCATATCCCGATGATTTGTCAACAAAAACCCCTAGCGAAGAAAGTGGCAAGTGTAGTCCGGAAGAAACCCCTGCGTCCAAACCCCTGCGTGGATACTAAGAGTTTTCCATTTGGTTGTTGGTCCTCCTTATATAATAAGGAAGCATAAAGGGTTACTCTTTTCGTGATTTAGCCCATCTGTTTTTAAAGAACGACAAGAAATAACCTGCCTTGCGCATTTTCTACTCGTCCATTTTTTGTGGAAGTTCTACACAGGAGTTTTTCAAAGGGAAGGAGTCCTATAATCGGGGGATTGAAATAATCGGGGAGGAGGTCTCTGTAATCAAGGCCTCCTAAGAGTTTTATCACATTTTTATATATCTATATATATATATATTTCCATGTTTTTCAACATATTTACAGAGTAATATAGGCATGTTGCAATAATGAATAATGTGAAAGCTCAGATGAGATGCTTGTCATATCACGCTTTTACCTGACCTGTTTTTGCACATGTGGCCTGTAGTAGGTCACTCACTCACAAGGAATGGTTTATCTGCCAGTGCAAGGCTCTTTTTGTGACACATCCGTTCAATACCTCATTATACAACCTCAACATATACTCATAATGGACAGTATTTGTAGCTTGTCGTCAGCTCCAGCCAGGTTTTACCTCATAGCAAAGAACCTGAACGGAGGGGAAGAAGCTTCTCTCAGAAAAGTCCCATTTGTTTTGCTTTCATAGGGTTTGAATGAATGCTGCGGTGAAAACCCCTGAACAAAACTTCTCCACTCTACCAAGGCTTGATACTTCAGCAAAATATTCCTTCGTGATTGTATGAATTCTGGATTAATCTTGTTCAGCTTTCTTTTGCAGCCATGTTGTGCGTATCTATGAGAATATCGTTAGTACAAGGTGTACCTGTGGTGTTTTTTTTAGGATCCAGGATCTTCCTTTTTTTCTTTTTTTTCTTTTCAAATGCCATAAAATCACAGTCTGTCACTCTACACTTTTTCTGTAACATTATCTATTTAGTTTCAGGTATGATATCAACAGTATAATCACAGATTAGTGCTAGAGTAGCAGCACAGTCAACGATAATATTCAGTTAAGAAATATTTCGTCAATTTTTTTGCCTTTTGCTTTTGTGCCAAGATTCTTTCTTGCCTCTCCTCTCAAAATCTAGCTTTTAATTCAAAACAACAATGCTTTTCCAAACACCCGTGGGGAGGGTGTGCCTTTAAAGTGAAAGTTAAAATTTATATATTAATATATTTGTAGAAGTATTTCTAAAAGTGGTGCGGCAGTCATGCAAGTTATGAAAATCGCCTTAGGGCCATACCGACATGGGAGGGAAAGGAGGGAAATCTCACGGTGAAATATTTATAGCATTAATGTACACACTCGATCAGTGGTTAAACACTCTTCTTGTGTTCATCCGGCTCGAAAGAACTCGAAAAACCTGTGAGAAAGAAGCTCTTTTTGGCTTCATACACTTGTGCGTCTACAGACCAAAACCTACGGTGTTTCAATACAGTAATGTATAATTGAAAAAGATTCCCTTACTGTCAGTATGCTTTTGTTAATGTTAAATAGTACGGAGGTGTATTGTTTATGCTGCAGGTATATAGTGTAGGGTTTCATACTACAATAGAGCAGTAATAAGATAAACCTGCAGTGTCAGTACCACTATTGTGGGCACTTTTATACATTTAGTATTGCGAAGAGAGAACCCTGGATGCCTATTATTTCCACAATATCTCTTCCCATTCATTTGCATTGTTATGTAACTGGTGCAAAACGTCATACCTCACTTTTTTGTCTTTTTTTTTGACCTGTGATTGAATTAGGCTCCTTGTTGTCTCGCATGCCAATTGTAGATCTTTTTTTTTTTATCGTTTCTTATCACCACACCGTCTTATTTAATTGGTGGCTACATAAGAAGCAAAACAAAAAAAGTCAAAAGCTACTCGTGTTTTATAGTCCTCTCTACAGTCGAGCATCTGCCTCCCTGACTGTACGCAGTATATTTGATTTATAGTTCTTGATGCTCAGACAGATTAAAACATGCCCCGCTTTTACAAGATTCTAGTGCTAGATTCAAGTTTGCCTGACATACCATTTGGGTATTTACTTTACCACACCCTCCATAAGTTAACTTTAATGATCATTAGCCACGGATAGTTAGCATAGGCAGCAGTCCCTTTTGTTTTGTTTAGAGCCGTATGCAGTATCACGCCTTGGACAAAACTTGTTTCAGAAAGTATGATATGTTAAAATACACAATAACTTACATTTATGGTGCTGTTCTGTTTTTATTTTCAGTTTGTGTACTTTTTTCTTTTGCGGTGTTTACTCGTATAACGTTTCTGTCTCAGTTTGAACTTCAGGACTTCTGCCCTTTCTCTCTCTTTCTTTAAGATCAGATTCACTCAAAGTGCAAATTATATTTGTGCCATTAAAATCTCTTCATGTGCTCGTATTACTGGCAGATGAGGGAGGACGAACCTTACACCTTTATGTTTTTAAGCTTTGAATCCGTTTTAAACCATGAGCCAATGTGAAAACTACAGTTACCGAGAGCCAAAACTCTGAATGCAGAACACCTTGTACTACTGACAGCATGTTTGGTGTCGTTCTGTGACATGAGATGCCATGTATGCCATTTGAAACATTGTAAGCCTGACTGCTTTGTTCCCTGAACATGTTTAGATTTGCTCTGTTCCTTTTATTGTAATGTTCCCGTTCATCTTCGATAATGTGAACGTTACTTTGGCCACTAACCAAAGAGCAAACCAAAAATTGTAAAGGGTTTGTGTAGTGTGTTGCACAGCGGACAAAAGAGAGACCAAAAGCAAGCCCTGGAACAAATGAATCTGTTTTAGAGGTGTCAGTAGATCTTCTCCGTCTCGTTTCCCAGCCTCATGCTGGCTCTAACACCTGTCGGGATTTTCTAGCTTTGACTGTCATTTATTTCACACATTGGTAGGTTTTGCTGGGATAATGTTTTACAGTGAATGCAGCTGTAAGCTTTAGTATTTGATGAACAGATTTTGGATGTTGTTCTGTGGTTTTTAAAGAATGATGGTGCAAACATAATTTTTTTTTTTTTTTTTTTTAAGTTGATTGAAACGGTGCCTTGATGTGAAACATAGCCTTCACTACTCTTTGAGGTCAGTAAGATTATTATTATTTTTTTTTTATGAAATAAAAAAAATAATGCATTTTGATGGATCAAAAATTATACAAAATACATTAATAATGCTAGAAAAGATTAGTATTTCACAGCGTTTATTCATCAGAGAATAATATGGTTACCATTAAAATACAGATTAATATTTTTAACATTAATAAGAACTTTTTCTAAGCAGCAAATTACAGTGATTTCTGAAAAGTCATGTGACAAAGAAGACCGCTGAAAAATTCAGCATTTTAAAATAAGTAAATGTATAATGATATTTAACAATATTGCTGTGAGACGTTTAAAGCATATTTAAAAATCTTACTGTCCTCAGACTTTGGAATTGAAGTTTATGTGAATCACTTACACCGCAGTTTTGTTTTGTTGTTGTTTTTTGTTGCCATGCAAGATTATGGGAATGAGATGAGGGTTTCCTTCAAAGAAGGCAGAAATGTTAGTTATTTTTGGATGCATCAATGTATCAGCCTGGTATTTTGTAAAAAACAAAAAAATATATTGAACTAATGGTAATATGCAAAAGCAATATGCCTGTTAGATCGTAATTGAGACATGCAGTAAGTTCTGTCTGTATAGTTGCATTTGTTTTACTCTGTATCATTCTTTTTGTTTGTACGGGGAAACATCCTGTTTGTAAGGGATCGATCTGCATTGAAGCGACAGAGATTTTCACGTCAGAATCATTATGCAGTTTCCACAGAAAGTGAATATGCTGAAATAATAAAATGGGACAATCAAACGGCTTCACGATACGGAAGCTTCCTCTTAAAAATAAGTTTAAAAAAAGTTAGTTGATAAATGCTTGGCTATAATCTCATCAGAATGATGATGCTTTCAGGTTAGCAGATCGCTGTATTATGTATATTGTTTGGTCTGGGGGGAAATATGCATGCCGGCCCACTTATTGTTCAAGTAGAATTGCATGGTGCCCTCCGCGTTGTAATACAAAACTACAGATTACTTTTTGTTTTTGTCTTAAAACTTGAAAGTGATTTTCAGCTATATCTCTTATGTGATATTTCGCCTGGCATGCACTTAATAATTTTTTTTTTTTTTTTTTTAAATAATAAATAATGTATTCCACAAGGGATTAATTGACCATGTAATGCTCCCAACTTATGGGACTCATAAGGCCTCAAATATTTTATCGCTTGGGATGTGTTTCCCCTTTAATGGTGCTTTACGACTGGTCAGGTTTCTTTTTGGTTTTTATAATGTATAAGCAAAAAGATGTTAAATCGGTGATATGGGGTTAACATACACTTGTAAATGATTTAATGAACTGTACTAATAGAGTCATACTCCGCCAACTGACCTAGATACTCATGGTCCATATTCACTCGCTTTGTTCACGTAAAACCAGTTCAGTTTGTGCCACGCACAATAATCAAAAAAGAAGTGTTTACAGGGAAGGCTGTTGGACTACTTTTTGATTGTGCAGCTCGTCCTTTTTAACTGTTAAAAACTGTTGACTTACTTCAGGTAGTTTATGAACACTGAGCTAAACCTAGAGATATTGAAGAAAAGAAAATCTTGAAGTCTTCCATTGGTTCTCCACTTCCAACATGTCTCCACTGTGTAATATGCAAAAGCAATAACCTTTTTAAGAGCCGTGTTTTCTTTCTTTGGAGTCTGTCTGCCTCTCAGATTGCAGGAGGATTGTCTCAAAACGAATGCATTCAGGATGTCAGGGAGCTGAGGTCATTTATGGCAAAGATGATTTTTTATTTTTATTTTTTTCTCCCATGTTTTAAGATATACTTTTATGTGAAAACTTGGACATGTTGGGCAAATATGCTTCTACAGAGCGGCTTCTTGTTTTTGTGGTTACGACGGTCCACGTTCTGTTTGTACTTCATTGACCTGCCACCTCAGTGCCACTGGTGAAAAGTTAAAAGGGATCTTTGAGAGATGTAAAGATCTTCTTTCTGCATGCTTTGAGATATTACAGGCTAAATCAGAATAATTTAAAGAATAGTACAGCCAAAAATGGAAATATGCTGAAAGAGGCGTAACATATTTGAAATAAAATTTGGCATATTATCACTTGCTTGGCAGTAGATGGGTGCCGTCGGAATAAGAGTTCAAACAGCTGATTCACAAGCAATCCACACGACTCCAATCGCAAAAGCTGTGCGATTTGTACGAAGAAATTAAGCCGTTTTAATTAAAAAATAAATGTTGTGTCTGCCTATAATAACTCTATAATTCATAATAACTCTTCCTTCAGTGAAAAAAGTATATTGTATGTTTTCCTCTCACATCTAAATCCACAAGCGTATTTGTTTGTAACTGTTTTGGCTTGTAAATGTTTTTCAATCAGTGCACATTTCTCTCCTGATTCAGCCAAGACTGGAGAAAGCAATACTATGGATTGAGGACTTGTGTTTTAGTTGGATGCTACGGTTTGAAATTTAAAAACATGCAGATTTTCACTTCAGTAGACAGTTGTTGATGGACTGGAGTCATGTGAATTACTTGTGGATTGTTGCATTTATGGTTTTTATAACACTCATTCTGACGGCACCCATTCACTGCAAATGATCCACTTTTTGATACGTTTGCATAAATCTTTTCTGACAAATTTAACTCTACATCTTGGATCGCGTGAGGTCGAGTGCATTTTAATCAAACTTACATTTCAGGATGACTATTCCTTTAACGCAAGCACCGTCCAACTCTTGTTCTCTCATGTATTCGGGACATTGCAAAAAGTAAAAAGTAGAACTCAGGGTTTACTAGTATTCAGAAAATGCCATTTTGGTTGCGCAATGATCTTTGTGCGTCCAAAACTAAGCTTGCACTTTTACTTCAGGTGGGGAAACAATTCCTCAGTCATTGGTTCCCAAAACAGTCTGCCTCATAGGTGTGGTAAGACGCACCTAAATGTTTCCGTTCTTGCTGTCCCCGAATGCATGAGCGTTTCACCGCTGAGGAAAGCAGATCTTTAGGTCTTATCTTATAAGTAGCACTCTGTCCAACCGTTTGTCATCCATATACGTACAACCTCACAACCCAACTGTGAACCTCAGAACTTTACTGTTTTATACAACTATGAAGTACATGAAGCTAGCTGACGCCGATGCTGTAACAATTAACTCGCCATTTATGAATTTTATTTTATAGCATGAAATATAAAAATTATATTTATTCAAATTATATATTTTCCTCATAATCATTCTGTGCTGCTTTTTATTTTCATTCTTAAAGCTTGTATATTGCTTTTTTATGATACAAAGAAATGTCAATAGATAAAAATGCATTTGTTTGTACAATAAAGATGCTGATTTGGCAAAATGTGATATCTTTGCTTTGTCATTTTACGAATGCAAAGTATTCATTGAAAGGTGTATTTGTTTGTGCTTTAATGCGAATGTCCACTAGATGGGGCACATGTACAGCAAATGAATTACTGTAAATTAGCAGTAATATTCCGAGGAATAGCAACTACACTTTACATTTTATAAGTCTTTGAGCAGGACCTGTGCATATTAATTTTGAATAAACACCCTTATTTTTTTTTATACTTTAACATTTGTTAGTTTTTTATATTTGAAATACATTTGATGCATTTTGTAAATTAATAATAATAATCACATTTTAAATGACCCATCTTAAATATATCAAATAAATAAATAAAAAGATCATGATAGAACTGAAATTGGATCTAGATCTAGATTGTGATTTGTCAGATGGGCTACCAGCTGGTGAGGCCAACATTGACCTGGTGGACTTCGATCAAGCTGGTTAAAGCTGGCAAACCATTCTGGACCAGTAACAAAGCTACATGTCCAATAAACTACTTTGACATTACTTCAATAAGGGCCATAGACCTAAATCAAAGTCTAAATGTGTGAAACATTTTTTGTAACACATTTTAAAATATAGTTACATTTAGGAGGGTTGTAGCATTACAAAAATAAGGTTCATAATTCATAAAAAGCATGACAAAACTGGTTACTTATATAAATAACTGACTGGAAGAAATAAACTAGAATCTTTATTTTAAAAATGATTAAAAATATGAATTAAAACATATACTGCATTATATATATATATATATATAAAGAATAAAAAAATATGAAACAAATTCTATAAATACATTTATAATTATTATTTAAAAAATACATTAATAATAACAAAACCTCTACAACCAAATAGTTTTTTAAAATAATACAAAACAATACTCTAGTTTATTAAAAAACTAAATTAACACTACATTTCTACAAACGGAACATCACAAACCTGTTACCCTGCACCCCTTTCCACACATTTTTCCAACGCTGCGTACACAAAACAGGGAGACATATGCGCGCGACAGTATTGACCTAATTAATGATTGGTCATTCAATTATGAGGGCGGAACCTGGCGTCCGCCCAGACGCCACGCGATTCGTCAAATTCGTTGTCCATCAAAAGGTATGGGTACAGAGCTTCCTGATGTCAATGCCCAGCTGTTGGCAAATGACCCGCATCTCCAGCATCCGATAACATCGTCTCTACCTACAGCACTGCCCTCACTGTTTCTCATCATACCTGCGCAAAACACGCCGCTAGCGAGGACGACGGCCATGTGCGGAGCGGAATAACTGAAATAGGCTAAGATTGCCTGGTGGATGAGAGTGAATCCTTTCAAATTGGATTTTTGTGTCCTTAAGGTCGTGCTGCAGTACAGCAACATACGCTTTGCTTTGACCGGCGCGTGCGTCTCAACAGCAGGGGCGAGGACAGCGGAATATTTTCATTGACAGGTGAGTTGAACTGCATCTGTATAAAACATCAAGCGCAAGTGAAAACAGCATCAGCAGGGATGGAGTTGCGTCACAGAGGGTCGTCTGCCTTTACCCAGCTGGGTACCACACTGTCAATGTGATGCATGGCGCCATTACATCTAAAACAGCGTGCATATGCAGGATGCTCTTTGTCAGATGTTATGATACCATTTTCCTGTAAATATACGGTTCTATGTAATGCCTCATGCAAACTGTAGGATGGAATAACAGATTTTATGTGGTGGTTAATCAGTATTCAGAAATATGCTTTGATAGTTACACCGGACCGTCGTATTATTAAAACAGCCATTATAAATATGATAGAAAGGTTACCTTTTTTGTTTGTTTGTTTGTTTTTTTCAAAAGAGTGAGAATCTCAGCAATATTATAACTCACAGACAAGTTACAGCATTACCATCTGATGCTGTTTTACATTGTGCTTCTGTTGAGATATATATATAACAGAAGCACAATGTAGAACAGCATCAGATGGTATTGCTTTAACCTGTCTGACAGCATTTTTGTTGTTGTATGGGGATTTCTGAAGGAACCAGCCTTCTGTGTTTGTTTATGTGGCTGATGTTATGGCCCTGAGAGGCTACCTTGACTTTGGAAAGCACCTGTGTTTATGTGTTACACTAGTTGTACTTTCACATTGGCATTGTGGAAAGTGCTGGGAGTCCAAGGTACAGTACATATAATATGTCTAGTTTATGTAATTGTGTTACTTTTAGGAATATGATGAGTGATTCGCATCAATATAGGCTTTTATTCTTAATAGAATATTACATTTTGATTTACATCCATTAAAGTTAAATTCTAAACTGAAACTGATTTGCTAACTGGTTATTTATTGTTATAAATGAAAATGCAATGTTTGATGGAAGCTGCAGTGAGGGGCAATTTTAAATATACAGTAGTCAGCATTCGAAGTGGATCAAAACCTTTCATCAGAGTTGTCCTAAAATCAAAAACAATACCTATTCTTTTCTTAGGACAACTTTGATTAGCTTTTATGATCCACTTCAAATGTTGACTACTGTGTGTGTGTGTGTGTGTGTGTGTGTGTATATATATATATATTTATTTATTAAGGTAACAAATAACTATTTAATATTTTAATAATTATTTCTCTTCATTAAAAATATCACATTACAAAAGTAAAATACTGTGAAATTGCTGTTTCATGTTGACTTCAAAGCATGTGTAGCTTGTTTTTGTA
>JAUCMT010000154.1:14215869-14234551 GCA_032357475.1 Enteromius thamalakanensis | reverse complement strand
ATTTAATTTAATTTAATTTAATTTAATTTAATTTAATTTAATTTAATTTAATTTAATTTAATTTAATTTAATTTTTGTGTTTTATTTTAGTTTATTTTATTGCCAGATTGGTAAATAAGGATAATTAACTAAAGCATCTGCACTGAACATTAAACTGTGTGTTACAGATTATAAATCAATGATTCATTGCTGCTGGTTATCATAGCCTCAGTGGTGCATGTGATCGCTCAGAAGCTGATTGGGGTTGCTGTTGAGTCTGACCTGAATGTTGTGTACAGCATCTAAGTTAGATCACATGATATTGGGTTGCTGAGGGGAATCAGATCAGAGAAATAACAGCTTGTTGCCCCATCAGTGCTGATCAGTTCAGAGACACACTGGCAGGATGCTGCTCCAGTTGCACAGTGCTATGTCATTGACATACCATGTGAACTTAAACTCACTGATAGTTCAGAAGATGGGACACACTGTGTTTTCTTTTTTATAGGTTAAAAAAGTCTTAACTAAGTTTGTGAAGTTTCCTTTTTTATTGTTATTCATGTATTGCCAGGTTGCAATTATTAATGGAATAAAAACAAATTCAGCATTACTTTATTTGTTATATTTAGAAAGCAAACTAAGACATTTTGTAAGAGTGGTTGGTCTGCATTGGGACAGAGGACATACTAAAGCATCTTTTAACACTGTTTTCACATTGATGTTGTCCAAGTGAAACTGCCATTTATGATTTTAATTCCAGGAGTAATGCATATTTCCTCAATTTTCTTAGTGGCTAAGCTATTAAGTCTATTAGGAAATAATATTCAAGTTTATAGTTCAAGGCTCAGTCTTGTAGGTTTTGTATGTAACAATGATGGCTTATTTTTTAAAGTTAATACATTACTGTTGTGAAACCTCAAAATTAAAACACATAGGAGTAAAGAAAAAGTCCAAAGAAATTTTATCCTTGCTGAATAAACATATTCATTTCTTTCAAAAAAAACAAAACAAAAAGTGATAATAATCTTAACTTACTGACTTCATACTTTTGAATGGTACACATTGAATAGTAATAATCTGAAATGAGGGCATGAACGAAATCTTCCAGCAATTGCGGGTGCACACAGAGCAGATGAGAAGATAAGATGTTGAGAAGACTGAGATTCTGCATCAGTACGGATATTACACTGGGGGAACTTCAAAAGGGAACTGTCAGGATAATTTGCTGAGAAGAAACCGTTCTTTTCATAGTGATTGTATCTTTTCTTCTCTGGCCTTTGTTCTATTTTTGTCTGGCTTTAATTACAATATGTGCTGGATTGGCACATTGCCTGTTAATAAAGTGATTTGGTTGCATTCTGATCCATTTTTATCATCTGTGCTGAACAGTCAAATTAAATTAAGTAATTCAAATGGACAATGGTAATTAAACTGATTAAATGTCCACAGGAAGAGTGCAGCTGGCCATGAATTTTATAGGTGTTTGAAATATCAGTCCTGGTATTATGTTGAGTTTTTTTTTTTTTTTATCTCTTTCCAGCCTGATTGTGTTTCTCCTTTGTCAGCAGGACAGCAGTAGTTCAGAGTCCCTGGATGGACGGAGTTTGGACTCTGCCAAGAGCTTTGACGCGGTGGTGTTTGACATGCTCAAAGTGACACCTGAGGAATTTGCTGTAAGTTTGCTCCGGTTGTGTAAATGATCGTAAAAGGCCCTACAAATTTTAGTTTGACTGATGCGTAAAAAAAATATTAGAGGGGAAGTTTATCAGTTAATAGAAGCGTAAGTTTCAGTCTTTTTCTCACATAAGACTTTTGTCTCTTCTAAATTCTCTTCTGAGTTTTTACATAAAAATCCACATATGAGATGGTTTAAGGTTTGTAACATTAGTTGATTATAAGACATTTATATATTTTTTTTAAACTTTATTAATGCCTCATCTGTATTGAAAAAAAACACCTTTTAGTAATGTCGTGGCGAGAGACTGGGGTCTTGCCTATAGAGTCCTGATTCACTCTGCTTAAGAGAAAACGCCAATGACAATTGGTAAGTGTATAAACAATCCTGAGCCACTCCCCTTCACCTGACTATGAAGAGTTGACATGTGCAACCAATCATCAGATTTGCTTAGGAGCCGAAAACAAGTCCCAGCTCTCAGCGATGGTTCAGCGAACGTCTCCGTTCCCTTCATCAGGAAATGGGGGTTACATACCCCGAACACAAGGCACTCTTGCCTCACCGAAAATGCCTATAGATCCCTGACCTCTTAGCAGAAAGGAACTTCAGCTTGACTGACTCCAGCGGCTCAAAGGGACCTTCTTGAAGTCCAGCCAGGACAGCACAAAGGTCACAGGAGGGCACTAGGGGTGTCCTAGAAGGATTCAACCTCCTGGCAGAGGTATGGAGCATGAGGGAGCATGGAGCATGAGTTTCGAAAACCAGGTCCGGGTAGGCCAGTAAGTCCTCGTCCTCCCTGACCTTGCACAGGGTCTGTGCGAGCAGGCTCACTGGGGAAAAAGCATACTTGATTAGACCCTGAGGCAAGCTGTACGCCAGTGCATCTGTACCGAGAGGAGCCTTGGGCAGGGAAAAAATACAGCCGGCAGTGGGAGGATCTACCTGAGCCTCTCCGAATCGACTCCAAATCAGCTGGACCTTCACAGGGTGGAGTCGCCATTTTCCAGGGAATGTGAGCTGTCGTGAAATCACACGGGCTGCACGATTGAGCTCCCCTGGAATATGTACTGCACGCAGTGACCTGAACTGCGACTGACTCCAGAGGAGGAGATGGTGGGAGAGCTGTGACATGTGGTGTGATTGTAGATTGTAATTGTCATTGTAATTGCCACTTCCTGAGCAATTCCTTGGATCTCCGGGCCCTCCATCTCAGGGCCTCTCTGTGGATCGCCTCTGTCTGCTGCTGAGAACTGCTTTGCAAAATCCTCGACAGTGTCGCCAAACAGGCCAACATGGGAGATGGGGGCATCCAAAAACCTGACCTTGTCAGAGTTCCTTTTCTCAGCCCCTGGGGCACCAAAGTGGACATTGCCTTCCCTAGGGACTGCGCCATGACTTCCGTTGCCCTGAGAGTGAAGTCAGTTGCCGTGCACAGCTCCTGCATCAACCCAGGTTCGGAGCCACCCTTGTGCAGGTCTTTTAGCGCCTTGACCTGATGTATCTGCAGGATAGCCATGGTGTGCAGGGCAGACAGGAGAAAGGAAAGAAGCCATCCACGACTTTATCAACTAAAGAAAGGGTGAGTGGGCCGTGATCTGCTATCACGGTCAGCACCCAGGAACCAATCGTGTAGCCGCAAAGGCTCCGGGCTGGGCCTGACAAGACAGCTACTGTGGGCATGGGGTGAGTGGTCCGCGGGGCTGTCACTCACTGTCACCCTCAGATCCCCTAGAGTGCCAGCTGGCGGTCCTCTGCCAATGACAGCGAAGCCGAGGCGGGTGGCAGCAGAGGGTGCCTGCTCATCCTGAAGGATGGCAAGGCGGGGTCGCAGTGCTGCCAGGGACATGGCCTCGCAATGAGGACATCCTCCCTCCGCTTGACAGGGAAACCGCTAATCGTGTCATTGACGCCACAGAGAACAAGTTCTGTTTCAGCTTCCTTCTTAGTTACAGCACTTTAAAGCAGCCGGCATAAACTCATGGCTCCAAAGCAAAATCTGATGAGTGGTTGCACCTGTCGCCTCTTTATACCCAGATGAAGGGGAGTGGCTCAGGATTGTTTAACCACTTGCCAATTTTCATTGGAGTTTTCTCTTAAGCAGAGCGAATCAGAGCTTTAGGCAAGACCCCCAGTCTGTCCTCATTACATAACTCGTAATGACTGACAGACCACCAGGACTGCAGTGATTTAAAACTAGGGCAACATATTACAGTAATTTATTTATTTATTTATTTATTTATTCAAAAACATATACATCACTGTTAAATAAAATGTGCACAATGGCCTAGTTAATGAAATTTCATCCTTCCATCTTATATATATATAGTTATAGAAACCCGCTATGCTCTATTAAAGATGCATTGTGTAACTTCTTCCACTGTGAAAAAAATAAAAGTTTCACTCCAAAAGAAATCAATAGTTCTTTTGTAAAGTATATTTAAAACTCCCAGAAACAAAACAAAAATTACTTGCTGCATCTGTAAAGTGCCCTATTGACATAAGGGTTATTAAATAATGATTTTTGAGTGTTTTGAGTGAACTGTCTCAAGCTTGAAATGCTCAGTTTAACACTATAGCTTTTATTTTGCAGAGTCAGATCACTTTGATGGACGCTCCTGTATTCAAAGCGATACAGCCTGAGGTGAGACAGATATCCATGGCAACTTAATACATATCCTCTGTGTTTGTCAAGCCACAAAGAAACCCACAGCTGTGGGCTGATCTCATGTGCTCTCTGGTGCTTGAGATTAGTGTGACGTGGCACTATAGCAGTGCATTAATGACACACACACACACACACACACACACACAGAGACCATGGTACCCACAGCATCTAGCTCTACATTCTTCCAGTACTTTTCCCCTGCTCTGAGTTACACAGCCCTCAGTACTTTCCTTAATTAATGTTTTATGTGAAGACGACAATGGAAAGACGCTCATAACAGATATGATAGGTTTGGACAAGGATCAGTGAGAGTTTTTCCACTGATAATGAAAAGAGGTCTGCCAAGGCATTTTGCAGTTTATTGTAAATTTTCATTGACGTTTACGTTTGACCCTGTTAGCTGTTATCCAGATTTTGCACAAGTGTTTAGTTTTGTTGTTATCTTGCCACGATCAAAAGATGGTTGTCTGGCAGGTTCAGGATCCTATAAAGCAAAAAAAAAGGCACTATATGATGCAAATAATAAACTGTTGAACTGGTTTCATCACATAGTGAAAGACACATTCATTATATGAAAATACATAACATAAAAAATGGTAAAATATAACAGTTTTGTCTCACATTTTAGGGTTAATATGTGTTTGGTGATTAAAACCATTTTTGTGTTGAATTTTATCACAAAGAAATATTAGCCAGGCTTCTTCCAGGTCTTTCCAAACAGTATAACCAGTGATGGTGTAATGCTTGAGCGGAGAATTGTTTGGCAGGCTGTTTGGCAATTACTTCTTACCAAGCTACTTTTCTTAATGCTTCACGTCTGGAATCGCTTGATTCCATTCATGATGACCTTGGTGTGAATCTCTGGCCTTTTTCAAAGAGATGAGCAAATCAGTCTTTACATTTAGTAAAAGTCAGGATTGTTTGAACTATATCCAGAGTATATGTGAGCATAAGTGAAGTAAATGCCATCACGATGATGTCCGCTGACCTACATCTTTGCAGCCCTTCATTAATATGACATCACCTCTGTGAGCTGTGTGCACTAATGAGTCAGTGTGGATTTGAGGTCACTCTCTGTTGGAATCATTTTTCACTGACAGCCACAAAGATGTTCTAGATTGGATTTGTTTAAGAAGGCCATAGGCTTATTGTTATTTATTGATATTTTCCACATGACAGCATTAATAGCTGGCATTATGAGAGTTTTAACCATTGCTGTATGATTGATTCAAAAATATTAATGATAATGATTATCAATCACAAAATAAGCATATTTCTGATTCAGAATCATTTTTGAAGACAATTTGGCTTTGCCATCACAGGAATAAATTGCAGAAATTATTATTATTGTTATTATTATAATACTGAGCAAAAGAGACCTCTTTCAATACCATACCAAAAAACAAACACTTAAAATGAAAATTAACAAATTAATTAACAATTAAAAACAACAAAGCAATAACATGGTTACATGTTAACTAGTTGTATACTTTTGTGTATCCCAAATTAAGCTGACCAAAATTGTGACTGACCAAAAAAGCTAAATTGTGGAACTTTGTGATGGTTTGTAGTTATTCTAACAAAATAAAACCTACTTTTTAAATAATATTCTTTTTCTAATAATGTTGGTTGGTGAGTTTAACAGATGCTAGTCAGTAGTAATAATAGTAGTAATAAAAGTCAGAATTCTTGGGTGTCACCGTTTAAAAAAATGTGTACATATTTATAAATTAGAATGAAACATGAAGTGTGGAAGTTTGTAGGCTTGATGTGGAATCAACTTATATTAAATCTTTTGATGTAGAGAAGACTATAAAACACACGTACTATAACTTTCGGAAGACAAAACCAAAAATAACAGTGATGTAAAAGTAAAATTAAGCATATTGCTTAAACCTTGTGCTGTTCTTGGCTGTGCATGTCTGGATTTATAAAGTTTGATTTTAAGAAGGGCCCTGATCATTTCAGTAACATTTCAATGAGGTTAGCAAAGGAAAGATCAGTAAAAAAGGGTATTGCATGAATAATGTTGTAACTAACCAACCAAACCTTGCTTCATTCAGTGCTCACATGCACAAGGGTGAACACACACACAACCTCAGGGTCAGAAAGAAAGGTGGAATCCTGTAATAAAAAACTGAAATATATGAGTATTTAATGCTGGGCACTGTTATGGCTCTCCTCCTATTATCATCTAAATCAAAACAAAAAAGCAATGGCCCTTGTGTAGGTGATATTCAAAAACATTAAACAAGGTTTGGATTGGCTGTAGGAAACAACAGAGAAATATTTTACCTTTTCCTCCCCCTGGAGTCTCTCAGATGAAAATTGGTTTTCTCTACATCTGACAGGGCCGTCCTGTTTATCTGCTTGTACTTAAGGTGTTGCCAGTGCTTTTATTGCTAAAAAATGTCAGTTTTTTAACTTCATTTTAATTGGTGCTGAGGGAAATTCTGATTTGTGGAGCATGAGCTTGTTTTATGTCAAGATAAATCTTCCATTCTTATGACATGTTTGCATCTCAGCAGCTCTGCACACATAAATTGTTCAGCTGACTGATTTTACAAAATGTAGCAAAACATCTACCATAGTATTCCTTCTCTGAAGAAGACTAGAGTGTCTAACAGATTGAATTAATTTGCTTACAGCAAAAGTTCCCACTGGAAAAGAGCTAATTTTAAAAATGCTGAGTTTGACCTCCACGGCCACTAATTCAGGATTCGTTCATTACACTCAATCTTTCCAACCCTGACATATTTGACAACGAAAGTAGGCTTGTTATTGTTGAGCCCTTTGCCTGTAAGTTTCACTGGCCTGTGGAAACACTAGTATAAGTACATTTTTGCGTTTGACCACATGCGCATACATTCATTCATCAATATTTCAGCTGCATGCTTCTGGGATTATTGCGGATTCTAAAAGGAGATGTTCGTGAAGTTGACACGGGCAACTGGATTAATAGATTTCAGATGTACGTTGGTTCTATAACAACCGCTAAATTGTTAGTTCAGTGTGAGTAATGTGAGCAGACAGTGTCTCTTTGCATAAAGTGGTGTGTTGTACAGTTGATTTTGGCCACAGACTTATTGCAGAAATTAGAATGAAACATAAAGTGTGGAGGTTTGTAGGCTTTTGTGATGTGGAATCAACTTTTATATTAAATCTTTTAAGGTAGAGAAGACAATAAAACATCACAATTGGAAGACAAAACCAAAAATAATAGTGGTGTAAAAGTAAAATTAAGCATATTGCTTCAACCTTGTGCTGATCTTGGCTTTGCATGCTGCTCTGGATCTCCTTCCAAATTATTAAGTTTGATTTTTTGACATTTTAGTCACATTTCAATGAAGTTATTAAAGGAAAGAGCAGTTAAATAGTATATTGCATGAATGTTGTTGTAACTTACCAAACCTTGTTCCATTCAGTGCTCACATGCACAAGGGTGAACACACACACACACACACACACACACACAAACTCAGGGTCAGAAAGAAAGGTGGAAAACTAATGTAAAACTAAAACATGACTTTTGGGTGCAAAAAATAGCAATAAAAATGTACAATGCCCTTTAAACTGAAATTTACTGCTAGTATACACTATTATTCAAAAGTTTGGAGCCTGTAGGATTTTATAATATTCTTGAAAGAACTATCAATGTGGAATTTAATCACAGCACAAGAAACATCCTTGCTGAATAAAAGTATTATTTACTTTGAAAAAATGAAACCATAATGACCTCAAACGTTTGAATGGTAGTCTATATAACCAAACAAGTCCTCTTACATTATAGCTATGCTGTGTCCCTGAAGAAATGTGTGGTTTAAAGTGATGACTTAGCAAACAGACCTAAAATATTTTGGTAAGGTACTGTACCCCGACTGAGCCGCTTACTCACATGGAAACTCCACTCCACTCAGTCCATATGGAAACTGAAATGCCTTTGAATGTTTCCATCTGCTTTTAGTGTGCGCAATACTATAAAAGTGTTAGTATTCATAGCTCTGTGAACCTGAGGAGGCTTAGAACCATATAAAGTCCCCATGCAAAGCTGAGATGAAAGCAACAGATGTGTTTGATCTGTGCATACTTTTCTCCCTATTCTATAAAATCTAATATTCCTAAACTTCATATAGAAATTTCTAAATTAAGTCAATACAATGATTGAATATGTATACTGCTAAAAGTCAATAACAAATACAGAAAACATGTAGTTATGCTAACATGTAAAATAGTGGGATTTCTAAAGGATCATGTGACATTGAAGGTTGGAGTAACGATGCTGAAAATTTACAGGAATAAATTACATTTTAAAATACAGTAGTCAACATTTTAAGTTAATCAAAAGTTGTCCAAAAACTTTTAAAAAATGGTGTTCTTGTCATAGGATGACTTTTTAAATATTGACTACTGTATATTCAAATATATATGGCATTTAAATCATAATAAGAATTCACAGTATTGTTGTTTTACTGTATATTTGGTCAAATAAATGCAATCTTTGAGAAACTTTTTTAAAAAGACAAAAAAAACTTTTGACTTGTAATATATTTAAGGGCAAACATTAGACTTATGTATTGCATTTAAAAAATGCCAGTTGAAAAGTAAATTGACTGTTTGATTGTTCAGGAGCTGGCGAGCTGTGGATGGAACAAGAAGGAGAAGCATAGCCTTTCACCCAATGTTGTGGCCTTCACACGCAGATTTAACCAGGTGAGCAATATTTTACTAGTCAGTGTAGACAAAAGGTAAGATTGTTTATTAAAGCTTTAAGCAGCTCTGGTATTTATTCTATGGGCCATTTATTTTATTTATTCCAAAATCAGCTGTTTTTTATTTTCTTCACAACTGGTCTTAATTTTCTAAATGTGATTACAAATATCTGTACATTAGACTAAATTGAAACCAAAAAATATGGTCAGACAAGTTTTTAAGACACTGTCTTAACATAGAGGTAAAATTTTTGCAACTGTTTGCTAAACTTATAACTTGTCTTAAATTGACAGCTGGTGCCATGCGCTATAGACTAGTTTCCTAGATAATTAATATTGACAAATTTACTTGTAGTTTTCGGATGTACGGGTAATTTCAATAAGATCTCAGTTTTGTTTTCTTTATATACCACAGCAGTTTAAGAGAGTTCCAAAACAGCAATGGAGTGTATTTTATTTTCCCTCGTATTCATTTATTTGCTCTTTTCAGGGTTCGAGGCCTAAGTCTATTAGCATCACCAGAAATAACTCATATAATAGAGTCAATGTTATTATAATGAACATTGACTCTGTGTTTTAGTTGCATGTACACAAGCAAATGCTCTGCTCATGGTCAGCTAGAAACCTCACTTTATAACTGACAAAGTATAATTTACATAGATTATTTTATACAGTGTCGTGTAGGTTTTAAGTCCATTAGTGTTAAACAGAAGTCTGTAAGGTTTACACTTACACAAGCTCAAATGGAGGATGTGTCTTGTTTTAAATCATGTGAAATTTGTCTTTTTACTGGATATTGCACTATTTTGTAGCACATTCAGGCGCCTCAGATCCATCATGCTGTTCTATTTAGCTATTATATCTGACAGCTACATTAACTCCTTTAGATAAATGAATACAGTGCACTAGACACATCCAACAAGAATGTGTTTTTCCATACTAATGTCAGCCACTCTTCTTTTTCTACGTCAGTTTTGCCACATTTCTTTTTTATGTAGGATTATAGGCATTAAAGGGTCAGTGAAGTGCATCATAAATAGTGCTTACACAAGCACAACTGATGTTTGGATTGTACACTTTCAGAAAAAGCACCGCTTTTAACAAATGAAAATTACATCCAAGTACCACCTGGTAAGAATAATGTTCCTTGAGTCCCTGCATCCTCTTTTTAAACACCACACACACACATCCTTACACACATTATAATGACGTGACCACTTCACACAATTTGATTGTAAATGCACAACACTTTCTTTATCCCCATTTCTGAAAATACGCCTATAAATATCCGCTTACGAAGGTCAGCAAGCAGTATGAATGAATATGATTTTTATTTAAATGGCATTTAATTTTGGCAGAGCCTAAATGTCGTGGAATGTTAATGTAAGTGCCCGTTTGAGGTCTGCAATTACACTTGCCATTTTGGTCTTTTTAATGTCTCCAACAACCACCAATTCTTATATTTCCAGATTGAAAAAAGGAAAGATTCAGTTTTGCTGCTTAGGTTCACTTGACTGCTCTAGCACTTGTAAATAAGAGACAATGCTCTTTCTAAAAACAGGTTTTCTCATAAATCAACGATTTCCAGTGTTTTTTCATGAATCTTTTTATGTTCATTTTTAGAAATGTATTAAAGTTTTATTTTGAGATCTAGTGTGTGCTGCACAGTTGGAGTCATTGTTGCTGAGAACTTTTTTTTGTTGTTATTTTTATTGTCATCACGGCAATTACATAAAAACTTATTGCCATAAATTAAATGTGTCTATGTAGTTTGCTTTTACAGTCCTTATTCTGCAACGATAACCATGATAATGGTGCATTGTTGGACTCATTTAATTCACTTACTATATTTTCTTTTCTTAGGTCAGTTTCTGGGCAGTGAGGGAGATATTGACGGCTCAAACATTGAAAATCCGAGCAGAAATATTGGGCCACTTCATCAAAATTGCCAAGGTGAGACGTTCTTTGGTGTTTGCTGTTCCAGTGCAGCTTGGTTCCTTTATTTATTAGAAATGTTTTCTTTGTCATTGTTGCCATGGCAGCAGAAATATAACTGACCCTTGGAATTTGGTGTCCTTGTAATTGTCCTTGGTGGTGGATGGTGTTTTATTAGAAATTCAAGCAAGACATGGGCACTTTTAAGAATTTTCCTTAAACAATGGGCAATTGCAATGACGTTATACAAGTCTTGATGGATTAAAGCCTTCTGTTTTAAGTCAGTGAGAATGGATAGAGACACAGCACAGGAGCGGTGAGTGTTTATGGCATAAAATGAGGATGAGAACATCATACAAATGGCTTCATCTGACTGTGATCTATCTCAGACTCAGTTTAAACAGCCTGTAATATATCAGTCTTTCAATTCCCTTCATTTGTGATTAAACATTTAAATCAAAAGAAAATGGAATCCCTTATATTTCTGAATTATCTTCAAATGATGATAGTAAACGACACATCCGGAATATAAATATCTTACTGTCATTGTTACTCACGAACAAAACACTAGAAGCTAAATTTCAATAACTGCAATAACTTCTCTTAAATCATTTTATGCATTTTATTTGACTTTCCATCTCCCTTGTAATTGCTTTTAAGCTGTAATTTTAAAAGTTTATAATTTGGTAAGTTTTATTGCAAGCAAATATCCGCAAATCCACTTTAAAATTAAATTCAAAAACATATTTTATTTATAATTATATTATATTTATCAGAATTATTTTCAGTGTGCTTCATTTGTCTAAAGTCAGTTCTAAATCTTTTAAAAATGATAATAACATTTTGAGTTTGCTTTTGAGTTTTGTTATGATTTTTGTAAATTTAAATCATTTTCAGATTTCAAAGTCATTTTAGCCTCTTCTTCTGTATCTCTTTATTGCATGTGATTTATTTTTTTTATTTAAGCTTTAATTTTATTATTTTAAAAATAAACATTTCTTTTGAAATTATACTTCTATACTTCAAATAATCCAATGTTATTAGATACTTTTTTTGTCGTCCGTGCCAACAATCACGCACGCACACACACAGAGCCATAGGCTGCTGTGAATTCAATCAGTCTACAGTACATGCTCTCCTGAAACTCAATGGACCATGACACAGGAAAACCCGCTGAACGACTCCTTATGGCTGAACACTCACCCTGCACTACCTGCCAGCCCTGAAAGAGCTGTACCCTGCTACCGGCAGACGTGCCCCAGTAAGCCTGAGTGGGCTACGCTAACGGTTGTGCTGATGGCTAAAGCAGATCAGCCAGTGACTAAAAAACCAAAGCAGCATTGCTTTTCCTCCTACTTTCCATAAAGGTGGTTAACACATTGTAGTTCACAGAGGTCTGCCTAGTGGAAAAGAAAAGAATGACAACAGCATGACATGGCCAGAAAACACAGTGGAACAAACAAGGCCTACATTTGTTTATTACATAAAGCATTCAACTCATTTATGTTAAATAAGATTGTGTGTCTTCTGTGTTTTTATAGAAACTCCTGGAGCTGAATAACCTGCACTCTCTGGTGTCAGTGATCTCTGCTCTTCAAAGCGCACCTATCTTCAGACTGAGCAAGACCTGGGCAGTAAGCAAAGACTTTGTATTTCATTTCATTTTTCATTTATTTTATCATTTTATTTAATTTAATTTTTTTGTGTATTTTATTTTGATCTGTTAATGGCTTTTATTTATGACATTCTATTTATTTATTTATTTTAATTTTTTTGTTAATATACTTATTCATTTTTATTCCAACCAATTGAAATAACAAGCCATATATATGGATGTGTGTGTGTGTGCGTGTGTGTGCGCGTGTGCAATAAATAGCTATACAACTAACAAAAGTCATAAAAATACTTTTTAAAGTTCATTGTAAATATGGTTTGCATGAGTACTTACTGTTTAGTTATGACATCATCCCTAGTTATTATTTTAAATGTATAATAATGTAATTTGTGGTATATTACCAAAGCATCATATCCTCTACTGCAAAGGGATTTTCCATATTAGCTTATTTAGGAAGACATAAAGAAAAAAACTTCTCATTTGATATTTTCTTCCCTTACTGGGGAATTATTGTGCATAACCACCAAATGCTAGCTGTTCTGCTGCTTTATAATTTAGCTGACAATGCAGTGTTTGTGTTTATTTCTCCAGAGAGCCCCAGTGCTCTTGGATTTCTATTGATCTTATTTGCAGAGATGTAGATGAGAAGGTTGTCTGAATGCATGGGGACCGTGAAAGAATGAACCCATTGGATCCCGTTCTGAACATTTAAGTGGCTTGGAAAATTTTGAAAGAGCTGTTTCTGAGACCTTGTTTAACGTTGCCAAAGCTTTAAATCTATTTATAAGTATTTGCATCACCCCAGTTTGAGGTCCAAAACCTCTTGGCCTCTTTTCTTGAGGAGAAAAATCAATATGCTGAATAGACAACACTTATAACTAGTCCTCTGAATAAGCAGGGTATGCCAGGATACTTGTAAAAAGCAATATGCTCTAATCGACATTTACAGTATTAAAAATTTAACCTAAAATAATGTTCCATACTTTAAAGTGATGACTGCCTTACAATTTGCATGAATGGTACTTTAAGAAATATGCTTATAGCAATGAGTGTAAACAGATAAAGGTCTGAAAGAGTTGTTAAGGTAATGAGTGACTCTTTAAAAGTCAAATTAGGCAGAGTTCACAGTACTTATTTTGTTGGAAGATGTCGGTGGTACTGAGTTCAGGCTCAATGGGGGCCTTAATGATCTTGGATGCAAGCGACTTCCAGAGTTGACATTCCACACTGAGCCACAGCACTTCTGCAAATTGAGAAAAGATGGAAAAAGAGGGAGCATGTTGTTTATAAGTAATTGCAGCGGGACCGTTTGTCTGATACCACAAGCCCTACTCTCTTGCCATACATTTAGCTTTGCCACAAGGGAATTTTGACAATGCTTAAATGGATATTATGTATCATATTAAATTATGTACTTAGTTAAATTTACATTTAACAAATTCAGTTTGTCAGTGTAACTCATTGATTCTGTGTATATCACACCCAGTTTAGACCTACAAATTAATATAATATAATTATTAAATATGCTAGACTCTATGTTTTTGCTAGACTCAGAAATTGACAAACAGTTGACAAACTGACATCATCTTTAAAAAGCCAGACTTTAATCAGTTCTCTGCGTCTCCAAATGCTTCAGGTCTAACTAAGATTGAAATGTCACATGGCCAGATACTGCATCATTTACAGAGATCATTTCTGATTCGTTGCAGTCTTGTTTTAATAGTAAGCTTTCCTATATGTCATAGAACCCTGAAGCTTGAGTTGGAAAAAATGTGCACATTGAACTGTGGACCAATTTTAATTATAGATTGGAGCATTTCATTTGTTGTCCTGTTTTTAATAAAAAAAGACACTTGCGTGTATTTTCTGACAGTTTTGCCTGACTGTAATGACTGTTTTTGGTCTTTCTGTGCAAATGGTTTCTGTTTCACTGCTCGTGACACAGACTGGATTGAGTAACTCTTTATGTCATTTGTTCCAGCCAATTTCTGAACCGCTTGACTTCGAGGCCTTGTTTCCACTTATTTGAAGATTAACTGCTGATTTCCCAGTGGCACATGCATTGAATTAGGAGGAATATACTGTAGTGCTCACTGGTACACATTTTGGAACAGATAATATAGGAACATGATTTGACATTTTTTTTTATATGTGGATGCAGTGGGGTCTATAAGTCTGAGATCACTTTTATAAAATAGTACATTTTTACACCTACAGTAATTAAAGGATTGAATGCTAGAAGTTAATAGATGAATAAATAAAAACATTGTAACATTAAACGTTAAAAAAATACAAATATAATTTTAAATTATTCTGGAAAAAAAGTTTGACAACCTTGTGGACTTTTTAATAAATTTCATAATCTGATAATAAATTGCAATTTATTTATTTTTTTTGGTTCTGTTGTACATTAATTTTATTTTATACAAATTTATTTGATTTTAGTAAATTTTTGGGACTTTCCACCTTTAGTTATTTATATTTAAAATATATTTGTAGTTAATAAAACTCTCTCTCTCTCTCTCTCTATCTATACATATATATATATATATATATATATATGCACATGAAAACAAAAAAAGTTCATGAGAAATATAGCTTGCATATAATTAGAATAATGATAATCAATTCTAAACTGTTAATTAATTTATTTTGCTATAGTATCATAGTATAGCTTGTAAGTGTATATTTACACATTGTGGGAGTATAAAGTCAAGACAAGCTTTAGAAGGAAAATTGGAGAAATTAAATATATTAAAAAAACTAGTGGCATGTTCACAAAAAAAGTAAAGATGTAAAGCGTTTGTCCAACAGATAGACTGGATTTGTTGACAGTCAGACAGATGGTCTCTTGATTCCAGTGTGTATCCCAAAATTTTCAGGGCTCCTGTGTCTCATGGCCCAAAATTAATACTTACCAGCTGTCAATTGCGAAAAAAAAAGAAAAATGGCTTTGGCAAATAAATAAAACCAGTTGGCCAGTCATTTTATAAGGAATTGCAACAAAGTACATAGTGCTGCTTTTCTAATGCATGGCTCATTTTCTTACTCCCATTTACTATTAATTGATCATCTATTCTGCCCTTGTTCCCCTCTTAAGTTCCTCACAAAAGACAAATAATGAATCTAACTTTTAACATTGCAGCTATGGCTAAGAAGCTTATCCCTGTCAAATTCAGTCTAAGTGGAAAGTTGCGCAGTGGCTCTCTGTCATTACAGCTGCTGATGTATGGAGGCTTTCACGGCTATCTGGAACTGCTACAGAGCACACTGACCTCCATGAACTGTGCTGTAATCAAAGTCAGCCATGTGTTTCTGCAAAATAAAATAAAGATGTTAGTAGTTTAAGGAATCCCCTTACTTTTATCGCCCTCAGAGGTATTGTTTAGCACTGTGTATGTGTCTATGGGAGTGAGTAATGCCACTGTGGCAGCTGCTCAAGCCTTGCACTTGAGGAAGGAGACCGGCTGCTGCAGTGGTCGTGGTGAAGTGTGATGGAGGCTTGATAAAGGAGTTCAGAAAAGGCCTTTGTTTTGGCATTTGGTTGCTCTAAATCAGGCAGAAAATGACTAGTCTTGTTGCCGAGATGGTACTCACACGCACATGGAAATCGCATTCACTGAAACATGTCGGTGGAGTTAGAATTGACCCTGTTCATCATTTTGTAATTGCTTTGTAATTAGTTTTTCCTTAAAATATCATCGGTCTCCCTTTGCTCACAGTACTTCTTCAAATCTTTGTCATAATATTATCATTTCCACACCAGGCTGCCTGATTGATGGTGTCACAATCTAACTCTCCTGCCATGGATTATCTCAGCACATTTTAAAATCAACTGCAGTTTACCACTTCCTTTGTTGAATAAAAATCACTTTTCTGCTTTTCTGTTGCAAGTCCAAAGGAGAAAAATCTTGTGGTTCATTAAGTTCTTTAGGTTCATTTTAGGCCAACATCTTAATGATGAATGAGAGTTTGCTTCCTGTCAGTCTGACAAGAAATGTATCCAAAAATCAGGCTCATTGGAGTAACATGGCTGGTAAATGACTAATATGATTTAATTATTACAGTCTTTCTGTTTTTTGCAGATGCATTACTTTTGCATACAGTTTCTTTCAATTTATTCAATTTCCAAATACCAACTCCCTTAAGATAGGATAGAAAAATGTAATTGTTTTTTGCTTTTTGTTTAAGTTTTTTCTTATTATTTCCTTTAATTTCCGTTTAATAGTTTTAATTCCTTTATTAGTTCTGTTATTTATAATGAATAAATATATTACTGGTCTTGTTTTTAACACCTTTTTGTTTCTATCATCGCACTTCGGAACCTCTGATTTACATATTTTTCACACCTGAGAATGTCGTTTTTGTTTATTAAAAAAAAATATAAAAAATATTATGAAATCTGTCTCCATTGCTTTATTTGTTGATTTGTTTTTGTTTTGTTTGTGTTTGCTTTGCTTAGTTTTTGCCTCTCTATTTTGCTGTTGTTTTTCTTTGATTTGCTTTGCTTTAGCTATTGTTTTTTGTTTGTTTGTTTTTTGTTTAGCTTTGTTTTTGTTTTGCTTTGTTTCATTAGTGTGTAGTTTACTCAAAAGCCTACATAAGACACAGAGGGCATTTTACGCACAGAATTAAGCAAGATATGAACATTAATAA
The DNA here is from genome assembly GCA_032357475.1 of Enteromius thamalakanensis. NCBI lineage: Eukaryota > Metazoa > Chordata > Actinopteri > Cypriniformes > Cyprinidae > Enteromius > Enteromius thamalakanensis. Next base: position 14,217,317 of record JAUCMT010000154.1, on the reverse strand, counting down.
GGGAAAAACAGAACTGTGGTATTACATCTCTGGAGATTGGTGGAAGGTCATCTACCAACTGTGGTTTCACAGACTGTTACTTGCATTGTTGGATAAAAGCTCTCAGCAAGCCTACAAAAGAGTGAACAATGTGTGTATCTGTCTAACACAAGAAGAGCATGTTGAAGTACTTTGTGAAAATTCACTTCAGCATTTGATGTGATAAAGCCATGTGTGATGGAATTCTTCATTTAATTAGCTTTTTGTTAATCCTATAACAGAGGTTTTGCACATGGTCATCCCCACAGATTCAATAGCACATGTGCTGTGAAGAAGCATTAAGTAAAATTATGCCACTCATAAAGGCTTTCCAAACACTGAGCCTGTTTATTACCATTATGCACTTTCTGTAAATGAGAAATCTACCCAGATCCTGGAGTTTTTTTTTTTTTGTTTTCTGACCCTGAAACTCTTTTTACTATTTTCTGCAATTCTCCAGCTGTGGTCCTTGAAGAGTCTTTAGCCAATCAAACTCTACTCCTCGTCGTGTATTAGGATGATAGAGACACATTTCCCTGATGGTGAAAATCGAAATTTTCACTACTTTAGCACTGTTCTTAAAGCCACTTTACTAATTTGTGAAGCTCAATTCTCTTTTTTTATCTTTATCTTTTGCAGCATATTAGAAATATATTCTTTGGTCTTTGTAATTGTGTTAATGATTAAGGGATTTTGGGCTTTTCATTGTTTATTATTTTCATGTTCATAATCACCCTGGAGTGCTCAAAACTGTGTGTGTGTATATATACAGTATATATATATACACAGTACAGGCCAAAAGTTTGGACACACCTTCTCATTCAATGTGTTTTCTTTATTCTCATGACCATTTACAGTACATTGGTAGATTCTCACTGAAGGCATCAAAACTATGAATTAACAAATATGGAGTTATGTACCTAACAGAAAAAGGTGAAATAACTGAAACCATTTTTTATATTCTAGTTTCTTCAGAATAGCCACCCTTTGCGCTGATTACTGCTTTGCACACTCTTGGCATTCTCTCAATGAGCTTCAAGAGGTAGTCACCTGAAATGGTTTTCACTTCACAGATGTGCCTTATCAGAGTTAATAAGTGAAATTTCTTGCTTTATCAATAGGGTTGGGACCATCAGTTGTGTTTTGCAGAAGTCGGGTTACTACACAGCCAACAGCCCTATTGGACAACTGTTAAAATTCATATTATGGCAAGAACCAATCAGCTAACTAAACAAAAAACAAGTGGCCGTCATTATTTTAAGAAATGAAGGTCAGTCAGTCTGGAAAATTGCAAAAACTTTGTCCCCAAGTGGAGTCACAAAAACCATCAAGCACTACAATGAAATTGGCACTCATGAGGACCGACCCAGGAAAGGAAGACCAAGAGTAACCTCTGCTTCTGAAGACAAGTTCATCCGAGTCACCAGCCT
>JAUCMT010000154.1:14199231-14215769 GCA_032357475.1 Enteromius thamalakanensis | reverse complement strand
TAATCCACTGAAAATCCTGATTAATTTGATTAAAAATTTTAATCATTTGACAGCCCTAATATATATATATATATATACTGTATATAGACATCTATTAGCTGTCCCAGTTTTCTGAATGCATGAGCTGTTCATTCCTTATGTGCTTTCTGTTCTGAACAGTTGATCAGTCGAAAAGACAAGGCAACCTTTGAGAAGCTTGACTTCCTGACGTCAAAAGAAGAGAATTACAATCGCATGAGAGAGTACATCAGGTCCCTTAAAATGGCCCCCTGCATCCCCTACCTAGGTAAGTGTTATTAAAAAATAATTTTGAGTCATTTTGCAGAATCCATTCTTGCATATCATGACAACATCCAGACAGAAATGTCTTGAGAGATTTGCTGGCTTTGTAAACAGTTTTTAATGCAGATTTGTTATTAATAAGGCTGTAACTAAAGTTGAAGATGCTTCCTTTAAACTGAATAATAATTCGGGTCCAAGAAAGAAATCATGGCCTACTGGACTAAGCCAGGCTTGTGATATTGACTCATTCAGTTACTTCAGCATAATATCTTTCACTTTGTTTTGATAAGGTTCATTTTAAGTTGGCTGTGAACACCTCATTTTTTTAATTTTTTTTGGCCTTGTCTCAATCGCACTTTCTATGTCGACCAGCAGAGGGTGTTTTAGTACACTCTGGTTCAGTAATGATGATTGAGAAATGTGCCATGTCCTGATTTAGGTGTCAACATAGAAATAAAAAATAACCTTCATCAAATAATTTCAGGATTTCTGTCACCATGCAATGCATAAACTGAAAACTTTCTCTCATGCCACTTCAGTGGGTTTAAAAAGAATGCAGAGATGGAAAATACAATGAAATCATACTGTAGCACTTATTTCCAAATTGGTAGCCCCTTGTTCTCTCTCATGAATAGACTTCTGTCAGAGACTCTCATTGGATTCTGCAGAAGCCCAGTGAGTGATTACTTACTCTCCTCTAAAGGCACTGACAACACTTGAAATGGATGCCTCCCTCAGGATTGTCGCTCTCGTGGGAAACAAAATCCAGATCCTTCACTCAATTAACGCTCTTCTATCTTAGTCATCAGAAGCAAGGTCCATATTATTACTAATCCAGCTGTTAACCCAGAGCCAGACTTGATCAGAATGGGATCCAGAGGTTTTACCTTTAGGAGGCTTTTTGTACCACTTTTGAAGACGTGGAAGTTTTAAACAGCATAACAGACCGTTCAGTATGTCATTGCCACATGCTTGAGTTCCAAACTCATGGTCACAGAGTTTTCCAGGTGCTCTTGTGTCATTGTGGTATGTGAATAACTAAAAGGCCAGTCAGGAATAACATCAGACGGCTGTATTTCAAATTGTCTCTTGGTCTGTAACTTGTGGGCTGGTTCTTTTCTAGAGATCTGAAGTTAGCAAACAGACAGTCACTGTCATTTCTGAGAAGGTAAACATGTGGATAGAGCTGATGCATGCTGTCTCGCTTCTCTCAACCACACACATCTTTCTCATTAACCGAATTTCCTTTACATAATCCACACTGAGTATCTGCTTCCACTTGGGCAGCGTGTCAGTACACTGCGTCCCACTCAACAGAGGGCTTTCTCAGACGCCACTTGTCAGAAAACACTGTACCTGGTGCCGGTAGCTTGTGGTTTAGTTGCAGTGTAACATATTCCCATTTCTGAGCAGCAGGCAGTTGAAACCGCAGGGCGGAAAGACTGTCTGACGTGGCTGAGGTTGTGCAGGCTGTCACTTCGAATTTGTCAGTTTCCACTGTGCTTCTCCAGCGCCCCTTTCCATTTCCCAGTGGGACAAAGGAAAAAGGAAATTAAATGGTTGGGGTTTTGTCAAACACTCTTTTAATTCTGTTTGATGTACTTAGTAGAACTTGTATTATTGATTTTAATCAAAAAATAATAATGAGGAATTTAGTTTGTATGAAAAGAACCCCAGTTTTTATACTTGGAATAGAAGTTAATGGGAAAATTGCACAACATCAAATGTTGTATAATTGCTTTTTTTATGTAATAAAGCTTTGCAAATATCTGTAGTTTTTTGTTTTGTTTTTTTAAAGCTGTGTTCAAGTGTACCATTGCTCTGAGTAATCCAGCAATTTTAATTATTTGAGAATTATTAATTTGAAAGTGACTTCTATAAAGCTGTTATTTGTACATCTCTAAACAATTGACAACAGACAATGGATATTTTGGCCTGCAAATTTGCAGATATTTTTTCAAATGTGATCTTAAATCACAGATCTAATTACCTGCAGAAAAATAACTAATAAAAGCGAAGTAATTTATTATCGTTATATTATTATATTTATTATTATATATTATATATATTTTTTTTATTTCATGTTACATTGAGATTTTAGATTTAGATGTCTAACCATAGACGGGACAAATTAAAATGAGTCTAATACTACAGATACTTAGTGTAGCTTTATTTATTTATATTTGAATAACATTTTGGTAACACTTTAGAATAGGGACCACTAATTCCCTATTAACTACAACTTTTCCCTCAATAAATTCCTATAATTCCCAAAAAATTGTCTCTTTTGACTAGTCAGTAAGGTAGTTGTTAAGTTTAGATATTGGGTAGGATTAGAGATGTAGAATAAGGTCATGTAGAATAAGGCATTACTATGTGCTTAATTAATACAAAAAAATGGCTAATATTCTAATAATGTGTGCATGCATGTAAGCTCTAGTTAAAAGACCAAAAAATAAAGTGTTAGCAATATATCTTTACCTAGTCAGAGAACAAATTTGCCAGCATTTTTGGTAGCATTTTTAAATGAATTGCTTGTGATTTTCACTTTTTTCTCATAAACTTGTCATGTCAATATGCAGTATCTATATGCATATCTATATGTTTTCATAGATGGTAAGTTTGTTCGGTAGCTCACGGAGTACAGAGATGTACTTAAGAGACGAAGAGCTCTGTTCGAATCCCATGTAACTACGGTACAACGAAACAGTTCAAATCTGCATACAAGGTAGTTGAAATGGCACAGTTGCATCAACAAATGCGTTTTTATGTCAGTTTTGCATTTGCAACACTATCGGGTAAGTTTAGAGTTGGATTTGGTGTAGGGCATATTCTCAACATGATAGAGCATTAACTTTTAGCAGCAATCCACGGATATTTCAATTCTGAACCGCCGCAATGCGTACCTGAAGCAATGTAATAAAATGTGCCAGGGTTACGAAGCTGTGTTTTAGCACCACTCAGTGGACATTTCTCTTTGAAACTGCGGCAAGTAAAAAGTTGCACAAAAAGTGCTCAGAGGTACATATTTTTGTCAGACCAGATAAATGGTACACCAATGTTCAATTGATTCACAGACAAAGCCGTACATACTTTATTGCAACAGAACTTGGGGAAATCAGTTACACAAACAGTATATTACAAATGACACATTATTTTCAACAATATTACGTTTATATGTACATAAACATGTTGGATCTTCATTTGACACCAACAGCTAATTTACACAGTAAATACAGTTTAGATGGAGCAATTGATGACTGTTTTAAGATGTGTTTTTAAGTTTATTTATGCATTAACTACAGCATTATATGAATTTTATACATGACATTCCTGAAATAAATTATGAGTCATTAATCTCATCAGGAAATATATATTCTCATAGCTTTGAATAAACGAGAGAAAAGCATAAGCTATTTATCACTGGATTGGATCTCCTGTGTCTTAGGTGTAACAATGAATAAGTACTGATCAGAGTTATTTTCAAATATTTTATGACATTTTTAACAAAATAATTCTAAACAACAGATGACAGATTCACTATTGCTCTGCATTTAAAAAAAAAACAGGTTTCACTTGATTTGATTGAACTAGAGTGAAAAAAAATAATAATAATGACTTCCTAGTAACAGTTGTTGTAAGGAAAACAATCTTCATTTTCTGTGTTGTATCTTGCTTTCTTTTGTAGTCCCTGACAATTTGTTGTCTCTCAGTTTGACCACATAATCTTATCTAACTATGTTACATAAGAAGCCAAACCACAATCTGAATTAATTGCACTTCATAGGTTTTTGTGCTGCTCAGTGGAAGGTGTTGGGGTTGGGTCGTATCATCATCACGACCTTCTTGAGAGAGTAGGCGCCTCCTCTGAATTCAGCCCAGTACACACCGTCCTGATAGCGACTGCGGTAGTGTCCTCCTCTGTACCAAACGCCATTTAGATTTGAGTGGGCACAGGCATTATACCACCAGCCTCCCTTTTGATAGTGGGCACAGTTGCCTGAGGATGAAAAAAAAAAATAAATCATGTTTTTTGGTGTGTATGGGTCGATAAGTAAATGCTAAAATCGAAATTTAACTGATACCTGTGTATACGTCATGATCCCTGTCCAGAGTGGTGAACTGCTTCCCGTTGTGCCATGTTAATGAGTCACCGGCATTGCCATGGTAACGCCCCACCCTGAGCTTATAGAAGTCGCTCTCAGGTTCAAGACGGAAACTTGCGTACTCTGCAAATGTCTTGCGTCCAGACCAGTCCTCTAAGGTGACCAGCAGCTTGTAGTTCCCCTGGTTGGTTATCCAGTATATGTTCTCCAGACCCAGCCAATACTCTCCATCAATGTTTCCAAAGCCTTGCTGTAATAAAACAGAGGAGCTCCTGCCACTGAGCATTTGATGGACCAAGTAAAATATTTATTTTAGTGTACATTACTTAGTCTATGTTATTTTGTCATGTCCTTGAGGCTGAAAAATGACATTAACTATAGGGTTTGTTTTTCTCTTTCTTGTCGTTTTTTCGTTTCTTGTTTTACTCGTAGGCCTGTCATTAGCCAGCGCATTCTTTGCACCGATAGGCATCTTTTTTGAGCTAGTGAAACACTTGTAATTCCAGCTTTCCTTGTTTAAAACTGTATCTGCAGGGCTGTTTGTTTTGCGCTTGGCAAGGGTTCAAATTGAGTTTTTTCAAATTCTCTTAACTTGCTACTAGCTCTGAACACATTATTGATTCACCTGTATTACATACTGTATATATCATACATAAAGCTTACATATTATTAATTTTCAGGGGATGATTTACTATGTTTTTATTTGCATTGAGGCATTTCAGCACAGTGTGGTAGTTTCTGTTTGGCATATGTTCCTCGTTAAACCTCTTCAAGTGTGTGGCTCTGTACATTAACTGCCGTACGGTTTAGTTTATGCAAAGATTTATAGATGTAAAAAGTAAAACGCATGCAAGTTGTTACCACAGAAACATAAATTTACTTGTTTGTTAAATTTGCCACAATTGGTAAAGGAAGGCATATATCACCTATATTGTATGTTAATTTTACTGCTCATTTCCCCTATTTTTCTGTCTGTAGGCCATGTAGATATTTATCATCCAGATGTAATGTAGATATTTATCATCCAGAATTGGCTCACCTTATATGTCTCCCAGTTTCTGAAGAAGTTGACAGAGCCATCCATTCTTCTCTGGATGACCGTCCAGCCGCCAGGATCCTGTCTTTGATCGCACCACACCTGCATCAGTTTGTTGGTATTCTCCGGCTTCACTAAGTGCATGCCACTGTTAGTGTGACCGTCCTCCAGAGCCTCCAGACAATCCTTCCAAGGACCTTGAAGAACAAAAAAATGAGAATTTACCTCATGCAAGATGTATCCTCTATACTACATGCTCATAGAAGTTGCATTTTTTCATATATAAAGCCTCCTGCCTGTTGCTGGCAGATCTCTTACTTGAAATATGACTCTGTGATGGACAGAAATACTGTTGGGCTTGAAGGGAAATTCAGGTGCAAACTGAATCAATTGTATAATCAAAGGAAGTCATACTCAGGATCCCCCCTATACCTTTCTCAGTTGCATCTAGTCCTGCTAAGTCTCTTGTTCCTCTGTGGCACAGCTGGAAAAGCTCTTAACGTAAGAAGAGGATTGACCTTGGCTGCCATTCTGGCCTGGGAAGTTGCCTCTTCTGTTCCAGCCAAACATAACGCTGGCACGGGTGCCAAAGAAAGGCCCATTTGATAAATAATGCAGTAGCAAGTAGATTAGCAAGCACTTCCAAAGTTCCCTGGGAATAGAGCAGTGTTTTTATAGAGACGTGTCAAAAATGGCTCCAATTTTCATAGTTTTCCAATGAAAACCAGAAGAGCATCTATAATTTAGCTGTCTTTAAAATCATTCCCTGCATCCAAATATTTTCTTTTTTCTCTGATCCTCTTTTTTAAACTATAGGAATAGGTTGATACACACCCTGGTGAAAGCAAAAACATCTTAAACCTGATTAGGCAGGTTGCCTCCTAGCCTGGGCACTAAACCAGCTGGGAAGGAACCAAAGGAGAAAAGTCCATGCTAGTCTAAGCTGGTTTATGCTGGTTTGGGGTTGGTTTATGCTGGTCTGGTTAACACAAATATGACATTCACTTGGAAAACCTTACTGGTGAAGCTGATTCTAAATATTAAATTGGTTTATATGATCTTTTCAGGTGGGAAAGCAGTCAAACTTTAACAAAACCTTAAGAGACTTAAACTCTTGAAGAAGATATATTTTAAGTGCTGTTCTTACTGTAAGCCTTTTAGTTATCTGACATCTCAGCCTCAAATCGCTTCTGAGGCCTTGTGGTTTACTTACAGTAGTCTGGAATATTTTAGTGTTTACTCTCATCTTGTAGCTTATAAAAAGTAGGCCACCTGCCCGACGGCTGGCCCTCACTCACAGTCACTCCAACCCCTAGGACTAGGTACATTTACAAATAGCTGGCTATGTTTTGTACCAAGATGTAGGCAAGACTTTGGACCAGTCAGTTTCACTTGTAGCATTACTTATTGTGCACACTCTCATAATTATTTTTTTCCCCCCCTGGATTTCTGATAACAGACCCCAGACCGCTGGTCACATAGGCTCCAGTGCACAGTCCAATGAGCCGATGTGTGTGTGTGTGTCTCTGAAATCTCTCTGGCTGGCTGATTTTCACTGCATGCCAGAATAGGAGCCATCACACTACCTGACAAATTTAAGATAACAACACAGATGGGGCTCATTAGCCCCTTACAGTGAATAAAACTGAATCCATTCCAACATTCCCAGTCCCAGGAGGAGCATATTAAACAGCTTTTTTATTAGGTCAGTAGATTATTTTTTTTTTCTTCTTCTTCTTTTTTTTTTTTTATCTCAAGAGGCATCAAATCTGTTAATACAGTAGATTGCATCATACGTTTATTAAATAATAATAATAATTAGTAGAAGTGGTAGTAATAGTTTTAATAAGTAAATAAAAATATAATTTCAAAGAAGTGATGTGTGAACATTTATATAATATACAATTCAACTTTTTTTGGAGGTTTTTCATTACATACAGTAAGTCAAAGGTTTTTGAACAGAAAAGTTTTTAAAGAATTCTCTACTGCTCACCAATTCTGCACTTATTGTTATCCAAAATACAGCAAAAGCAGTAATATTGTGGAATATCTTACTGTTTCTATTTGAATATGTTTTACATTGCACTTTATTCCTGTGATCAAAACTAGATTTTGAGCATCATTACTCCAGTTTCCAGTGTCATATAATTAATCAGAAATCATTTTAATATGCGGATTTGCTGTTCAAGAAACATTACTATTATTTTATTTAATACAGTTGAGTGCACTTATTTCAGCATTCTTTGACAAATACAAAGAAATTTAGAATACAGAAGGAGGAAATTACATAAATACTTTTATTTAGCAAGAATGCTTTAAATCAAAAATTATATATATATATATATATATATATATATATATATATATATATATATAAACAACAGTAATAATAATTAATATTATTATATATGTGCATATAATTATAATTTAAATAGTAAAAATATATTTTAAAAAGTATGTTTTTGCTTTACTTTGGATCAAATAAATGCAGGTTTGGTGAGCATAATGTACTTACAAAAGAAACATTAAAAATGTTACTGCTACTTTTGAATGGTAGCGCATATAAAACATCTTAACATTTGGTATTTATTATTGATTTAGAAGAATGTTACTGCTTCTGTCAGACCTTTGAACTTCACTCTATTTGTGCAAATTAAATTTTGAATTTGTATTAGAGGTTTTATTAGTGTTTTGTGCTTATTTCGGATCACATTTTGATTCTGTACATGAAAAGCACTCCACATTCTTTGCCTCATTATCTTGGAGCCACCAATGTCTTACTCTCCCTTGGAGAAGTCTGCTTGTCAGCAAATTAGAAACTCATTTTAAGCTCCCTTCTGTTTAATTGGTTGTAGAACATTTTACACCATGGAAACTTGCCACTTAATGCAAAATTAGGCCCAAAACAAGTATTTGAAAAAAAGAAAGTAAAGAAGACAGGAACAAAACAGAATAGATGAAAGCAGGTTTAAAGGTATCTTTTGTTTTAATTAGGACAGTGATATTAATGAGTGCATGAGTCATATTTAAAATCCTGTAACATTTGCTGTTTTAAGATTTTGGTTTACTTGTTCAAGGGGCTTTATGGAGATACATTTAGACAAAGACAGCTGTTATGTCCGGCAGACAAATGGACAAAGTTTAGATGAGGTGTGTATGAGAGATGGAATGAGAGATGTTCTGAACAAAAACAGTTTAATGGCAGACAGTGGAAAGAAAATCTGCTTTTCACTGCAAAGATTGTAGCTAACATGCACAGAGATGAATGAGGTGTTGAACTGGAGATGAACAGGAATCCATGAAGTGAAGTGAACTTTAGAGGAGATATGGTAGGAAGAAGGGAGGAAAGGGAAACCGAGAGGCTTTACAGATTTTCAGTGGTGTGGGTCATGTTAAAACAACTTGGCAAATCCATCAGCAGACCATTTCTCAGGAAGACCCAGGCCTGATAGAGCTCAGTGTTTGTGTGGGATGTCTGGGTCATGCATGTCTGGTAATCCTGGAATAAATGACTTCATTTCAACAAAGTGCTGCTTTCCTCTCTGCCCTGCTCTTTCATCACCGCAGCTTTACTATCGCAGCTTTAAATCTTTTGATTGTATGGATTTATATTATTTTTGCCCATGAAAATGTCCAGAACAATGGCAAATATGACAACATCTTTTTATAGAAATTTTATAACTTTAAAGAAATGTTCAGAAACAAAATATAATGATGTACTACCATACACATAGTTAAATGCAGAGTATAATGGCTCGTATAGGCAATTTCATATTTCAACTCAGCTTCTTTCCTTCACTTTTTTTTGTCCTCTGTTCAGAATTATATCCTTCCAGAGCTCTTACTGTAGTCCCATTGTGAAAGCTTGACTCTCATTGCAGGCAGACCTAGCCAGGAAATTGCTCATGTCACCAGATGGAGTGGAAATATAGCCACTGAAAGATGCCTTTTTCATTTTTGCTGTCTTAGTTTAAATAATAATATATAATATATAGATAATATAAGCAAAATATTATGATATATTGCAATGCATTATGATGCACCTTAAAGAAAAGTGGTTAGGAACTGCATTAAGGCATTAAGCTGCATTATTTGCTTCTCATTTAGAATATTAAAATCATGTAAAATAAAATGTAAGATTTAGTCTGAAATTGATCAAATATGTTAAATCGAACATAAGTTTTTGTTTTCCATGTTTAAGAATGCCACCCATGTGTGTGACTCAACGAAAAATATTGTTTACGGTATTCATCATCTGACCAGATTAACAAACTAGATGTTGACATTTCAAAGCTGCGATAACAACAGATGCTTTATTATCACGTTTCTGTGTGGGAGCTGCTATGCAGAGAGAATTTGAGATGAAGGAACTTTGATAGGCAGCACTTGATAATGATGGACTGTGAGAGAAAATTGGCACTGGAAGCCACATAGGGATAAAAGTCATGGAAATATCACGCTTTGAAGTATTGATGTTTCTTCTGACATTTCTGTACAGTCTTTTTAAACCTCATGTCTTCACTATCATTTTCTATTAATTTAATGTGTCTTTGCTGAATAAAAGTATTAATTCCTTTTACTGAAAATCTTTTTAAGAGTACACTTGGTGCATGTATTCCATGCAGGAATTCTCATTTCGGTTTTTCCCTTCTAATGGTGCATGCAAGACTGTAGGAATGAAGCTGAGACTCACCTGAGGGTTTGTTTGTAGTAGATGGGCTGTGAGTTCCTCCTGGCATGGTGGGGAGAGGAGCAGGAGGTACTTTGAGGTTCTGATCGCTCTGGATCTCGTTGGTGATCTGGTTGTTACGGTTAAAGTTTGGTGGCTGGTAGGGTTTATTGAGTGGTGGTGAGGGTCTGGGTTGAGGTTGGTGCTGAGGTTGGACCGGGACCCTGGGGACCACCACCGGCGGTCCCCTCTGACACTGCGCCTCAAGAAGGGCAATGAGCGCTGACTGGTTATTGGCCAGTGAGGCGAGGTGCTGATACTTATGCTCAAGGTCTTTATAGCGGTTAGTAAGCTGCAGCATCTCGGAGGTCTGGTTAAGGATCTTGTTCTCCAGTTGAGATAGCTCCAGGGCATTGTCCCTCTTGCGGATGATCTCATGCAGCAGCTGCATGTATAGCTGTGTCACTCGGGAATTCATATTACGGGACTCTTTGCGCAAAAGCTTCACCTCGTTGACGATGCCACCGTCGACTTCTACAAGCTGCTGCAGAGTCTCGATTTGTCTCTTCTGCTTGTGCAGCTCTGAATTGAGGAGTTCCAGCTCCTGCTTGTTGACACGGTTCTCCAGCATGGCCTCAGGCTCCTTGGAGTTCACACAGATGGCTCCAGTGACTTTCTGTTGGGGTACGATGAAGGTGTAGGAGCACTTGTCCTGCGGCGGAGGCTCGGGGGCCCGTCGTGTGCGAGAGGTCGACAGGAATTCAACCTCTGGACCTTCATCACTGCTGTCAAACTGCTGAGTGCTGCCCTCCGTTTCAGGAAACGGTCCACTCGCCAAGAGCAACACCAGCCATACCAACATAGGGACATCCATGACCACACACCTGTAATTTAAATTTTTTGTATTTAGAAAATAATTTAGCAAAACAAAAATGTAGTTTGGCATGATCTTAAGACAAAGGTTAACTGCTGATAAATATCTTCATATGAAATCATTTGACTGTTTATGTCAAGATAACTTTTAGGTTGCATAATACCCTTGGAGTGATTTATTAATTTATTATATTTGTGTAGGCAACTAAGAAGAGAAATGAAAGAAAAGAACAGAAAGCTGCTTGGTTTTAAATTCACTTCTGTTCAAGTTGTGTTCTAAATAGTACTATACTATTGATAACAGACAAAAATATTTTTTTTTTGCCAGAGAAACGTCTCCCAGTTCCTTGAAGGAACAAGACACTATGGGGATCGCCTCCAGCGTGACGGCTCTGAATCGTATGTCAAATCAGTCCAATGAAATGGTCAGACATCATAGCTGGGTGACGTCACTGGCCAGGAAGCATTAAAGCGGACGGCTTCAGCTTTTGCCATGAAGCGAGCGCAGGCAGGGATGCCGGAAGTGTGGTTACGAGAGGCGGCATCCCTTCGAGGAACTGGGGTTACATATGTAACCTTGAGACATTACTCTTCACAAACTCGTGCCCCGTCAACGAGACGCTATAGGAAACAAGATTGCCCACACTCCCAGACTTGCAAATCCCTGCCTAGTGTGTGTACCTGAACAACTAGGGCAAGAGAACAGAAGCAGTATTAGTGTCATCCACAATTCATCTACTCAGAGTCGGCTTGGTCTGTAACCCTTTCTTAGGGGAACCGAAGCAGACAAGCAGCTGCTCACTCTTGCTTCACCTTAGCAGCTCTGTGGACATATGTGTCATATGAGTACAGCCGGCTGCGGTGTGACTGTACTGTAGGTACCGTAGGACTGTAACCCACTCGCGGGTACAGGAAGACCTTGGCCATGCCAGGCGCAAACTCTAAATGAGAAGAGGATACTGAGAGGACCTGACTGTCACCTACTCTCCTCTGAGAACATGGCTCCAACAGCAGTGTGGTCTTTATCGTCAACAGATGATCAGGGATCTACTCTAAGGGCTCAAAGGGCAGCCCACAGAGGGCCTCTTAACACCACGGCCAGATCCCATGTTGGAACTGGGGATCATACTGGTGGCCTCAACCTCAGCGCACCATGAAGAAAATGTATAACCAGGTCGTCTCTACCAACTGTATGTCCATCGAGAGGGGCGTGGTTAGCTGATAGTGCCGCCACGTAAACCTGAGTGGAGTGGGTGACCCTAGTGGAGAATCTGGCCTGCAGGAACTCCACCACTGTACCAACTGGGCAGTTAACTGGGTCTACTTCGTTGACTACTTCGTTTAAGAGACCTAATGCTATGAGTTGTGCCCACTCAGGGACCACACTCATCATTTCCATCAACTCTGCGCGAGGGTGCACAATGGTGCCCCCTGTCTGTGAGAGGAGGTCCCTTCTGACTGGAATCTCCCACGGAGAGCTGTCTAGGAGGGCAGTCAGGTCCGAGAACCTTACTCAGTCTTGTTATGCAGGCAGTCAGCTCCCTCGAGAGCTGCCTCTGCGTGCTTCGTCCCCAGGCAAACTACACACAAACTGTGTGTCATCCGGCAAGATGAAGCGTCTGCACAGATTAACACACATACGATAGCGTGAGCCACCTTTGCACATTCTCTTTTCTTTTGCTTTAGAAATTTCTATACATATAAACACAGAGGGCTTCGCTGAATGACAGAAAGCTGTAGCCAGCTGCATTCCATGTGCTTTTATGCTTCCTGGTTGGTGACGTCACCTGCCTATGATGTCCCACCATTTCATGAACTGATTTCACATATGATTTAGAGTCATCATGTTGGAGGCATTCCCCATAGCGTCTCATCTACGCGGCTCAAGTTCCTGAAGAGGAACTAAAATTTGATGGTGCCTTAAGAAGCTCAGGTGAAGCATATATCATTCATATCACAACAATCAAAGTTGCCTTTGTGCATACAATTCCCTAAATCATTTTGGAACAGTCAGAACTATAATCCTCAAAATACGTATATATTTTGATACCACCTTAAGGGTTTAAGGATATATTTTTCCATCCTTGAAACCTATGGGAGACATAAGCCTTATTTGCCCCTTTATCTGTATGAACAGGCCTCTAGCTTAACCAAACTAACACAACCCCAACTGATCTAGACAGGAGATCTGGCACCTCACTCAACATCTGTCATGCCAAAGAACTCGTTACAACAGGAGTCCGTCATCTGCCCCGGTTTCTAACCCAGCCATGCAAACTCTTGATCTCTGAGGACAGATTAGGTTTCTCTGAGAGAAATGGTCTGGGAAGCCACCGTGTTCCTCCAGCACAGATGGAGAAACAAACAGGAGTGTGGCTGACCCTCACAGCAGGGGAATTATGAGGCTCTGTGGCCCCATATTCTGTACATTTTTAGCTTCACTAGAGCTTCTAGATTTATATATATATATATATATAAATGTGTATATTGAAATAACTTTATTTTACTTTTATCAGTTTTTATTTTAACTTTTAGTAATTTTGTCATAAATTTTTTATAATTTTATAACTTTTTATTGTTATTATTTTAATAACGAAAAACTTTTTTTTAAAAATAGTTTTCAGAAACAACACTGTTGCCATAATCTGGTCAATGTTGACCACCCGCACCTAATACAAAAAACATATACCATTGATCAATGGAGCTGCCCCAGTTGCAAGGTGACGCAAAGTGTTTAATTCTGCTGAATGGATTGTTTGGTCATAATGGGTGTCCTGGCAGGACTTTGCTTTGGTAAGCTGCCATATGAATAAGTTCTCAATGACGGCACTTGGTTATCTGAACCTTGCCACAGGCTTGAACATCGCTGAGGGAGAACGGAAAATCTGATGTAGCTGTAGTTCACACAAGCACTGGGATTTTACTCTAATTATAAGCATGTATTACATCAAATGCAATGTTCAAGGCATGCATAAACCATGCCCGAAAAAACTTACAGGACCCAGTAAATGAATATTGAATTAGGGCTGGTTAATGAGCTACAGTATTTTTTAATTGTTTTCTATTTAACTTTGCTTCACGTCTTGATTTTTTTCAATGTTAAATTAAAGTTTAACATTTCAAAATACATAGTTCATTTTCTGTCTTGCATTTAAATGTGTAAATGCATTCATGTAAATGTTTTAATGGACCTATCTGACTATTGTACCGAACAGCATGTCAAACTTTTCATTCTGCTATTCCTCACTTTTGTCATTTGTAAACATGCAGGGTTTGTTCAGATTGTATGAAGGGTAACATATGTTTCTATGATAGTTGAAACTGACACCTGCTTTCAATGGATTTATGTCATTTTGGGTTAAGTCTCCAGCAAGGTATGACGTGATTTATTAGCCTGATTTATTTATTCACAATGAAAATACCAGTTACATAAAGACCTGTAATGTCACAACACATGGCCTTTTATATTCATGACATGAAGCCACATTGTGTTGTTTACCCCAAATTTCAAAGAGAGTGAGCAGATTATTGGAATAGCAGCCGGGGGGTGTCAGGAAGAGAGGACACAGTGAGAGGAGGAAGGATGCCTGTAAAAGCTTTGGGGAACACTTCTTCCTAGAAAGTATAACTAGTGCTTCATATTCAGGAACTTTAATTGAAAGCTGCTGTTGGAGTTATAGAGCGGCACTGCAATGAATGAATAAATCCGAGGGTAAAACAAATCATTTGAGTCAATGATTCAGTGAAACAGTGTTTCTGAATGAATCAATTAAGTGAATGATTCAGTAATTCAGTCATTACTGAAAAAGTATCAAGTCTGTTGTATGATAGAGCAGTTTCATGAGCTCTAATTATTAATGACCCATGTCAGAAGAACAAATTAGCATCTTTACATTTTACAGATCTCATTTTTTCCAAAAACATTCTGTTCTGTCAGCCTGTTATCATCATGGCACTGCAAAAATACAAATCTGACAGCAGAGTTTTTAGGGTATTATCTGGAGAAAGAGGGATTGCTCTGCTCGTTAGTTGAGTTTTATAACATATTCTGGGAAGACAGCCAGGGGGGAGTTCAGTGTTAACATCAGGAAGGTTTTAGAAATATTAGCATTAATGGATGGATTTTTACTGGATGAAATTTTTACCATTATAATTAACATCTCTGCTTGTTTAGCTGTCTCTCTGTTGAGGATTAATGCAAACAAAATGTAGGTTGTTTATTATATTGTGGTTGTTTATGCACAGTAACCACAATAACAGACCTTTGCAGATGAAGTCAGCAAATGCACAGGAAACCTGCAATCTGTCTGTCCACATCATGACTTCACCACTGGGCCAGCATATAAGTATTCATCTAATAGCAGGCTTGCCATGCAATTCTTGTTGCCTCATTCTATTCATCCCCTTCTGTCTTTGACAGTACCCTTCATGTTCTTACTGTTTAAATATATGAGAGATGATCTAAGAGCTGTTTGTCTTATTTGTGCTGCCAAACTATTTTCGTATTTCCAGCCACTGATTTTAAGTTACATAATCCACGCAGAAAAAAAAACAAAAAACATGTGAGACATAAACCTCCTGGTGTTTTCTGTCCCATGGAAAACTTTTCATTCTCACGTCCTTATTCTGTTAACAGGACATGTTTGATTAAGACTTTTCAGTTGTGTTTCACTCCTCACAAACTGCTTTTGTCTTTCTGATCGTACTTAGGGATCAAGTGCCAGAAACTTTAAAAACTGTTGACTGAAAAGAAATATCTATAGACGTCTATTGAAAACTCTGTTTAAGCCGGTAGCTAAGTTTTGAAACACCGTAGCTGGTTTCTAGGTAGGTAGACTACAGTCATTATCAGATCATCTCTAAGCAGGTCATGTTACACAAACAATCCTGACCACTTAAAACTACTGTGACCAACAAGCTGGAGTAGTATAGCTGGTCCAAAAGGATTTACAAGCCAATGACCAGCAAGAAATCAGTTTACATGTTCCAAAACACAGCTACAACGATGGATTTTCAGGAAAGGCAGCTACTCATACCAGATTGGAATTGGTCACCATTGCCCATAGCAATGCTGTATATAATCTAGAATATGCAGTTCTGATTGGTCAGTTGCTGCGTACAGTGTTCACAACTGAAGTTTTGATTAATAATATGCATTGCTCAGAATTTTATTTGGACAGGTTTAAAGTCGATTTTCTCAATATTTGGAATGGGTTTTTTTCACCCTCAGATTCCAGAATTAAAAAAATAGTTGCATCTCAACCAAATATTATCCTGTCCTAGCAAACCATACATCAATGGGAGGCTAATTTCCTCTAAATAAAAAATACAAGCAATTATGTCCAGGGTCATATATGTTTCTTGTATTACAAAATGGACTAGCTCTCTCTTGTTTGTTATCAATGATCATTTGTATTAATATATATGTTACCGGCAATGTGTGAAATCCGGCATTCTATAGAATGCCTGGCGGTTTTAGGCAAAGTGTGAAATAACGGGTTTTTGTAAAAACGTTGCATACTTTTCCTAGGCATTCTATACAATCCCTAGGCATTCTATAGAATGACGAGTA
>JAUCMT010000154.1:14188895-14199131 GCA_032357475.1 Enteromius thamalakanensis | reverse complement strand
CTATGAATTTTGCCTAAATAAACTCTTAATTTTCTGTTTATAAACAGGCCGTCAGTTAATTTGTTAATAGTAGGCATGCTAATAGTTAATAAAGAGAATTGCTGCCTGTACTAAAGTGTTAATATAATATTTCAGTTTTCACTGTATTTTTGATCAGATAAATTGGCGTTGGAGGGCATATAAAACTATAAATAGTCACAAAAGTAAAAAAAAAAAAAACAGAACAAAAAATACAACATTTTAGGCCTTATCGACTTCAAACTTTTGAACTGTGGTGAATCAATCAAGTGTGAAAAACAGAGCGAGTTTTCTTTCTTTTTCCTGAAAGGAAAAAATAATGATGGTTTCCACCAAAGAGTGTATTTCATGTGAGGCTGAGGAACCCCCTCGTGCTGCTGTAACAGACCAGTAATGATAGGTTGGAATCGCGACTTGTTGGATATACTGACAGAGTGTCAGACGGCCGGGGCAAAGCAGCAGGCAGCATCTCGTGTGAGCTAATGCTGCGGGCGGCATGTGGTTTCACTGCGGTGTGTGAGCATGTGCCTCTGTGTGTGTCTGCGTCCATGTGTTTGTGTGTGTCTGTGAAGGGGAATATCTGTGGTTTCTCTGAGTGGAACATAAGATGTGTTTGAGAACATGTGATTCAATGGAGACCCTAAGTCTAAGAGCTAGGACTCCCCATCCAGCATAAAGAGACAATGGAAATGTTTTCGTCTGTGTGAGTGGCAGGACAAGAGAAAGCACATCTGCCTAATCCACAGAGCTGTCATTACCCCTGTGGTGGGAACAAAATCCTCCAGAGCCTGTCCTTCTAACACGCACCTTAAGAAGTGTCCCGACAGGTCAAAGTGAGGTTTACCTCGTCCAGTGTTCCATTACAGATGTGGCATAACTTGCAAGCTACAGCATGACTGAACTTCTTTTGAACTATTCCACATATTCCTCATAAAAGATAAAGAAACACCTTTTAAAAGGGAAAGAACAATAACTGATTGGAACAAGTTCTGCCTTGTTGTGCACTATTAACAATATACTTCGGAATGGCGTTTAATTCCTGCGTTTGACTTAAATTGAAAATGAGGTAGGACACAGACAGGATGCAGAATTGTGCTTTAAAAATAGATTTTAAATGGAATTTTATCACATTCCTCATATTCTCAATGTATCGTGTTTCCAGGTATTGGTATACATGATATAAATAATCACTGTTTTGTTTCCCAGCAAGCTCTTTTTACTTGTAATTTAATTCAAGGTACTGTATTATGAAAACACTTTTTTTTTTATTATTAAATTATTTAAAAGAATGATATTTAACAATATTTTGATAATATATAACTTAGAATTAATGTAATATGTGCTGATTTGGTGCTCACAAAACATTTTGGATTGTTATTAGTGCTGAACAGTTGTGTATCATAATATTTTAATGGAAACAGGATTCTTGGATTCTTCAAAATGATTATTTCAAAATAATAAATTTTTTCTGCAAAAGAAAAAAAGGTAATTTCGATACTGAACTTATTTTAGATGGATAATAAATTATGTGTATCATAAATTAGAAATATGTTTTAAATGATCCATTTGATTACTTGATTAAAATAATAATTTGTTGATATTAGATTGTTGATGATAGATTGCATCATACATCAACCAACTAACTAATAAACTACAATCTCAAAAAATGTCACATCTGGTAAGTCATTCAAATTTAACATGTTGTGTGTTATGGCCAATTCATTTCAATTCAGAGCCACGCTCTTAAATTTTGATCAAGATCATTAGTGCAGTGTACATTCATTTACATCAGCTGTCATTACTCCTATTCGGTCTCACTGTGTCATGATCACAGTGTTTGAGTCATTGCTTAGGGTCTGAGGGAACACAACTGCTTGATGTCTTCTTTCAGTCTTTTCCTCTCGCTCCATCATGCCCTTGTTCTCTTGCCTGCCCTTCTCATTTCAACCTTAGCGTGGCATTCCTTGAATTCCGCCCCTCCTCATTAGGCTGAGCCAAGCTTGCCATGTACTAACACACACACAGAGAGAGGCTGGCGAAGGCTGATGAAGTCCTCACCTCACACTTGTGCCTGTGTGCCCCTAAAAATTATCTCTGACTGCAGAGTTATATGTAGGTTAGCGGAGCACACAAAGTAATGAGACTAAACACAGGCCTTTCACATGTTTAACAATGGACCAGCTTGTGCATCATTAGCGTAATGATGTTCCACAGTTTCAGGTTCTTTTTTAAAAGGAATAGTTCACCCAAAAATGATGCTATTGTGTACTTAGCAAAGGATTTAAGTTTTCTGAGACTTTGTGTAAGGAGCAAACCTAAGTTTGATCATTTACCAATGATCATTTTATTTAGCTTTTAGGTATTTTATGACATTAGTTATTTATTTATTTACTTATTTTCTTATGTTTGTTAGTTTTGTTTATTTATTCATTTTTATTTATTTGTATTGATTTTATTTAGTTAGTTTTTAAGCTAACAATTTTATTTTATTTATTTATTTATAATAGTTTTGAACTGTATAACGTATTAATATTGCATCTGAAAAAGCATTTTATATACAGAAAACTTTAGGCATGTCTAAATATTTGCAAATTCTTTAAGATTAATCGGACATTAAATTCCTGGAATAAATAAATAAATTAATAATTTTTTTTACATGCAATTTAATTAAGAAATTATGTAGAATAATACAAACAGAAATATAATTGAACCTTTCTAAAGTTGTGCGTATGTTAATACTTAGTATATTAATAAGGACTAATACTTAGTATAGTTAATATTTCAGCATATCTAAAAGTACTTCAGTATATTTGTAAACATTATGTACGAGTACCTGCAAATAGTAACAAGATCAGCCTGCGAGACAGACTCTGCACTCAGTATGAGAAAGATAGATTTGTTTAGGTAAGACTCTATAGTTATTAATATATTATAATTTAAAAATATAACTAGTTAATGCAAATTCTACATATGTTATCCTCTGTACCTTTAGGGACCCCTAGTTGACTCTGTTGAAACTCTGGGTCTAGACCATTGTATATAAACAATCCTGAGTGCTTTGTATACAGTTGGAATTATGAGCTTTGTGTATTTTGTTGCTAAGGCATGCCCGTCAATAAAGAAAGTACTAAAGCCTAGTCAGATTTTGAAAACACATTCAACCATAAGCTCTCTCTTATTCAAACAGAACCGGGGCTAAACAAAGCTCGATTCAGGAATCCGTTCCGATTACTACAAATGGAAAAACGCTTCCTGGGGAATGAAACAAAGAGTCATATCAACCGTCAACTCTCTAGCATCCTGTCCCAGCAAATCACTTCGCTTCGCATTGTGGGTTGGGATTGTGCAGCTTACTTTACCTCGCTCCATCCCTTTTTTTCCTTTCTCATATTCTAAAAAAAACAAATATTCAATCATACAACTAAAAAAAACTTTCATGTTGTTTCAAACCATTTTTTTATGTCCTTTTCCATGATTCACACCTTAGCGTATTCATAAACCTGTCTAGACTTTCTTAGAGCACATGGAGAACGACTCTTTTGGTCTGAATGCCAGCAGACGTCATTATTGACTCGTCTGCTTTGTTGTCTCCGATTGCATCCTGGACCCTCATTGATAACAACCATTGTGTGTTTATTACCAATTATTGCCGCTTAAACACCCTGTCTCCAAATCTTTCACTTCCATTGTCCTCAACAAGCTCGGCAAAGATTATCCCTCCAATTAAACCATCAGAACCAAATGTCACCCGAGGCGACAGATGTTATCCATGACAGCAGCGGAGTGGGAGGTTGAAGCTTAAAAACGATTACCCAAGCACACAGAACAACCCCCGATCTCAGCGTGTTACAAAAAGGCAACTCGGCTGAGCGCAAACAGGTGTTTAAAAGTTCATTCCAAGATTAGCACATGCATTGTGGTGAGCCGGATGCAATTACACATGTTTAGAGAGCGAACGGAGCCTCAGGGCTCACCTTAGCCTTACCAGATGATCCCAGTCTATTGCACAAGACCCTCTTGAAATCCGTCAATGTCCAGGAGAAAGCGTTAGAAGAGCCTCTGTGGAAATAGTCATCACAACTTGCAGAAATTTCTCGGTGGGGTTTCCCTCTCGTAATCCCCCACTGTCTCTCTTTTGTTAGTATGTTCTCGGTGTCAGTGGAAAGGTCTTTAGTCTTAAAGCCCTCAATTAAGCACCTCTGTCTGAGTGGTGACGAAAAGCCTGCAAACCTGACTCAAGAACCACTTCAAGCCTTCTTCTCGGAGATAGGAGTGAAATGGTAAATAAATAGTAAATAAACTGAAAAGTCCTTAAAATTCAATCAAGATAGCAAGTCCTTGGAAGTATTTTAAAATGTCCACGGTCAAGAGATGTTAAAGAGGGCTCAGAAGACCTTGAGAGGTATGTATGTAAAATGCTATAGGTTCCTCTGGGTTTTAAAGGCAATGAAAGTCCACCAGCATGTTCCTCTCAGTCCTCTGAGGAGTTTGTGTGTTCCCTGTCACTCTTACTGGACTAAGTCCATCACCTCTGTAGCACTAACTTTTTCTGCTCCTCTCTCTCTCTCACACACTCTCCTCTTTACAACAGGCAGTGGATTTGGGGTTGGTCCACCCCCTCTCCACTCTCTCCTCCCCTTGGCACAAAGGGATCTGAAAGCATGAGCTTCTAATCCCCCACCCATATTCACAACCCCTGCTATTCAGTACTCCCTTTCAGTGTCTATTTCCGGCTGGTCGGCTACCAGCTGCAACTGTTGTCAGGAGTTCAGTGATGTCACAGCAATCAGGTCCTAATTGGGCATGGATATAGGGTTAGGAACCTGGCTAAAATGAGGGCCAATTCTGTCTTTTTTTGGCTTTTAAATTAGATAATTGACTTCTTTCTTAGGTTTTACATTGGAGTTGGTTTATAAAATGTACTAATAACAGTGATTGCCCTGTGCATCTCTGTTATTGCTGGAAATGAGTCACAAAGCTACTTTTTATGTGCTGGAGTTTGGTAATGCAGTTATTTATACTGACAGCAGCTTGTTTAATCCATTGCACTACCACAGTTTCATAGTTGTTGTTGTTGTGAAGTAGGTCTGGATTTGTTTTGTTTTATTGGTAACATCCTGTTTCGTTTTCAGGGGCCAATGGGTTGTGGTTTTGAATATGTTTACCGTGGTTTGACCTGATGGACCCGTTACCTGAAGCGGATTTTAAAACCTTCGAAATTGATATTTGAAATAAATTTGAGAAATTTAAGATGTTTATACCATTCTACACCCAAGATTATTAAAATAGCATTTCCCTGCATTTATAAGGGTTTCTCCACACTGGTCCATGGGATATAATAAAACCTCTTGCATGCTGTGGTGGTCCTGTTAAAATTCGTAATTTCCCCAAACAGGAAATCAGTTTGGGGGTACTGTATTTACAAGCTGTGGGATGTTTCTCTGTGAAACGTTCACACTCTGTACGAATCACAAGGTGCTCTCAGAGCAGATGTTGAAAATGTTGATTCTTGTAAGGTCAAAGCTCACCTGGCTTTACTTCATCAGTAAGAACAGCTTTGGAGAGGGATTGTGTATCCTGTTATCACCTGTCTATGATCAATCAAGATTCATTAAGTTTAGAATGTGAGAGGGCAATCATCCTCTTATCTGCAGGGTTTCAGCAGGGGAAGTGTAAATAAAGGTTTGCAATGAAACTTAAGAAAGATTCTAAACCCAAACACAAATGTTCTTGATTCTCCTTATTTTATTTCTTCATTTTTATTTAAACCGTAATCTAGCTACAGGCAAATGCTGAAAGTATAGTTCAGATATCTGCTATGTACTGTACATAGTGTTGCTAAGACATAAAAAATCTATATGTGGAAATAATCTATTGTCCGTGGCTTAATTGCATTTTAACTGGTTAATACTTCATTTATAGCAAATGAAAAGGAAAGACATTGGGAAATGCTGCAAAGTGGTAAAGTCATCCATAAATTATTTTATCAGCACTCTCTGAAGTGGTTTTGTTGATGCTATACAGAGTCTTGCTTTGCTTGGCAGAAATGTTCAGCTTAGAGTATCAAACGTTATTCCTGATATCCCAAAAGTCTTGGAAAAGTCTTGCTTTTTCCTGATGTGATTTTGCCAAGAAAAAACAGTAAATTTCTGATCGACAAAGGAGGATTGAAACCTATCTATCTGTCTGTCTCTCTTTCTGTCTCTGTCTATCTATGTCTCTCTATCACTTGCTTCCTCACTTGATGTACTGTATCATTTGTTCTGAAAAGTCATTTGTTCGTTCATTCGTTCATCCATTCTTTCAGCATCTGTTTATCTATCTCTCATTGATTCTATTTATTCTTCCAGTTTATCTCTTACTACACTCTGAGATAATGAACGTAACTAGCAGCTGCTAAACATTTGAGTGGATGTTCAAAAATCCACAGTTACTATGGTAGCCTTTATGTATCTCAGAGACACATGAAGTAGTGTCAGACCAAAAGACTTTATAAGGTAACCTCTTAAAAGTAATCTTTGATCAGAAGGGTTATTAGATGCGAACATCAGTTTTCCACATGCTAGTGGTGGGAAAAACGGCACCATGTGTTGGGTTTTTTTGAATTCGTTTTGTCCTATTCACAATGCCAGTCAGCACTGTGGTTTGTATCAAGCTCTCTAATCTGTGTTGTAGACTCGGTTAACTGTGTCCTTCTTTGCCGAGGACTGTGTTTTGGAAGTCGTCCAACACCAGTGTGTAACTGTGGGTTGCTTCTTTTCATTCCTAATCCAAAACATGTGCACCAATTCAAGTAAAATATTATTTCTATGTGACTAATCAATGCTGTTAAAAGACAACATTTGAGAGGAAAATCAATTAAGAGATTCTGACTAGATTTCTGCTGAACACATGCACCTAGCAAAGCTGCTAGATTGTTAGCAATTTCCCTTCAGGTGAGGAAAGAAAAAGACAAAGTGATCTCAAATGAATACCTCCCAGACTATGTCTCACTTCAAAAAGCAAACATCTGTTGCGAAACGCAGTGGTTCCAGTGGAGAAATAATGATGTGACAGACAAGTGAAAGCAATATATGGGGTAGTTGATTGGTCTTTAAGTTAGGTCCACCCACTGCGAATCCTCCCCTGATGTAAGTGGCATAATTTCCCTAACAGATGTGTTTAATTACATTGTTAGATGTGATATTTCCGTGCATTAGCTCATAGCGTTCTATCTTATCTACTTAATTGTTTCTCTGAGGTTGCTCTTTCTTAGCTCAAGCTGCAAGTATGTGTACATTTGTATACATTTTGCAGTTTGAAAAATAACTTAAGATAATTCGGCGCTAAATAAATTGCTAATATTTTGTATTCGTTTCTAATATAGTTTACATTTTTATTTAAGTTTTAGAACTTTTAGTACATCGAGTTAATGTAAATAATTTAATTAATGAACACAAAACTGAAATTTTAAATTGAGTATCTCATTTTTTTTTTACTTCAAATAATAAAATAAAAAAACTGAAAATAAATAATATAAATATATATATATATATAAAATAATAATAAATATAAATAAAATCTAATTCTAATCCTATAACTAAATTTATTATAATATCTCAATACTAAAACAGTGTTGATCAACAAATGGTTAATTTATCAAAACACTTGCACACTCATTTTAAATGTGGCAAAACAAAAATTAAAAGCTTATTGTGTCTTTCATTATTTTGGCTAATCTAAATAATTATATAAACATAACATTGACATCAAAAGAAATCAGTATTGATCAGTAAAGCCACTTGCAAAATATTTATGAGAAGCTAAGCAGAAAATAAGTGAACTAAAAAGCATGCTTGTTGCTTGTGATGAAAAGTTTGGACTTATTCCTTACAAACTTGTGATTAAAAAATATAAATAATGCATCAAATAAAATTTTTCATCACTTAAGGTGCTCTAACTACAAATCAGACTACAGTGATAAAGCTCAAAAATAATTGATGAAAAAAGAGAGACACACCAAATTCAAAAACAGTCATTGCTGTTGAGAGGACTGTGGTTGTCACTATAAATCAAAAATGTTTGATGTGAATGTGCAACATAGAAGTTCTTGCTCTGCTTGCAAGCATAAGCATCTCGTAAATGCAAATTAACATGGTGTTCAAGCTGTCTGGCATCTGACCCCATCAAAAATAGCACTTTCTTTTATTTCCCTATCTTTTCATCCCTTTTCTTTTCATTTGATGCTGATATGATCTCCAATCTGTTGTACCTGATGCTGTGTACCTTGTTCGGCGTGCACACAGAAGGGGTGTGATGTCATCTCTCTGCTAATGCCAGGTTTTGTATTTCTTCACAAGTCAAAAGCCTGTGTGTGATGATCCGTGTTAACCAGCATGATGTGAATGTTACAAAGAGCAAGCTGATTTGCTAACAGTTGATCAGTGATGTAGCAAAGTACATTGAAATTAATTTCTATTTCATTTTAAAATTGGTAACAATTCTCACTATTACCTAGTTGCTTGTTGACCGTATTCTTCATCCCTGACGTAATAGCCTATGCCTATGTTTAACAACTACCTAACTATTAGTAAGCAGTAAATTAGAAGTTTTTTGATGCATAGTTAATAGTTTGTTAATAGTGTGAATTTGACCTTAAAATATAGTATACCTGCATTGTGTTTTTTCTTAAGAAAATCTTGAAATTGTGGTAACACTTTATATTACATTTACACCAGCACAGAGACTGGGATGGTTACACATTTTAGTTGTTTTTTTAGAAAGCATATTACAAGAATATTATTAGTGCTAATTAGACACACATAATATCATACTAAAATATTTATTTCAAATACATTTTTTTTTACTTTCTGGTCATTAAATAATCTAAAGAATAATTTTAATTGCAATATTTCACAATATTTCTGTTTTACTGTATTTCTTATCACATTGGTTTTTTTTTTTGTTGTTGTTTTTTTTTCCAGAAAAATTTAAGTGTCTTAAACCGACCCCAAACTTTTGAACAGTATCATTTAAGTATCTTCACACAAATTCTGCAGAACATTTTCTATAATTATGTTGACTGTAAAAGCTTGTCAGTAAGAGTTCAAAAGTTTATGGAAAAACAAGTCAGATGTGAAAAATACAACAATACTTAAATCCTAAATCGACCTCAGATTAGAAAAGGATCTTTGATCTGCTGTGATCATGCATGAAGGCCTGTGTGCTCAAGTTTTCCAGACATGGAAAAAGTGAGCGTCTGAGATCACTGACAGTTCCTCAAAGCAACAGTTAATTTTTGTCAAAAAGCTTTGTGTTTTCTGGCTGATTGTGGGGCAGCTATAATTAATTCATTGTTTGACATAGATCCTGGTTTGTGCATGTCTGTGAAGATAGAAAGGGCTTGCAGGGTGAAAGTCTAATTATAGCGGAGGTGGACCAAACCAAGAAAATGATCTGTGACATCATCCCAGCTGCAAGCATCAAGAATCATGGGGGATGTGTATGCGGGAGTAACATTCATGTATTTAGGCTGTAAAAAGTGCATTCATTCCATTGAAATCTTGAAGGTTTGGCAGGAAATTTGCATTCGTTCAGGGTGAACTGTTTTCTATAAAAGCATTGACTTTTAATTTGTGCCATTCTGTAGACGTTAAAGAGGAGAGGAACATACAAAACCAGGTCAGCCTCTTAAGAAGGGCCACCACACAGATTCTGCTGGGTAAACATTTGTCAGAACAAGGCTGAAGTGTTCTCCTGTCTCCACTGATGATGGATGTGCTTGCGTTGACCTCAGGTGACCCTTTCACCCCAAGGCCTCAGATTACTCATCTTTTCCACTCTGAAATAACTGACAACACCACGATGAAAAAAGGGTCATTGTCAGTAGCAGCAAGAAGTTGACTGTGAAATTTACCTTTTTGTAAAATATGATCATATTGATCCTTCATATTGGTTAGACCAACACAGATGCATTATATAATATATAATATATAATATAATTTTTTAAATAATAATAATTTTAATAATAACATAATAATAATAAATTAATAATTAATTAATCTTTTGTAACTCTTCATATACATACATATATATATACTGTATATTAAAATAAAAAAAATTAACTAATTAATCGTATAACCGCGATTAATTCCAACTTACAGTAACATTTTTAAATATACTTTTATATTGCAATAATTTCACATTCAAACATTAAATTAATGTACAAACAACATAAAG
>JAUCMT010000154.1:14128065-14146833 GCA_032357475.1 Enteromius thamalakanensis | reverse complement strand
GTCCGGGCGGAAACTAATACTCCGGGGATGGTTCCCGCTGATGACCGTCGGAGGGAGCCACAGAGACCGCTGTTACAGAGCCCCCCCCCTGCGAGCGGCTCCCGAAGCGAGCCGATGGCCGACGTCGGGGTCTACCGCGAGGCCTGGGAGCTGGACGGTCTGGATGTTCTTGATGGTATGCTGTGGTCAAGTTGGGGTCCAGGATATCCTGCGAGTTGACCCAAGACCTCTCCTCGGGACCGTATCCCTCCCAGTCTACCAGATACTGCAGCACTCGCCCCCGACGCCGAGAATCCAGGATTTCATGGACCTGGTAGATCTCCTCGTTGTCGGTTACCAGGGGGGGTGGCTCCTGGAGTGCGGCCTCGTCTAGGTCTCCCCCTCCTTCCGGAGCATCAGCGGGCTTAAGCAGGGAGACATGAAAGGTAGGAGAAATACGGTAATGAGCAGGTAAATCTAAACGGAAAGATACTGGTGTAATTTGTCTAACAATTTGGAACGGACCCACGTACCTCTGTGTTAACTTGCGGCAGGGTTGATTCAAGCGAAGGTTTCGAGTGGAGAGCCAGACCCACTGGCCCGCCTCATAAGGTGGATTAGGACGACGGTGGCGGTCAGCCTGAGTGGTATATCGGCGTACCGCTCTCTGTAGTTGAACATGAGCCCTATTCCACGTCTCCTCGCTGTGATGAAGCCAGTGGTTAAGTGCGGGTAAGTTAGTTGGTTCCCCTGACCAGGGGAAGAGTGGAGGCTGAAATCCAAGCACACATTGGAAAGGGGTCATACCAGTAGAGGGCTTACGAATGGAATTCTGCGCATACTCAGCCCACAATAGGTATTTACTCCATTCAGTCTGTTCCTGATGACAATAAGTGCGTAGGAACCTAACCAGCTCCTGGTTCATCCGTTCTGCTTGTCCGTTAGCTTCGGGATGGTATCCTGAGGTAAGACTGACATTTATATTTAACTGCTTGCAGAATGCTGCCCAGAGTCGAGAAGTGAATTGAGGCCCACGGTCGGTGAGTATGTCGTCGGGAAGGCCGTAAAATCGAAAGACTTGATCCAAGAGTACTTCAGCAGTCTCCCATGCGGTGGGTAATTTTCGAAGAGGAATTAAGCGGCAAGTCTTAGAAAATCGGTCGATAATGGTTAGTATTACAGTATTATGGTTAGATGGTGGCAGATCGGTAATGAAATCCATAGAAATGTGCGACCATGGTCTTTGGGGGGTCTCAAGGGGTTGTAATAGTCCAGCTGGTTTTTGATGAAGGGTTTTGGTTACGTTGCATGCCTGACAGCGTTGAACGAATCGAGTGACATCGGGAACGAGGGTAGCCCACCAGAATCGGTTGCGTGCTAATTCTAAGGTTGCCTGGATGCCTGGATGGCCTGAACTGGGGTTATCGTGTACGTAATGAAGTATTCGATCTCGAAGAGTTTCTGGTACGAATTCCTTGTCCGGCGGACATTCTGGTGGTGCTGGTTCGTGTGCTTGGGCCTCTGTAATCTCTGCCATTATGTCCCAGAGTACGGGTGCAACAATACAGGTGGGTGGTAATATGTGCTCAGGTTCTGTATTCGTGGGACCGACCTCGTGTTGGCGGGAGAGTGCGTCCGCCTTCCCATTCTTGCTTCCAGGACGGTAGGTTACTTTGAAATTAAATCGAGTGAAGAAGAGCGCCCATCTGGCCTGTCTTGAGTTCAATCGCTTGGCTGACTGGAGATATTCAAGATTCCTGTGATCTGTCAGGACCAAGAAAGGTAACTTGGACCCCTCAAGCCAGTGTCGCCACTCCTCCAAGGCACATTTCATGGCCAGCAACTCCTTGTCCCCGACATTATAATTCCTTTCTGCTGAATTCAACTTTCGTGAGTAGTAGGCACAGGGATATAAACGGCCAGGATTACCATGTCGTTGTGAGAGGACGGCTCCGATACCGGTATTGGAAGCATCGACTTCAACAGTGAATTCTAGCTCAGGATCAGGATGGTGAAGAATTGGAGCTGTAGTAAACCGTTCCTTTAGGGCCTGAAATGCTTGTTCCCCGGCCGGTACCCAGCGAAGGATAGTGGGACCTTTACGAGTCATGGAGGTTAGCGGACCCGCCACCTGACTGAATCCTCGGATAAAGCGGCGGTAAAAGTTGGCGAACCCGAGGAAGCGTTGCAAGTCCTTCAGAGTCCTAGGTTTCGGCCAGTTGACAACTGCATTAACTTTCTGTTCGTCCATGGTGACCCCCTCAGAGCTAATAACGTATCCCAGATAAGCGATGCGGGTCTGGTGAAATTCACATTTTTCCAGCTTGGCGTAAAGTTGATTGTTGATGAGACGTTGCAAGACGGTGCGGACATGCTGGACGTGGGAGTTGAAGTCCTCAGAATAAATCAGAATATCGTCGATATAGACTAATACCTGACGGTTGAGGAGGTCCCGGAACAGGTCATTAACCATGGCTTGGAAGATCGAGGGACTATTGGCCAGGCCGAAGGGCATAACCCGATATTCGTAGTGCCCCGTGTTTGTGGAGAATGCTGTCTTCCACTCATCACCTTCCCTTATTCTGATCAAATTATAAGCACTTCTCAAGTCCAATTTAGTAAAGTACTTAGCTCTCCTCAACTGTTCCAGGGCAGACGGGACCAATGGCAAGGGATAGCGATATTTAATTGTCACTTTGTTGAGTCCACGATAGTCGATGCACGGCCGGAGACTTCCATCTTTTTTCTTTACAAAGAAAAATCCGGCCGAGGCAGGCGAGGTGGATGGCCGAATGAAGCCCTTTGCAAGTTCCTCCTTGATGTACTTTTGCATGCTTTCCATCTCGGGCTGTGATAAAGGGAAAATTCGACCTTTGGGTGGAACAGCTCCCGGAATTAAGTCAATGGCACAGTCGGTGGGACGGTGTGGTGGTAATGTTGTGGCCTTTTCTTTACTGAATGCTTCCCGCAAATCGTGATACTGTGTAGGTAGGTGCTCGATATCTTGTGATGAGTCAGACGTGATGGTGGTTGGTGCTTGGTGAGGCGGTTGTAGAATGAGACCCCGCAAACAGTTCTCCTTGCAATGTGGCGACCACTGGATGATGTCTCTCTCTAACCAGGAGATGTGGGGGCAGTGTAGCTCCAGCCAGGGGTAACCAAGAATTATGGGGTGATCAGGTGATTCCAGTGTGAACAGACGAATTGATTCTTGGTGTAGGGCCCCTGTGTAGAGTTTGATGTCATCAGTGACTTTGGTTCCCTGGCTGGAGTCGAGCGGTCGTCTGTCTATGGCTGCCAACGCCACACGAGCACCACATGGAAAAAGACGAATATTACATTGCTTAGCGAAGCCTTCATCAATGAAGTTGCCCTCTGCTCCCGAGTCAATGAAAGCAGAGGTAGAATATGTTTGATCATGCACTTGAATCTGAACAGGTATAGTTAGAGTAGATTTCTCACTCACCCGATTAGTAGATGGACGTATTGGCCGGATGGGGCAGTTTGCACGGATGTGATCGGGCTGACCACAATAGAGGCACAGACGGGATCTTATTCTGCGTTCTCGTTCCTCTTGAGAAATGTGCGTGGTGCCAATCTGCATGGGCTCAGGGTCAGTGAACGAGGAAGCGGCGGATGAAGCTTGTAGAACTGGTAGCCTTTTAGCACGTCGGGAGCGTAGCAGATTGTCGATTTGTATGGTTAAGTCCATAAACTGTTCGAACGTTCTCCCTTCGTCTCTACACGCCATTTCGGTCTGCAGATCATCTCGAAGGGCTTTCCGGTAAAGGACCTTTAATGGCTCATTGGGCCAGCCAGTTTGGGCAGCTAGTGTCCGGAATCTGATGGTGAAGTCCGCCGCTGACTGCGTGCCTTGGCGTAGAGTCAAAATTTCCTCTCCTGGCTCCTTCCCGCCGGCAGCATGATCAAAGACCTCCCGGAAGAGACGAATAAACTCGCGGAAGGTGGGAAACGCCATCTGGCGGCTATCCCATAACGCTGTCGCCCATTCTAATGCCCTTCCCGACAACAGAGAAATCACCAAAGCCACTTTACTGTCATCAGTGTTATAATCCAATGGTTGTTGATTTAAATAAATGTCACATTGGAGCAGAAAACCCCGGCATTTGCCAGGAGTACCGTCAAACTTATCTGGCAGTGATGGACGGGGCTTACCGGTGATTGTTGGTGGCGGCTGTGGCGGTGGGTTAGGTGTGGCAGGAAGTGGAGTCAAAGCAGCGACCGCTGTAGTGAGTGCCTGTAAAGATTGCGTCACACCCTCCATGCAGCGATTAAGCTTTTCCAATTGTAACTGATGAGCGTTGAGTTGGGAGCTCTGACGCATTACTTCCTGAGCCATAGAATAGAGTGCTGCTGGATCTTCTTCTGGCGAAGTTTTCTGTGACGGCTGTGCTGAAGCAGACGCCAAGTCAGAGAATTCCAGATCCATCTGCAGTCTTTAATCAAAATCAGAGTCGTACAGGCAAAAGTCAAACACAGAACAAGAGCAACAGAGACAAGGCAGAATCAAGAGTGAAAGTCCAGGCAATAAATCAGGGCAACAAGCAAACAATCGTAAACAGAGTCCAGGCAAAGGGTCGTGGGAAACAGGCAGAGAATCGTAATCCAAAGTTCAGTCCAAAGGTCAAGAATGAACAAAAAGGGTGTAGAAAAACGCTCAGAGTGATCGCCAAGGCAAATCAAAACTTCGCGATGTCCTAATTCGAATCGGGTCCTTTTATAGTCCCGAAAACTGCCGACACCTGGCATGGAAGTGATAGGGAGTTACAGAGAACGGGGTCCGGGTAGGGGGAGCCACAGAGGCGGTTGTTACAACTACTTTTAATCCTATCCATATTTTTTTTCATAATACATTAATGTTAATTTATAAAATCATATATAACTGATGTTAACAAATTGAAACATTATTAGTTTTACCTGACAAACCTAAAGGTACATGTGAAATATGTTGTAAATGACATGTATAAAATAACATTGTCCAATAGATGTCTTCATGTAATTAAGTGCCAAATTGTTAAATCTCCTAGAATTATATTTAATTCATGTTAGATGTTAAAGGGCAGAAGTGAACACATTAAACCCTGGACAATGAGCATGCATCAACAGCACTTCATAAGAAGAGCCAAAAAGTGCACTGTATAAAGGGAAATTTGTTACATGAAGGAAATTAATTGCACATTGACACAATAATAATGTTCAATTGGATTATTAAACATGTAATTTCGCATGGGTATCAGGAAACAAGTGCCAATGTCAATGTGGTCTAGTTCAAATCAAGGTTATGTATTGTATTTACTTCTGGACAAAATATGAGTGATCTCTGATTGTATGTCTTGGCATCATAAAGTGGGCAGGACCCAAAAGGTATATAGTTATGGATGCTGATTAGGTTTTATAGAGATAATGTTGTAAAATGTACATGTAAATGAATTCCAGAAGAATGTGAAGGGAAGCAACGGTGTTGTGGCCAGAGCCATAACGCATTCATTGCAGAAACAATGTTTTAGTGGATGTTCAGTATTCACATTCAATACTTCAGTGTGGTATTATTTTATTATTTTTTATTTATTTAAATGAAATATATTAAAAGGTCTGTACAAATTGTGAAGTACATTGCAAAGTCTAGCATTTTGCACAGTCACAAATTTTTATAGTTTTGGAATGAGACAAACTCTTCCTCAAAGTTGATATTAAGGCACTAAATGTGAAGTGTAGAATGCTCTGTATATTGCAAACGGAGATTATACTTTGTTTGACCTTCTGTTAATTCTGCGAAACATGCATGGATGTTTTGGACTGACAGGTTTTTCGTGTCACTTCAGTATCGGTATACTGTACATGCGTACACACAATAGAGGCATGTATAGAAAAGCAGTGAATCTGTTATCATTAAAATCTGAAGAATTTTTTTTTAAAAGTACAATTGGAGAACCACAAAAAACACATACAACATGATTACAATTTGATAAAGACGAAAGCAAAGCTGCTCTCACAGATTTGTTTTGAGTCACGTAAGCATCTAGTTCAGCTGTGGAGGGGAATATGTAAAATACTGTATAAAATTCACATATTTCTGTCCTCTGCTTAAGACTGAGTTTGGATGTTCTGTTCAGTTCTCACAATGTGATGTCACTGAATCTTTATATGGTCTATAATGAGCCTAGACCTTTTACTAACTCAGTACTTTTGTGTTTGGTGTTTTGTCTTAATGGAAATACATGCCTAATGAGAAAAATCAATATGGTTTGACTTATTTCACACTTGCATGCTATATGACATTTTTTATAATATTGAATGAACTCTGCATGTGTCATTGGTCAAATATCCTTGTTATTTACTTCTTAGTTCCTGTTCCCATCTCAGGGTAGTTTTATCTGTAGATACTTTTTTGTTTATTTGTCATTTATTAATGCATTCAGAGACAAAGTCTCTTGAAGACAAGTCATGTCACTCCGCGGCCATCTTCGAAATGCCTCTCAGGCATCCAACAGCTCCTATCTCTTTGAATGGGCAAACATCAAAATCTCCAAAACTTTTACTAATCTTACCATTAAATGTCATATTTTTTATAATCACCAATGAAAGCTGACAACAACTGTGTTATAAATGTTTCTTTTGCTGAAATATTGTCATAAAAAGCTTATTTCTCAGGTGAGATCAGTCAGTGCGCACGTGAAGTCCTTGTTGCACTTCTCAGAATGCTAAATGTTTCTATAGCAACTGGAACTTGTAACGGCAGATACAGTGATGCGCTACAAATCATATTTTACAAATCAGGCCTATTTCACAATATGGCGGCTGAGATCAGAAGTAGAGTAGCGATACTTCCGGTCACGCCGCCGTTATGATCGCCATATAAATCAAATTTGGCGTGTTGTCCAGGGGGCGGAGGGACATTAGACTCGGAGCCCTAGGGGTTTGAACCCTAATGAGGGCAGGAGCTCTGCGTCCGGCTCGTTCCCCGTCTGCCCCCTCGAGGAAGGCGCGAGCAGGATGACTGGAGGAGAAGGGGTGGAAGAGGGATGCGCAAAAGTCGAGATGCGGAATTGAAGGAAATGGGTTTATTTATACTTGGTAAGAGAGGTATGATTGGATCGGAAAAACGAGGGGAGGGGATTGATTAGGTAATGCGGGCAAGCTGAATCATCCAGCGCTTCCTCTCGAAACTCTGTTATTTGCAAAACATTCACTTCATGAGTTTGCTCTTCCTTAATAATCATATGAAGCAAATGGCGTGCTGTCCGGGGGGCGA
Source organism: Enteromius thamalakanensis (assembly GCA_032357475.1). Lineage (NCBI taxonomy): Eukaryota > Metazoa > Chordata > Actinopteri > Cypriniformes > Cyprinidae > Enteromius > Enteromius thamalakanensis. The sequence goes on along the minus strand of JAUCMT010000154.1, from coordinate 14,139,581 downwards.
GCCAGACTCCGAGCCCTATTGGTTTGAACCCTAGCGAGGGCAGGAGCTCGGCGTCCAGCTCGTATCACGTCTGCCCCCCAAAAGAGGACAGCAGCCAAATTTGCTGCCCCCCAAAAAAGCATGGAGGGGGGAAGGTTAGAAGGAAGTAAAGTTAGGTAATGGAGCTGAGGGAACTTGGGGAAATGCATAGTCCGTGTGGGGGGGCCCGAGCTGGTGGAAGTCTGAGCCGAAGGAAAAAACAGAGTTAGTTTGAGAGTTTGAGGTGGCTGGGTTGGTGTGAACGAGAGAGCTGGATGAGAAGGTGGGCCGGGTAAGCTTGCTGGTTGGCTGAGGCGAGGAGCGAGCTCTTTACCAGGGAGATCAGCAGAATTGCTGCGAGACATCTTGGTCTTCAAACGGCAGGTATTGGGTCGGAAAAACGAGGGTATTGATTAGGTAATGCGGGCCAGCTGAGATTAATCATCCAGCGCTTTCTCCCTGATTAGCCTAACTAACCCTAACTGATGCTGATTCAAATTTATTTACTTGTATAGATAATGTTTAAAGCGGTTTAGTAAAGTTTATTTAATATTTTCTTAACTATTTGTGTGTGTGTGCGCGTGTTTGTGTGTGCATGTTTGGACAATTCAGTCTCAAATATTATCACAGGAAATGTGGTAATTAGACCCAGATGTTATAGGTCGTTAAGAAAGCTTGAAGAACCACATCAGCTTGAGGTAATGTAAATACATACAGGATTTTTTTATATATATATATATATAACGGCTTTTAATGCAGCTTCACTGTATGATTTAGTAAGGAAGCACCTTTTGCAGTTATGATTAAAACAAAAAAAATGGATTATTACTTTTTTTATGCAGTAATGGACATGTAACCTGTGCAATGTTTATAGTATTTCAGGACCCACATGACTTTATTATTTAAGCAAGTGTTCCCTTCAATGATGACACAACTTTTTTGCACTTACTACATCTGCAAAACCAAAACAGAACAGAAATTGTAATGTCTAATTATATATTCATGTAATAGTCACTCAGTGTGATGATGAGGAATCACCAGAGGTATCAAGCAATAATCAAGCAATGAATTGTAAACAGGAAGTCCAGGCACAGGGTCGAGGTATCAGGCGAGAATCGTAGTCAAAGGCAGTCCAGGTTAATAACCATGCAAAACATTACCTTCAAGAGTTCACGCTTCCTTGTTATAATAATAATGGCCAATTTGGTGTGCTGTCTGGGGAGCGAACCGGGAGAACGGCGAACCCCGAACCCTAACCCTGTGGGAAAGAGTTTGGCATTTGGCTCGTTCACCGACTGCCCCCAAAAAGGCTATGGGAGGACAGCAGCCAAATTTGATTGCCCAAAAAATGCAATGAGAAAGGAAGCTGGACAAAGGAGAATAGTAGGAAAATGGAGTGATGGTAATGAAAGATGACGAGATTAAACTTTTTTTTTTTTTTTATCATCAATGCAGAGACAATATTTTTAGTCAAGACGACGCTCACTAGAAATCAGGTGTCCCCAACTAAGCAAGCTAGGGGCTACAGCGGCAATGAACCAAAACCCCATCTATGAGAAAATGGGGGAAAAAAAAACTTGGGAGAACCAGGCTTAGCTGGGTCCATTTCTCCTCTGGCCGGACGCCCGGCACCTAATTTTCAGTTTAATTTAAACACGTAATAAATTGTGTGAAGACTTATGTTGTGTGTGGAACAAGGTGGACTGGGGAGCTGGATCGTCTGGCGACCTGTTGGTAGAGACAGAGACATGGATAAGTGGGTTGGAAAAGCAAGCGAGCAAAACAATATAAACATATGGGGTATGATGGGCAGGAATCAGAACATCAGCAGATGAAGGGTGGCTTTTAATTCAAATAAATGTGGGGAACGATGGGATAAAAGAGAAAAGCCCTCAGCGGAGGTAAGGTAATGGGAATGCCTCTAGTAGAGGCTGGGTGGGAATGGGAGAGCCTCTAGCGGAGGCTGGGGAGAAACCTCAGTGGAGGAGAAAAACCAGGGAATTAGTTAGAAAATTCTGGACGGTAAAAAATTATACATATTCTGACAACATGAAAAGTTGGATAAATAAATCAATGAACCGAAAAAGGGTGAATGGGTGCATCGAATACGATACGTGACCGAAAATGCCGCGCTGGCGTTGTGGATACGCAACTTGCGTATGACGTCATCTGGGGGTGCTGGCCAGTTCTGCGCTGCTTTGTTGCTTGCGATTGGGAAATTACAATGCTGGACTTAGATTTTGCGTCCAGGCGGAGGAAAATGAACCAAGCCGGCATGTGGTGAGTAGCGTGGATTCTTTTCTGTGGTTTTGCTTTTGGTGGATGGAGAGTAAAAAGAGATCTAAGGGCGCTTGAGCCGCGGGCTCCTGTGGGAATTCAAGCTCCTGGCTGGGGCTAGGAGAGTGGCTAACTTCTCTTTTGATCAAGCTCGGACAAGCAATCTGTGTTTTAGGCAGCTTGTCTGGCGGCAAGATCATGCACGAAAGCCATGCCTGAAAACCAAGAAGCAGGGATGATGCATGGCATCTGACATGGCATCTGATGCACGGAAGCCACTGGCGCCAGTGCCAGTAACACATACGATTTTCTGTGACATATGCCGATTGAATGTGTCACTGCTGAAAGTGTCACTTTTTCCGCACCTTCTGCGTGTCAAATGCCATGTCACATAACATTAATACCGCTACTGTACAAGTCTTGCATGTCATAATGGTCTTTACCTTGATTACAATCGTCATCCGAGTCATCTCGTGCCCCTCTATTCAATGGTATTGCCGAACTACAGGCAGGCTTAGCTAACGTTATGTATTTAAATATGTGAGCATGAGAAGAGAGACTACTTAAGTTCACTTGTCACTGAATTTAAGACGTTAACTTGGTTATCTTACCCAGTAAACGACCTGTTGTTGCTGTTGTTCGCCATGGCTAAACCTCACTCGCTCCTCAGTCAGACTGGCGCCGGCAAAACTTAGTGGGTGTGCTCACTTCAATCGAGAGTGACCAATAGAAAAACACCTTTTAAGACCGCCCACTGAGATACAGCTTACTCGCAAGCAAAAATTTAGACTTGCAAAAAAAGAAAGCAGAGCAAAACTTTTGGTTTTGCGATGAAACCTGTTTGAAGTGCACAAAGAAAAATAAAGATTGTAAAGAAAAGTACATGCACTGCAAATGCTTTTGTTATCAATTTCTTTATTTTTGAGATTTAAGAAGACTTTTTTTTGCAAACTTTTACTTTTGAATTACAAAATAATTAGTTTTACACTCAAACACGGTATTTTTGTTTGAATAATAAAGACACAAAAATAACCCATAACATAATAGAGAAGCTATGGCGGCATAAGGTCAAGAAGTCATTGTTTGAGCGTGCAAAATAGGCAGAAATTAGGTTTCTTTACAAAGGTCAATTATTTTATTGTATTTACTAAATTATTATTATTATTACTTTAAAAACACAATGTTATTGCAAATATTACTGTTACTTGTTCATCATTGTGTCAGCATTGTATGACGGTTGCAAACTTTATGGTAACTTCCACGTGGGGACCCGCGAATATAAAAAGCTAATTCAAAGTTAATAAAAAACATACAGTAATGGTTCATTGTGTAAGATCTTTACACCTCAGAAAACGTAGGTATTATATAGCATTTCTGTAGATCATCCTAAATATTACACACTGCACCTTTAAGCCATATAAATTATCAGGCTTCCAAAAGGTACAGAGAGACGAAACACTATCTAAAAAACGTACGTCCTCAAAATTAAACGAGAGAAAACAGAGATCGTTGGAAGTGTTCGCAGCTAACACATGCAAGCTGCGCACATCACATATTCTGCTCTGTCAGACTGAGAGGTAATGCTCAGCGCAGCACTCACTCTTTAGGCTATACTGCCAGGAGGTAGAACTCTATAATCAGCTGGGTAAGTAACGAATAAACGAATGGCAGAACTTTCTGGACTTGCTGACTACTGGATTTTCCACCTTACAATATTGCAGGTATTGTTTGCAGATATAAACTATTTAACGACGTAGCTATGTCCTTGCATTGAGCGAGTTTTTATGTGCATCGTGTGGTACATTTTAATAATGAACTACAGGTCTGATGCATCAAATGGTCGTGTCACAGATTCCTGCTTGAGACATACAGTAATTCCTTAGCATGCTTCAGATTACTTGAGCTACAAGTGTTCAGTTGCGTGTGTCTCTGTAACACACACAAAAAACGGTTTTGCTTTTTTCATCTTGTTCGACGGATTTTTGCGTGTTCGATTTTTAAATCTCTTTACGGAATTCATACGACAAAGTTGTTTATATTGAATAAAGGTAATGTTACTATTTTATCTTATTCTATTTTCATTTGGGGGTAATTTTTAGCAGTAGGGATGATTCAGGAAGTAGGCTATTTTGTTTCTGTCAGTCAGTCAAATGATCTTTGCGTTGTAATGAAATGTTAAAAAAGATTAAAACACGTTGACTATATATAATAGGCTATGTTTTAACTGATGATAAATCAAATGAGGCTGAGGTCTTTTAAAAGACCTTTTGAAAACCTTCTTTAAAATTTATTTTAAATTTGTATTTTTTCGGTTCCATGCATTAAAAATAATAGCCTAATATAAAAGTTTAGGACTACAAAATGTGATATAGCATCAGCTATATAACTTTTGTACATAAATTTGCTACTTCACTGGCAAATGAAAGTAGTCCACGGGCTAATTATTTACAAATAATTCTATTTTAGGGTGATTATTAAGAATTTATTAAGGCTCTTTTACTTGGGCTAAACAAACTTGACTTTTTGTAAAATAATATGTATATATATATATATATATACATATAGGTGCTATGATGAGCACCTAAAGATGTCTTTTCTGTTTCATGTTGTTATAGTTCCCTGCTTCCTGGTTACAACAAGAAATTCACAATTCTGTTTTAAACGTAATTGCTTTATGGTTTATTCAATTTGTAATAAATAATACCTGTATTTTTCATTATTTGAGTCTTCTTGAGACAAATCAGACACGGCCTAGATATTGTCTTTTAAATTATTGTTTATTAATTATTATTATGAAAGTTATTATGAAATTATTATTCTTATTGAAAAAGTAAATGTAAAAAATAGTTGATGAAAGCATTGTGTGGAACATTAACTGGCCATGAGAAGTCTGTTTATAATCAGTCTTGAACATTTTGTTCATGCTGTGTTTATTTATTGTTGAAAGTAATGCAAGACTAGACTTACTGCATACTTATAAGGGCGGATACTAGTTTTGTTTAAACTTGTTTTTCCATTTCATTTAAATAAACAATAATTATAGTCAAATCCAAAACCCCCAAATTCATTAAATAACTAAAGAAATAAAACATTATAAAGTAAAAACTAGAAAACATCTTAGAAATACACTGTATTTTGGATTGTTTTGACATTTCTTTATTTTACTCCACAGCAACTAAAGGACAGATGGAAAAAGGCAAAGTGCTTCTTTCAATATGTATTGTCAGTATTATTTGCATTCTAGTTTTAGTGCACATGAACAGTCATGTATATTACATACAAGCTTCTCTAACAATAAAAGCCCCTCAGTCAGATAATACATTTAAAATCCCGGAGGCTTCATATTTGATAACACCCATCAAAGACTCAAAGCATTTCATGGTGTCAGCGTTTATCGACCACAGACTGAATGGGGTCATTCGAGTCATCACCATAATCAACAGAAACAGTTGTCAGCCACTTTACTGTGTCTACTGCAGCGCTAAGCAAGTCTGCAGAACTGTTCACGCTGAGGTCCAGATACACAGGGACCATTTTAGCTTCCCGTATGGTGCCTCAGATGTGATTTGTGAAGGCAAGCATATGCAAAATGCAACTCATGTCGTCATAACAACGGACAAGAAAGATGTAGCTGACCTCAAAATGGAATATATGGCAATAAAAAATAAGGCTGTACAAAAGACTTTCAAGTTTAACTTCACTGTTTGTGTCTCTAACCTTTTTGGTGACTACAACAATGTTTTGCAGTTTGCTCAAACGATGGAAATGTACAAGCTTCTGGGTGTACAGCGTGTGGTCATCTATAAAACTGGTTGTGGACCAGACTTGAAAAAGCTCTTAGAACATTATGAAGCAGAGGGGATACTGGAGATTGTTCCATGGCCTATCGACCAGTTTCTGAACCCTTCCTTAGGCTGGAATATAAAGAAGCACAAGGGAGACATTCAGTATTATGGTCAGTTAGTAACACTCAACGAGTGCATTTACAGGCACATGTACCAGTCCAAGTATGTTCTACTGAATGACATGGATGAAATCATCATGCCTTACAAACACAACAATTTACCATCTCTAATGGAATACCTTCAGTCTGCTCATCCCAATATAGGGGTGTTCCTCATAGAGAACCACATATTTCCTAAAACTCAGTTTGAGGAGAGCGGGAAGTTCAAACGAGCAGAGTGGAATAATATTCCTGGTGTCAATATCATGGAGCACATTTACAGAGAACCAAGTCAAAAGAAAATTTACAATCCCACAAAGATGATTGTTAACCCAAGGAAGGTGCAGCAAACTTCAGTACACTCCTCTTTGAAAAGCTTTGGAGGCAGTTTTCATGTACCGTTTAATGTATGTAGGATTGTACACGTGAGAGTCCCACTGCAGGGGCGTCTTACCAAAGAGCAACTTTTTGTTGACAAAAGAGTCTGGGACTTCGAGCAAGAACTGATACAGAACGTTGACCAGACTTTAAAACTTTCTGGTTTCCTGAAGGCTTCTAGATGAGATTTTGTAAAGTATTTATGTAAATATGCAAATATAGACTTTTTTTTTTACTTAAGAAAATCACAGTCATAAAAATAATGCATTTGTGTTGTTGTCTGCAGTCAATCTGTTTAAATGCCCATCCCTTTTCACAAAAAAAGAAGAAAAAAGAAACTGGTGAAATACTGGAAACATAACCTATTGATATTTGTTTATGCAAACTGCATACAAAATAGTCAAATGCAAATTTATTGCACACCAGCTCTTTGTGGACTGTAATGTGCACATGCAAACTTTCTGTTGGAAGAATGATTAAATTGTAATGTTTATTGTTGTAATTTAATAATTTAAACAGCAGATTGTGACACAAGTAACTGAGTTTCCCTTTATTTGAGATTAAACCAGTAATATTTTATTTACCAGTTTTAACACAATTGTTTGTAAAGAGCTGTAATCTAAACCACGTGTAGCTATTAAATTCATTCAAAAGCAATACATTCTTATGCTTATCCTGACAAATTTCTTGCAAGAATTAAAATGAGATGGTATTTAATTATTAATGATTAATTATTTATTTAAAAGAGTCTTCTTGACTTAAATGGTATTTTCTAAAAAAAAAAATTATAATCTACATTTTAGTTTCAGGGAGTAGCAGAAAAAGCACAACCATATCAATTTTCACAAACATTGCATACACACTTGCAATAATTCATACACGCACACACTTTGTAACGAACTGGACAGACTCAGATGGGTAAAAGGGAACAAAAGGTATTTATTTCCACAGGATAAGGATAAATAAGGTGAGCAAACGTAAATACTTCCAATACTGGGAATAATAAATTGAACTAAAGAGTCTTTGAATCATCCAAAAGGGGAACGGACAGACGCACACAGCCACACACCACAGAAGACGAAGGAGACACACGATGGATCTTTGGAGACAATATGGAGCGATGGAGACACACTGGAGCTGAGGAGACACAGGGAAGCTCACGGTGAGGTCTGTAAGCAAACAGGTAAGGAAAAGGTAAGTATGAGAATAGTGTCCTCTTTCGCTTGGACGATGACAGAACTGTGGGGTGTGCTTATGAATGGTGTTGGAGATTGCTGGGAAAGCGTGACAGGTGAGCAGATCAGGTGACTGTGATTAGAATTCCGGGGATTGAGATTGCTGGGTGACAGTGAGGGTGGAGCCTGGTGTATTGCTTGGTGTGGAAGTTACACAAATATTCAGAGGTATCCACACTCACTGGTGTGGATACCTCCTTCCAGGACTTGAAACTGTCCCGGTATCTACTGGAACAGGAGGCTTGGTAACCCTGGCATTACAATCATCACACACAATAGGAACAAAATCATCAGCTATGATACTGTCCATAGCAGCTGTTCTGTTCGGTATATTAGATGGCAGCAAATGGTCCAAATGTTGTTGCCCAGGACCAGGGATAAAGGGGAGCACTAGGGGGTTGATTTCGCCCCGCTCACATGGCATGCACTTTACTACTAGGTCCTGGATGTCTTGGTCGAGCCCTGGCCACCAGAGATATCCTCTTGCCAATGCTTTCATTCTTACTATGCCAGGGTGACCCTAATGCAGCTTCGACAACAGCCTTTCCCTTATACTTTGGAGGAATAATTACTCTTGAACCCCAAAGGATACAGCTTTGGTCTGTTGAGAGCTGGTCTTTTCTGACATAGAAGGGTTTAAGGTGTTCGTCTGTGATATGGTCGGGCCAACCCGACAAAGTTATGTCCAACACTTTTAAAAACAATGGATTTCTTCTTGTTCCAGTGGCAATGTCATTTGCGCAGACTGGCAATTCGACTAGGTGTGAAACCTGAAACACAGTCTCCTCTTCCCCCCCTGTAGAGGTTGAGTAACAAGGTAATCTGGACAACGCATCTGTGTTGGCATGATCAGAAGAACGTCTGTACTCAATGTCATAATCATAGGCCAACAAAGTCAATGCCCAACGTTGCATGCGAAGTGTGGTAAGTGTAGGAATGGCAGATTTGCAGATCGCTTCCACTTTGTCCTCTGTTGGATGCAGCCCCTTTTCATCAATCTTGAATCCCAAGTAATCCACAGAGTTACAAAGGAATTCACATTTTGATTTCTTTACTTTCACTCCATGTTAAGTCGTGACAGCACTTTTTCCAGTACTATCAGATGGTCCTCCGAAGATGGAGCAGACACCAAAATAACATCCAAAAACACACTAAATTTGAAGGCCCTGAAGGATCTGGTCCATTGTGTGTTGGAAAATTGCAGGTGCTGTGGAAATTCCATAAGCAAGGCGATGGTACTGAAACAGTCCTTTGTGTGTGTTTATGGTAAGATACTGCTTGGATTCAGCATTCGCGCTGTAAATGTCCGATTTTTCCACAATTGTGACATTTTTCATTACGGTAACGGCATTCCGTGGGATAGTGGTTGCTTCCCCCACAACAATAATAGCTGATTTTATACTTGTGAGAAGGTTGCTGCCGGGCCCCTTTTTGGGTATTGCCATGAAAATTCCAACGTCCTTTGTATTACTCTTTGGCTCCATAAGCATTCTGCACTTTATGCACACTAGCGTCTTTTATGGTTGACTGAGCACCCAGCTCCTTAGTGTCCTTGTGTGCTAATTCTAATGCGAGTGCAATTTCACAGGCCTTCTTAAAAGTAAGATCCTTTTCTGACAGTAACTTTCTGTGAAAAACTTCACCTGCAAGCCCACAGACATATTTATCCCTCAGTTAGTCATCCAGAAATGTTCCAAATTCACATGAACTTGCCAGACGTTTCAACACCAGAATGTAGTCAGATATGTTTTCTCCGGAACTTTGGTTGCATTGGTAAAATGAGGCTTAGGCTTAAAATGATCAGAAAGGGTCTGAGTCATTCGCTGGTATGTTAAGTGTTTAACTGGCTCAACAAGACTTTTCAAGAGGCCATATTCCACAGGCCCTAACACACTAAGGAACACATTTGCTTTCTTTTCACTGTCAATTTCATTAGCTGCAATCCAATGCTCAAATCTCTCCAAATAGGTGTCAAAATCCTCTTTAATACGGTCAAGCTCAGGCACCCGTCCTATTGTTGCCATTTTCCTTTAATTTATTTTCTCTTTCCTTTGTTCTGTTTTCTTTTCTTTTCTTTTTAAGTATTTAAGTACTTTTCTATCTACGTATTGTATTGTATTGTAACGTTATATGAAATATCACATATTTATGATAGAACATAGATTAATGAATTATTTTACTTTTAAGTAAAATAATTAATCTATGTTCTATCATAAATATATGTCTGATTTATAATATACCAAACGGCTTGAAAATTGGTTGGAAATTAAGGTGATTTTAATCGTTGATAGTTCTCTGCCAATCTTAACTAATGCACAGTAGACGCAGCTTCCCCCGACACAAGATGGCGGCCGTGTTGATGCATCGTTCCTATGGACAGCAGCGTCAGAGGGCCTGTCTAGTCAGTATAGATATCTGTGTGTATAAGCTATCATACTCCCTCTGGCCTGACGGTGTCACTGTACTCCCACAAACTCAGCATGTGACTGTGCTTGCCTCCTTACACAGTTGTTTGACTCGCGGTTAGTCCTCGTTCTTCTGTTCTTTGAAGTTTTCCTTCGTTTTTTCCTTGTTTTTTAACACTGAGGATTCCAAAACCACCTCGTCGCCACTGTGAAGTTTTAAAAGCTCAAAGAATGGCGCAGACAACCATTTAATGCAGAGCCTTTTTACTGTGACATGCTGCTCAATGCATTCCCTGTTACAGTGCCCACTTGCGCCAACTAGTGTTTAACATACAAACATGGTACCGTAAAACACTGTATAATTGTTCATGCTCAATACATTACACACACATCCCACAGAAGAACATTCTAACTTTAGCTACTTCTCCATTTTTACATCTATGGCGATTCACGCATCGCTTACAATAGGCTACAATAGTCTGAACATAAGCAATAAGTGTACCGTAGTGATTCAGGATAAGACGGTTTGGAAGATGAATTCATGATGCAGGCATTTCGTTAATTATATACATTTAGCAAACTTTGAACACAGAAAAAGCTACATAGTGTTGCTTTAACACTGATCGGGCACCAGCAAGTACATTTTTTTGGTTTGTTAAGTTCATCTTGTATTTTGCCTTCTATCTGTCACAGTGGTTGTTTTTTATTAGGTAAAATCATGTGTGCAGCTTCAGGGTTTGTGTGTTGCCTCTGAGAAATGCAAATCTACCGGAAACACCCGCAGGTTAATCAGATCTTATTAGAGCAGAAGCGATCATAAATTGTGTCAAATCCTCCATTTGTCCTGATCCACAGATAATGATGAAAGTCTACAGAACACTGAATTTCCAACCCCCACTTAACATTAAGAGTATGAAAACTCCTTCCCATGGTGCCTGAGAAACCTGAAAGTCTCCCAGTAAAGCATCTGTAAACAGGAAATTCATCTATATAAGCATGATTCAGCAGTTGATTATTGTACAATCTAACCTGATCTCACAGAATTGCTTGAAATAACCACGAACACTTAATGCATAATTCCTTGTTAGTATCACGTAATGATCAAAAATTGCGTGATGGGCTCACGTAAAAGATTAAAATGTAATTCAGTGACAGGCATCATCCGTGATCCACGCACGAATTGGGATTCAAATATTGGTTAATTATATTGCCATTATTGTATTTGGGATTATTGGGATGTGATTTTTCACTGTAAATGGT
>JAUCMT010000154.1:14110536-14127965 GCA_032357475.1 Enteromius thamalakanensis | reverse complement strand
GTACTACAGTAGGCTAGAATGAATAGGCTATATTACCTTAATCTTTTGTGTATCATTCTGTAAAATTAATAAATCAGTTTGGGGGTTTCATATAGGCCTCTGGGCTCTGGAAAAATAGAAAGGACTCACTATTCTAATGCACTAGCTGTGTTATATTACCTTTATATAACATTAACTTATCTAATAAATACAAAATTATCTATAAAATATAAAATACATTATATTTATATATAATTATGTTTAATTTTTTAATGTTAAATAGTGATTTTTTTTTTGTGAATTTTCATTACATTTCTATACATTTAAAGTAAAAAGTATTATGTATTATTTTATTGCTGTTTTACTGCTGTTTGATAACCTAATGTTCAGGAGTAAATCGTGAGAGAATCGTGATCTTTATTATAAGCAAAAAAATTGTGAATCTCATTTTATCCAGAATCGTGCAGCTCTAGTTACTTCCGTAACCCAGATTCCCTGAGACATGGAAACGATCACTGCATCTAATACGACGCTAAGGGAAAAACTCCTTTTTTCCCCCTAACTGAAGCCTACTTAACACGCAGTAAAACTGCACAGCCATTGGTTGTGCAGTGGTAATTTTTTTAAATCAATCGGCTGGCCACCATCCTACGGCAACTAATGGCTGGCTCCTGCCGAAGCTCGCCTGAGGAGGCGGGGCCATCTATATATAGTGGCTGAATCGCCACAGGACTTCAGGTTACTTCAACTGAAGCCCCGCATAATACATTCATATCTTCCTAAGACTTAAGGTGTGTAAGCCTGAGCTCGCGGCTTGGGCAAGTGACGGTGAGAGTGCTTAACATGTATAAGGCTCGTAAGCCTAAGATTGCGGTTTAGGTGGCTGGTGGCCAAACACGGTGAGCAAGTATTTACATAGAGAAGGGCTTGCAAGTCCGAGCTCTCAGCCAGAGTGCTTCTAGCAGGGAGCCAAGTATATTCCAAGTATATTCCAACAACTTGACCAAGGGTTAGGTTCCAGAGGGACACTCGGGACTGCAACCTTCTCTGCTTCACCGAGACATGGCTGAACCCCGCAGTACCGGACCACGCCATCCAGCCGGCTGAATTCTCCTCGTTTTATCGCATGGACAGAACACTGGAGTAGGGGAAGACTAGGGGAGGTGGAGTGTGCCTTATGGTGAACAATTGCCACTCTCATTGTTTTGGGAGATTTCAACAGTGCCAACCTCAAGCGTGTGAGGCGAAAGGACATTACACCACTGTTACACTCCTTATTAGAACAGTTACAAGGCACAGTCACTGCCATTGTTTGGGAAATTGGATTATGCCGCCATCTTCCTTATGCCTGTTTACAAACAGAGGCTGAAACAGGAATCCATGGTGCAGAGGGAGGTCACACGCTGGATGGACCAATCGATGGCTGCTCTGCAGGACACGCTAGATGACGTAGACTGGGACATGTTCTGGCATAGCTCTGATGTTTACGGACACGGTTGTGGGATTTATAGGGAAACTAATGGATGATACGGTGCAAAAAATTTCATCAGAACATTTCCCAACCAGAAGCCGTGGGTATATAAAACCGTCTGCGATGCTCTGAGATCCTGCTCCGCTGCCTACAACACAGGGCTCGCCACCAGGAATATGGATGATTACAAGGCTGCATCTTACGGCGCCCGCAGAGCGGTGAAGGAGGCGAAGAGGCGCTACTGGAGAAAACTAGAGTCTCAATTCCAACACGGCAACTCTAGGAGCCTGTGGCAAGAACTTAGAACAATCACAGACTCTAGTGGTGCTAGCAATGCTACCGACATGCATACCGAAAGACCCAGTGAGGATAATGTGTTCACCATTAAGGAGCATGATGTGAGGAGGGCATTCAGGAGAGTGAACATCAGGAATGCAGCAGGACCCGATGGCATCACCAGTGTTCACCAAGATCTTCAACCTCTCCCTGGAACAGTCCACTGTCCCCTCATGTTTTAAGCAGTCCATCATTGTTCCTGTTCCCAAAAAACCCCAGCCCACCTGCCTCAACGACTACCTACCTGTAAAATCAGTGGTGATGAAGTGCTTTGATAGACTGGTTAGAGACTTCATCATTGCATCACTACCGGACACACTGGAACCACTACAGTTTGCACACAGACATACAATAAAATGCTATTAAAATTAGACCGCTGCTGTGAATGCCGGCAAAGGGATGATATGCTGCCGGTAACGTATTAGAGCCTGGACATGCGAGCTAGGCTTAAGGCTGTGAGAAATGCTATAGCTGGAGACCGCAAGAGCATTTGGGCCGAAGCAGAAAGGAAGCTAAGTTTAGCGGTGGTGAAAACTGCTGTGCTGCCCGGCTCGCGAAGAAACAGCTCTGAGACAAAAAAATACAGATGCCGAGGATAGGGAGTGAGCGGTATTTAAGGCAGAGGAGAGGAGATTTACAGCCAGTAATGAGGAGATTGGTGGCAGCTGCGATCGTTCGTGCGTGCTCCTCCTGAAATTCGATTATCGTCAATAAATCATTCTGTCAATGGCATACCAATGCCAGAATGTTTAGTTTTTCATGTGGTTATGTGCCTTCTGATTATGATTATTATGTTTTTATGTTACGCAACTTTTTCTCTTTTTTTCAAATTGCCCTACATTTCAGTGTCCAATAAAAAAATTAATTAATTAATTAAAAAAATAAATACAAGAAAAAAGAATAAAAGAAACCAGAGAAATACTGGGAAAATAACCTATTGATATTTTTGTTTGCATTCAAAACATGATCAAATGCAAATTAATTCCAACTGCAGAAGTGCAGTTGATAAAGCACTCAGAATCCTAGAGGACCCTGTTGTCATCGTTCCCTAAGGCTTTTTTGACCTTATTCAAAAAATGTATGCACACCAGCTGTGAACTATAACGTGCATATGAAAACCTTCACTTAGTTTTTCGGATCTGTTAAAGCATGATTCAGTTCTAATGTATTTTATTGTAATTTAATGAATCCTGTAACATTCATATTTTAATTGCTATTCATTCAAAACAGTAGCATTTCTGATACAGATTAATGTCTATCGGTTTAGCTCAACCATCCACAGTTTAGGATATGATATGAGGACACTGATTCATATTCATAAACACCTGCAAAGGTGTCAGGTACTTAATCTATTATGTAGAGGTGATTGCCTCTATTGTCTTTAGATGTTCAGTTTAGAGAGGCTAAGGTAAACACCTTCAAGAACATTCTCAATAAATAAGCCTGCTGAAGATACACCCAAAAGTCTCCTGGTCTTTGCTTCTGGGTTTCCATTAATTGAAAGCCAGTTACATCCATCACTAGGTAATATACTGTGTGTATATTTTTTTACACATTATGAATACTAATAGAAAGCATATGTGCTTATCTGTGAATTTCATTGCAGCTTTTTTGTACCCAAATAGTGAAGGAAAACCAACAAAAACCCATCCAAGCAAACTTCAGTATTGCTGAAAAAGCATCGCATTTGTTTGTAAAGATCTGTAATCTGTAGCGATAGATTCTTATGCATATCCTGACATATTTCTTCAAAAAGATGGGTCTGCTTGATTAAAATAGTATTTTTTTAAAGAATTTTTATAATCTACATTTTAGTCTCAAAGAGTCATGAGCAGAGAGAGCACAACCATATCAATATTCACAAACATTGTAAACACGCTCGCCATAATTCATACACGCACGCACTCATTCACATACACTTAATAATGTACAAGAATATATCAATACAACATGTGACTTAGTAAATATATCTAAACATACCAGCAATCAGTTTTAATGTAGAAAAAGAGTTGGTGATCATATAATGCTGAAACTGAAGCCTGGTCAAAACGTCAGTGGGAAATGTCTTGCTATTGTTTTTGTTGTAATATCGGAGGTATCCTGATTCAAAAGGAAGAAATAACTGCACCAAAGTGAAAACCAAAGAGTCC
Organism: Enteromius thamalakanensis; assembly: GCA_032357475.1. NCBI lineage: Eukaryota > Metazoa > Chordata > Actinopteri > Cypriniformes > Cyprinidae > Enteromius > Enteromius thamalakanensis. Next base: position 14,124,029 of record JAUCMT010000154.1, on the reverse strand, counting down.
CAGTAAGATTTAAAATCTGCTACAATATTTTCAAATAATAGTAATTATAGGGTGCAATGTATTTATTATCCTGATGATGATAATTCATGAATCCAATATTCCGCTCCACAAGAGGGCACATAAATAGCTGAGAATCGAGTTCATTTATTAATGCTTCTCCCATGTCTCATTAAGCAACAGTACATCCTGTGCAGACTTGCACACTCAGTAGGGGTATTTGGATACGGAGATATAGATGATAAAGATACTCTGGTAGGTTATGCGCCCCTGGTCTGACAGTGTAGTGGCTTGTACCCGAAGTCGCACTAGGCCGGGCCAGTCTAAAGGCTTTACTGTGAATATTATGCCTCTTCCTGCTTCATCCTTGATGCCAAATGGCCTCTCTCCATTTTCACCTCCTTGTTCCAGGATAGTGAAGGATGTGTGGTCTTGGAGGACACCTGCTTCAGAGAAAGCTGACAAACGGGCCACGTTGTGGTGTGCTGGTATGCCCAGAGGAAGAGTGAGGAGCTTGTACTGGAGCAGAGGAAAACCTGTGGAGCCACAATCTAGTCTGGAAGTGCAAGCCCTGAAGCAGGTGCTGGGATCAAAGCAATAGAGTAAATGTACATGAGTCAATAAGAGTGTCCATGTAAAGAAATCGATGTATATATATATATAAAAAAACTTGTGTGGTTTTGAAAACTTTTTATAGCCTTTTCTAGAAAAATGTCATGACTCTAAATAGTGTGTACACAACAGTTTTCTTATATCATGAATAATTAGTTCATAAATAATTAAAATACAGCTGCAAGCAGCAATAATTGGGGTTCAAGTAGGGCTGCGCGATATATATCGAACAATATATTATGCGCATCTCATCAGTAAAGCCGGTTCTTTGATTAGCAGTAAATCTCCATCAGCTGTTTTCAAAAGCAAGGCCAGCTTATAAACAGCCGTAGGTCACTGACAAGCTGCGCAATTGAATCACCCATGATTTTGGGTAAATTTGGACAGGCACCTTTTCTAAACGACCCTATTATACTTGCCCAAAGGGTAAATATTATTATTATATATTTTTTAATTATTGGCCTAGAGAGTCTAGAGAATAGTACTGCAGTGGTTTCTCCAGACTGAACAAAAAGTTGTTGTTTTTTTACATCATATCAACCATTTTTTTTTTTATAAATATTGATATTCACTATCCAGACAGTCTTTCTACACTGGTTTGGTTCCAATTCAGTGAAAAAAATAGGACTAGTTCACAAAAGTAAGTATTGCAAAAAATGGGAAATACACGAAAATTTTGCAAGGTACATAACTGAATCTTGACATGCATTTTGAATTTAACTACAAGACACTTCAGCCTGCATCTAAAGGTTTAAGGGTTCTGAATGAATTTCGTACTTTTGATCACTGAAGCCCCGTCTGGCAGATTGGCGTGAGGTCACATTGCAGGCAATGTGACTACTACCAACACTCCATGTTTTAAGTCTCTACGACTTATGGTTTGGTCTGCACAATCAGATTTATGTGGAGATGACCATTCCAACAACTACAATTTGGTTTTAGCTATATGCACTTGAACCCCTAAATAATAAAAAAGCTACTAAATAAGATTTTCTTTTCAGTAATGTCTTTCATTCATTATATTACCCTGGATTGCGTCCTCTTTGGTAGCTGGTGGGACAAGGTGTGTCAAGACACTGGTAGCTCCCCCGTGTGTTAAAACACATTTGGTTTGGGCCACACTGAACACCTTGCACAATGCACTCATCAATATCTATAAGAAAAATTGATTTTTAAACTTTTTTCACATGAAAAAAGGCTTTATATACAGGAAGTTAATGAAAGACTTTTGTTTTAATAAAAAGTGCAAAGACTTACCTTTGCATGTTCGGCCATTGGATAATAGTTGGTATCCTGGTGGGCAAGTGCACTGGTAGCTTCCTATTGTGTTTCTGCACTCGTGTTGGCAAGGCTTTTTAAATGCACATTCATCGATATCTTTATGAAAGAAGAAATAATGGTCTTGAATATATACATTTAAAACAAAAGAAAACAAAGTTCACTTTTGAGAGTATTTTAAGGCAAGCAGTTTAAATAAAATAAAAATTAAGAAACTAAGAAATTAAAATAAAATTAAATGATAAAATTAAATTAAACCCTTCAATGCACAGGCCATCCATCCAGTGTGTTGCTAGCATGGGCTCCAGTCTCAGTTTGGATTGGATAAAATAAATTATTTTATTTTATATCTTATCTTATCTTTATATTGATAAACTAAACTAAACTACAAAAAAACAGTGTAATGTTACACACCTATGCAAGTACCATCCTTGCTGGTGAATCCAACTGGGCATTCATGCCTGGGACGACGTGAAGATCCAAGGTGCTCTGGTAGGACTGAGAGGCGAGTGAGGTAAGGTCGCTCCAAAGTAGATACAAGCTGGGGCCGCAGCCTGGCTTGAACCCGGGTACTGTTTGTAAAGATATGCCCTCTCTCAAGCCCAGCACATGAGCGACCATCACCCAAGAGGACTGTCCCTGGTGGACAAAGGCAGCGGAAGCTACCCGGAACATTCCGGCATTGAAAAGCACAAGGACTGGGCACCTGCGCGCATTCGTCAATATCTGCAATACCAAAAAATAATGTGCATTGATTATTACTATCCAGACACTCTTTCTACACTGGTTTGGTTCCAACTTAGTGAAAAAATAGGACTAGTTCACAAAAGTAAGTATTGCAAAAAATTGGGAAATACCCCAAAATTTTGCAAGGTACATAACTGAATCTTGACATGCATTTTGTCCACCGTGAGCCAAGGATTCCAACTACAAGACACTTCAGCCTGCATCTAACGGTTCAAGAGTTCTGAATGAATTTCTCACTTTTGATCACTGAAGCGCCCCGTCTGGCAGATTGGCACAATGTGCATTATTTTTTTACATAGTTTAGAAATATAAGGGATTCAGGTTTTATATATATATATAAGACTTTAGCTTGGATTTCACAGACAGGATCACATTTGAAATTGCTTTACTATAATTATGACTCTTACCTAAACAAGGTCGGCCTACACCTTGAGAGCGGTAGCCTCGAGGACAAACACATCCATACCCACCAATCGTGTTCTGGCAAATTTGACTGTAGCGGCACATGTGACTGCCATCCAGGCATTCGTCTATGTCTGCAAGAAACAGAGGGCATGTCTCATTATAATAAACTTATTTGCTGAAGTAACAAGGTTTTAGCTAAGTGACTCCTTACCCACACAAACTCCATTTTCCGCTGCAGTCATGCCAGAAGGGCAGCTGTCAAAACACTGATATCCTCCATCTGTGTTTCGGCACTGCTGGTGTGCTGGACACACATTCCTCAAACACTCATTTATATCTGATCATAAACAAGCATAAATGATGTTAAGTAAAATGCAAGCTTCAGTTTTGAATCTGTTAATATATTTTGAGCACAATAATGCCTGATTCTTTCAAACATTTCTATGCATGTGTTAGTCTGTATGTTAAAACTGCACACTAAAAGAATTTTAATGAAATTGTATATATATATATATATATATATATATATTATTTTTTTATTTTTTTATTTTATTTTTTTTTTTTTCAGGTATTGTCTAAAAAAAATGTATTATGTCTAAACTTATATGACTTTCTTTTGCTGAACACAATACATATTTGTCACTGTCAAGTTTTGGGCATGGCAAGGTGAATAAATTATGTCATAACTTTATTTCTCACAGTATAAAGCCAAAGTAAAAATATGCATCTAATCATTCCTAACTGAATAACTGGTCCGAAGGAGGTCTTAAGTGTCTCAATTTCTGAAAAGTATCAATCTTGTGAGACACGCTATTCAAAAACATCACTAAACAACACCAGTGAACCTGTAAAATTCATTATGGTTTTACAAAGTGACACTGACCCAGGCAGCGATGTCCCACCAGCTGGTATCCTGGATGGCAGGTGCAACGGTAGGAGCCTAGAGTATTAAAACACTGCTGCTGGCATGGAGAGATGGCTGATTCTTGACACTCATCCACATCTGAAGGAAAACATTTGATCAGTTTACTCCTTTACATTCTGAACAGTTACTGTATCTAGAAGAATTCAGTCTAAAGAGCTCCATTGTGGCGTTTCTAAGTGTTGGGAAATGAATAAAGAAAATAAATCCATCCATTTTCCATTGAACACAATATTTTAAACTAACCTTCACAGCTGGTGCCAACTAAACTGGGTTTGAAGCCCAGGCCACACTTGGCTTGACAGCGATACGTCCCAACAGTGTTAACACACTGCTGGTTGGGGTGACATAAGTGGGAACCTTGGGTGCACTCATCAATATCTGAATAACAACAGAAATAACAGTAAGCAACTGTTCTGTTTCCAAGAAAACATTAAATTCAATACAAAATAATGTGTCTTATATTTTTGGGTTTAAAAGATTATTTGTATTAAACCAAAACATTTCTTAAAATTTACAATAATAATAATTATTTTTACTTCAGTTGGAGAATTTATGATTAATATAGATCTGACCTTGGCAGGTGTTGGACTCGGTAGAGATGGTGAATCCAGATGGACATGCACAGGAGAAACCACCCATGATATTATTACATGAGTGTGAGCACGGAGATTCAACAGCACATTCATCCTCATCTAAAAGACAAAACAACAACAAAATATTCCAATCACATTCTACAATAAAATTTATTTCAATATTGATAAAACAATGTGTCTAATATGCAGTTGCATATACATTTTACACATATACATATACATACCGGCACAGTAAGATGCCGTGTCCAACACAAAACCTTTTGGACATGTCTCTCCATCACCCTCTGCACACAAACAATTCATCGATTGAGTATTTTTTTACTGAAATATGATTTAGCAAAATTATTGTAATGTTAAATTTATTGTAAATTTTGTCAAAAAGCATAATTTTACAAATTTTCAATGAACTGAAAAAACTGATCTATGTACTGACCTGGTATGAGTAAACTGGCAGTCATCTTGAACTCCAGGCTGAGAGTGAAAAAGCTGTACATGCTATTTATTCCTGTTAGTCTGAGGAGCTGTAGCAGGGGTCCCTGACGGTTCTCTGGCCCTTCAAAAACCACAGAATGATTGCATCGAAGGTTCAGAGGAGCCCCATCCCACATGTGATTCTGTGAGGACCAGGAATAAAGCTGTCCGGAGCCCGTCTGTACATATGACTCATCAAACTCCTAATGAACAGAGAGAAAGAAAATCAAATACTTCATTCATTTTTGGAAGAGTATTTCTAACTATACCTACATATATGATAAATCTGCATTAACTACTTTTAAATTTGTATATGTGTACATACAGCAAGAATTAATTAAATGTATTATTTAGTTTTACAAAATATATTTTATTCTTAGTTTTACCAATAATACTGAGCAGTACAACTGTTTAACACTGATAATATTAAGGAAACTTGCTTGTCTATCATATTTGCATATTCAAATTATTTCTGAAGGATCATGTCACACTGATCTGTTCTATGCATTTCGAGGACCCTGTTCACCCTTCAAGAACTGTATACAAATACATATATGGGTTTGAAATACCTACCTGCAAATTGAGATTAGAAGTCAGCAGCATAGGAGGAACAAAGCCATTGATGACAATATCCACTAGCAGAGCCCCCTCTGCATCCAAACCTCTGGCCACATGAGTCAGCTTTAAAACCTCTCCTGTCGTTCCAAAGCAGAAGACACATTCAATGGATATAATTCAAGATTAAGTCCTCTCAGCAACAGAAAATGTCATTTACAACAACAGATATGTTAATAAGTCTCTTCAAAGTGGCATGTATGAGAGTAACCTGTGTCAAACTCCAGCTGAGATTCCTGTCTGAACTGCCCTTGAGTAAGAGAGAAGCCATTTTGGGTTTCCGGTGATTGATATACAGTTGTCCAGTAAATCGGGGCAAATACTGACACGAGAACTCTCAACAAAGGACCTGTAATCCAGAAAGGCATATAATAATACATTCAAAATAAAACAGCAGGTTCTTATTGTCAGAGAAAGAACACTGGCAGTTTACATGTACGGTACTTCTTGTCTGTTTGAAAGCACACTTGTCAAATGACAAGTGTGAGTTTCCTGTTCTTGTCAGCTATAAGTAAACAGCTTTGATTTAGCATGACTGGTGGCTTAAGCACACTCTAGCACTTGGCCAAACCACACTGTTCATGTAAATGCACTCACCAACACTTGGAGGAATGTTCTCTACATGGGCCTCCAGCGTACTGGTGCCATCTGCTTCATTCTCTGTGATATTGGCTTCCAGATAGGCCACTCCAAACTCCTTCTCATTGATCATGCCTATCAGACTACCCCGCGTACGCCGCGGAGACTCACCTACACAAAAGAGAAGAGGTACAATGTGTAAGGGCTGACCACTTACAAAAAACATATACAAAAAAACCCTTAATACCAGGTGAATATGGGTTTTAACAATATTTATTTTCTACAATAGATAGACATATTTTTGTAGGCCAACTCAGAAGTTAACTTTACACTTGTTTCCTTAACAAACCCCCAAAAAGGTTTGGTTTAAGGATTATTGCATAAAATGAGCTCTTTGAACAACACAACTTTCATGTTTGTCATGATAATCTTCACAAACATATGAACTTTGACGTCTTAATGCAATCAGCAGTAGAAAAAAGCTAAAAGTAGTCTTTGATTGAACAGGCATCCTGTTAATTTCCTGTGATGACATTTACAGTAATGTGATGACAATCTCTGTCCCATTGAATCGCCTTTTAAGTAAAAGTCTTAATAAAATCAAACAATAGTATGACTTGCATATTTTATGTCATAGAATAAATCTTGAAAATATCTTGGTCTAGTATTAAACACAGACGTTATTTTAAGCTTTTAACCAAGAGTCCCTTCAAAAAAATCCATTAACACAGGAACAATGGGGATAGTCATGCTAAAATGCTGACTAGGATTTTTAACTATATGGCTTCTTTCAATAAACACAGATGCACCTGGACACAAGGAGGCCTGACATTTCCTGGAATCCACATTTGGACCCTCACACGATGGGCCGCCATTGGCTGGAGGTGGGTTGTTACAGAATCTGATTCGCTCCTGGATGCCTTGCCCACAGGTGGCACTGCACGGGCCCCACTCCTCCCAGTTTGAATAGCTGCCTGGAACTGTAAAATCAGTATAGAATGTGAAATTAATTTAATTGCGAAAACATACAAATGAACATAATAATAAGGATATACATGGCTCTAATAAAATAATTTACCTTGTACTTTCAAAGATATTGTTCTTTCCGCAGCACCCGCCTCACTTTCAGCAACACATCTGTACTCTCCTGAATCTCCAATCTGGAAAAAACACATTTAGCTCTCACACATTTCTTTCATTAGAATCAGCAGTGTTGAGCTGGTCAAATAAGCCTTCAACACCTTGAAAATCTTAATCATTTTAGTGCTGCACCAAAACATTAAATAATGTAGTTATTGTTCACACAAATAAGGTTTACCGTTGCACTATACAGAGCCAGAGAGCCATTGCGAAGGGGATGAAACCTCAGAGAGCCAAGTATCGGCTGGCCATCTTTGTGCCACCGCAAAGAAGGGACAGGGTCCCCGCTGACAGCACAGTCCAGCATGGCTGCTTTGCCCTGAACTACTGTCTGAGTGGTGTGGGCTTCGCCTCTCAGCATGGGAGGTTCTGTGAAGACAGAGTGTATGCTTAACAGTAGCTAGCATAGTAGTTTATGTCTGTCAAGACTGTCTTTGAATTAAAATAGGCAGCTAAAATAATTAAAATTAAAATGCATTATAGAATTTCATATTTTACAATAGCTAATATATTTTACAAACCTGTGGTAGCCCTTGTTTCCTCAATGAAATAAAAATGTTAGGATATGAATTAAAACAATTTTTAGTTTTGTCATATTTTAAATAATTTAAGACGTTCTGTGCCTCCCTTAGAAGAGTCCACCTAGTAGTTAAGAAGCGCTGATCTAAAAGTATTCAAACACTACTGCTTCGACTGTTTTTCTACTTTTTAACAAATTTTTATGTATTGTTGCTTATGATTTAAAAAAAAGGAACGAAACAATAAATGCATACCTCTGACACGCACAAATGAAAGAGCCCTTATGGATCCTACAGTGTTCTCTGCAATGCACACATAGGTGCCACCATCACTTATAGTGACATTGTCAATAATCACAGAACTTCTGCCAGATCCATCAGCACTTGCACCTTTGGACAAAACAAGAGCATTCTTGTTACGCTGAGAAAAAAAAAAAAAAGAATCAAAGGAAAGACGATAAACTCCTCTAATACCTGTATAGGGTCTGTTGTTGACAGTCCAGGTTATGGTGGGGAGTGGAGTACCCTGAGCATGGCAGGATAGGGTGAGACTTTGGCCTTTATTTAACGTCACATCACCAGGTAACTCTTTAAAAGCAGGTCTCATGTTTACAGACAGGCGAATGTCCCGTCGAGCTGTTCCAGCAGTGTTGGTGGCTACACATGTGAACAGGCCTGCATCACCAGACTGAAAATACATAAAGTGATATCATGACTTCATATTAAAGGTATTTTAAATGGGCATTCTAGTCATTTATATCCAGTAATATGCATATTACTGACCTCTGCCCTTTCGATAATCAGTTCTCCAGACCTCAGCAGAGTGAATTTCCCTGGGAGGGTTGGTACAGGGACTCCCTGTTTTTCCCAGCTCACCCTGGGCTCTGGAACACCCTGTGCTGCACATGGCAGTAGTGCTTGAAATCCCTGGATGACAGACATCTCTGACTGACCAACAGAAATCTGTGGTGGGGCTAAGAGGAGGGAGATATAATGATATTTATGAACAAAACATATGTTAATATCTTCCATACAGAAAGTCTTCAATACACACGAGTGGCAGTGCAAAATATCTGTTTAACAGCATTGCTGTAAATTAGCCGTAGGCACGAAGATGCAGGTAACTACTGTTTTCACATACATTTGTTTTATCATGTGACAAATTTTGCAGTTCTTCAGTTCTACTGATGTTTTGCCCTCCAGGTCTTTGAGTCAGTCATGACTAAAGACTATGAATAGGAGCTTTTACACATAGGGTAGGATAAATAAGACAAAAATACAGAAGAATATATATATATTTTTTTTAGAATAGGGCTTTTCAAAATACTTTATGTTTTAAGCGGGTAAGCTTTAATATTTCTTGTAGTTCCTTTTCAGGAATTAAATGATTAATAATGAATAATTTAGCACATTATATACACTAGAACAATGATTCTCTTGGTATTGTGTGAAACTCACTTTGAAGAATTAGTCTGATGTCATGACTGGCTCTACCAGCGTCGTTACGGGCAGAGCAGGAGTAGATTCCTGCATCGCTGCGTTGAGTTGCAGTGATGTGCAGGGTGCCGTTAGAGAAGAGTCTCAGGTGTGTGCCCTCCACCACAGGCCTACGCTCCCTGTGCCACGTCACTTCTGGTTTAGGCTGACCATCCGCTGTACACTCCAGACTGACCGGCTGGCCAAGAACTGCCGTGTACTCCAAACGAGGCACAGACAACACCGGAGGAACTGTTACAAAAAGTGAGAAGAATATGCAACCAAACCTTTAGTCTGTGATACTGTATAGATAGACTTAATCAGATAAACATGCATACCTTGTAAAATGAGGTTGGTTCTTCCCATAGCTGTTCCTGCTTCATTCTGTGCTAAACACTGGTATGTTCCAGCATCTCCAAGAGTGACCCGTAAGAATTTCAAAGCTCCATTGGGGAGCACTGTCAGTCTATGACCTAAAAATATCCACAATACCACACAATAGTATACTGAATATGCTACAGTAGTACATCAAAAATCTTCTATAAGCACATATGTAGCACATGATCTCTGAATCAAAGTGTTGATACAACAAAATGTAAAGAAAAAATATTGTTTTAGACTTTTTGGTCAGACTAAAAATATTATTAATAAAATGGTAATAAAATGGTAATCTTATTTCAAGAACTACAGGTAGGCTAAAACCAAACCAACCTGTTGCTACAGGAACACCTTCTCGTTGCCATGTAATGGTAGGTCTTGGGAATCCTTGTACTTCACAGGGTAGAACCACTGAGTGATGTAACACCACCTGGACTTCTTCTGCCATGGGTCTAATCTCTGGGGGCTCTAAGAACCCAAACCAAACCATATATTTGAGTTACTGCATTTGAGTTACTAAGTGTACTAATTATTCATACTATGATTTCGAGTAACATAATATCACAATTACGCCTGCATCCTACCCTGTACTGTAAGAGTAACATGTTTGTAAGCCACTCCAACAGAATTGCGGGCAGAGCAGGTGTATTTGCCAGCATGACTAGGTGTTGCAGCCAAGATCTCCAGTGCACCTACAACACAATGAAACAAGTACAGTAGCGCTCTAGATGTAACATGACCCGTTCTGTTTACACCAACATGCTGACAGGCAGGGACAGCCAGGAATGAATATGCAATGAATGGCAACAGTCTGTGTTTCAACACAACAGAGTTTACACTTCAATTCAATAGACATAACCCTGTATATAGTAAAACGTAAAACATCCCTATAATGCCCCGAGGTGCTTTTAGCATGGATAACAAGTAATCAAAGGAATGGATAGATTTTCTAACTTGAAGTATCCTGATATCTACAACTACCTCATCAGCCTTCCCCTCTAATGTACTCCAGAGACTTACAAATTTAATATAGGCTGCTTTTGGTGCTTTTTTATTGGTCATTTTGAGTTAGGACCCACAAAGCAGGTACAAACCACCCGCAGTGTTCGGGAACATTACTGTTGTGTTGTGGCTTAATGTCATTGTGCTGTGAGTTTATGTTTGCTTTTGTATCTTCATTCTGTTGAATGAGCTTATGTTTGTCTTTTTTATTCTGTTGTGTTGTGAGCTTATGTTTGCTTTTTAAATTGAGCTTATGTTTGTCTTTTTTTATTCTGTTGTGTTGTGAGCTTATGTTTGCTTTTTAAATTGTGTTGTGCTCTACTGGGCCACCGTAAATAACGAATAAGATAGGGTACAAGGTTAAGAAACTTACTTAAATGTAAAATGTTTTCTTCTATATTTTGTCATGTGTCGGGTAGATTGCACATTTTCTTGTTGGATGTTGGACTCACATAAAAAAATAATCACATTTTTCGTATCTGACAGAACTGAATTAGTATGAGCACTGCTTATTGTGAAATGGAAGCGACCAGCTGGCAGAGGATTCTGTAGTCTGATTTTCTGAATTACTCAATGAATACTGCATGAGAGGGCAAGAAACTGACCAAGAGAGCTTAGATATGGGACACATAAATGAAGCCAAATAAATGGTATTTGTCTGAGATTCACCTGTAGGCAGCACACGGTAACTGCCCCCTCGAGCACCCAGCTGCATCCAGTTCTTGTTCCAGCTGATGAAAGGCTCTGGACGTCCCGTGGCATGACATGGCAACATGACAGGGGACATTTTCACAGCTGTAACACTGCTGATATCATCTTTAATCACAGGAGGAACTAAAAACAAACAATAAGAAAATGCGCAGACAGTATGAGGTCACAATATGCTATAGTATATGTACAGTTACCGCCAAAAACATGAGGACACTTCACCTTTTATAACAAATGCCATTTTTTTTTATTTTATTATTGAAATGGAAATACATTTGTAAAGGTAACAGAATGTCACAGTCAGCTGGAAGTGCCAGCCCAAATATGGGGATGGCACTTCAGTGCCCAGCAAACTCTCTGTGTTTTATGTCTGTTTTTTACTCTTGGACTCTCATCCATGAACTCATGTCTCCGCCCACTCGTCTGTTGTCAAGGTGTTTGATTGTTTGATTGTTTGCTCCACCCCTGTGACCTACTTTAACCTGTATATATACCAGTCTGTTTGTTTGTCTTGCACGGTCCATTAGCACTGTCAACCTGTCGTTTTGCTACTCCGTGTTTCCTTGTTCCCTTGTTCCTCTGATCTGGATTGTATTTACCTGTGTACTGACCTCGCCTGTTTTTTGACCACCGCCTTTGTTTTTGCCCTTTGGATTGTGTTTACTGTGCTCTGACCTACGCCTGGACTCTGACCATTCTTGTGCTTTGCCTTCACCACTCCTGTTTGCCGGTACGACCCTAAGCCTGTCTGTTCTGCTCTGTGTGATAAATAAACAGCCTGCAAATGAACCCGCACGTCTCCTCGCCTTGCTCTCGTGACAGTTTCAATATAAAAGCTTTATGTTAAATATAAATAAGTCAGTTTTGTTTGTTTTTCAAAATGAATACAAACTGACACTTAAAAAAAGTTTTAATTATTAATTTCAGTTAATTGTGTGAGATGTGTAGAAATGGTGTGCAAAAATTTCACAGATTATTTTACTTCTTCGGAATTGAGAACTTTGCATCTCATGATCAACTTCAAGGCAACCATTTTTTTTTTAATTATCTGAAATCACAGAAATATTTCTTCCACTAAAGAAAGACAGTCACACAAGCATGAATAATGAGAGATTTTTATGTGAGTGTGTTTGCGGTATCCCTTTAAGATCCCAAATTGAAGCAATTAGTCTCGTAGGAATCGGGAAAGTTCTTGGTTGAGTCTTTCGATCTGTCCGTTAGCTGTGATGTTAAGCTGTGAGCAGAAGGCTTTCCAAATCCGTGATGTAAACTGGGGTCTTCGATCTGACACAATTTCTTCGGGTAACCCGTAGAACCTGAACTCCTGGTTGAGTAGTATCTGAGCCTTCTCCAATGCTGTGGGGAGTTTGGGGAGTGGAACGAAACGACAGGCCTTGGAGAAACAATCTATTATCATTAGAATGGTGGTGTGAGGGTGTGAGGGTGGTAAGTTAGTCACAAAGTCCACTGCTAGGTGTGACCAGGGACGTTTGGGTATGGGTAGTGGCTGGAGTAACCCTTCTGGGCGTAGGTCCGAGGACTTGGTTTGATTACAGGTGACACAGTTCTTGACAAAGGAATTTACTTGTTGGTTGACGGTGGGCCACCAGAAGCGATATTGTGAACCAGCTCCTGAAAAAAAAAAAAACTGAAAACGCCATGATAAAACCACTCGCTTCAGATGTTATCACTCGATTAAATGGGACGTTATCAGTCATTATTAGCCCATTAATATGGGTCAGTAGGGGCCTGCTGCACCTACTAGTAAGCTTAGAAGGCTGTTATCGTCCATAGAACTACTGGGCATGCACACATCAATCGAACATTTTTTTTTCTAACACTGTACGTCAATAATACTGTTTTTCTATCATGGTAAAGGGTAGGTGTTAGGGTTGGGGTAGAGGTAGGTGTAGATGTTAAACAAACACAATCTCATCGCTAGAATAATTCATTTCATTTTACGTTTTACCACTAGGTGCAGCAGGCCCCTACTGACCCATATGAATGGGCTGATAACGACTGATAACGGCCCATTCAAATCGCGTGATA
>JAUCMT010000154.1:14094179-14110436 GCA_032357475.1 Enteromius thamalakanensis | reverse complement strand
GTGTTTTTGCTCAACTAATGCTTAATTGTGAACAAATTAACCATTAATTAATGCTTAACTAATGCATTATTTTGGACAACTATTCTGAAGTGTTACCATAATTTAGTCTTCAGTCTCACATGATCATTTAGAAATATGTTAGGTGCTCAAGAAACATTTCTTATTATTGAGTGTTGAAAACAGCTGCTCTGCTTGATATTTTTGTGGAAACGGTGATATATATAAATATATATATATATATATATTTTTTTTTTCCCAGGATTCTTTGATGAATACGAAGTACAAAAGAACACCATCAAATAAAAATCTTCTGTAGCATTATTTACAGTCACATATACTCACGCTGAACGCGCACCCAATGGTTTCTACCATCCTCTCCTGCTGGGCTACTAGCAATACAGGTATACAGACCTGCATTCTCCACCTGTTTCAAAACATACTAGCATAACCACAAAGCCACAAACAAATGCAAAGCTATATGTTAAAAACAAGCATAACACCTTCATTTAAATAAGCACCTGAACTTTGTTGATTCTGAGCAGCTGCCCATCTCTCTCTACGACAGCCATGCTGTCCTGTAGTGGACGCCCATCTTTCAGCCAGCTGAGGGTTGGAGGGGGAAGACCGGTCGCGATACACTCCAGCTCCAGCACACTGTCCACTGCAACCAGCTGCTCGTCAGGGGATGAAGAGCCAGAGATCTTGGGGGGCACTATTAAGGGAAAATACATCCACAGTGTATTACTTATATCAGATATTATGCATTTATTTATCCCTAATAAGAAATAAAGAAGTATTGCATTTCCCCAAGAAACTATTCTGGCGAAGAAATTGTGCTTACCTCAGACTTCTCGCTAAATATTTGCATGTGTGCCCTCAACAAACTTTGCATTTACTTATAAAAGCACTGATTTCCATCACAAAATGTTTGCATCCCTATGCAAATGTTTCTCCTCAAGCACAAAGTTTGGAAGAGAAACACAAAAGTTTTGAAGTCAAAACCTTTAAAAGATATTTTTTTTTCTTTTCAACTATCTCAGTGTCCATTTAGGGGTTCAAAAACTCAAATAACCTTCTTTAATTTCTTTACTTCTCATGTTTACATTGCTATCAACTGCAAATACCTAGCACGGTTAGGTTGAAAGTCTTGGTACTGCTTCCTGCCTGGTTGCTGGCCACACAGCTGTAGAGGCCTCTATCACTGGGACCCACATCAGATAGCAGGAAGCGGGTTTCCTGTCCATCCAGAAGAAGATTACGATGCAGCGAAAGCGGTTGGCCATCTTTCAGCCATGATAGAGTTGGAGGAGGCACACCACGAGCTTCACATGTCAACGTTACCGAAGAGCCCTGGACCACCGCCACCTGCTCAGTCGGCTCTGTGCGCTCAACCGCAGGGGGAGCTGATGAGGGGGACAAACAGCAAAAGTTAAAACTGATTCACGTTTACATAAATGATTCAATGAAAAAATCTTCTGTACCCTGCACGTGGAGGTCAAATTTGAGTTCAGCTGATCCAGCTCGGCTATGAGCCAAACAAGTGTAGATGCCAGAATCAGACAGCTGCACCGATGCAATCCTGTTCAGACACAGAATACAGGACACCGTCAATCTAATGTTTTATGTATAATACCAGAAATTGAAATTTAAAACTGACCTGAGAATGGTATCTGCAGAAAGCAGGCGGACACGGGGTGACAGAAGTAGAGGATGACCGTCCCTCAGCCAGCTGACTTGAGGTAGAGGAGTCCCAGTGGCTTTGCACTCCAGTGTGACCACACTGTGCTGAGTGGTGTGCACCTCACGGGGGACGCTGCTCTCTCCACTTATGGAGGGAGGAACTGTAGTGCAAAAATCATAGAAATTATTTTACCAGAGTTGCAAACAGGTACAAGGTAAAAAAAAAAGTTGAAAACCTGGGACATGCTCCACATGGAATTTTTTCTTTTATATACTTAATTGTAATTACTTTAAGGCATTTTTATTTTTTTCTTAATTATCATTTAATTTTGATTACCTTAAATGTCCAAAACTCAAGATATATCAATTTGATCACATTCCCATGCTATAAAAGATGAAGTGCTATGCAGCCTATTTAAGACATACTGTAAAATGCTAAATGTTTGCCCTCTCTCTCTTCCCCGTTCCCACATCTCAGACCTCAGATACATAAAATATTACCCCAGGTGACCTATTTTGATTTCAAAAAAAGTGAGTTGTCACCTAAAGTTGATGAGTTTGTATCTATGTTAACAAATTTGTATTGTGCTTGCTAAAAGATTGTAGAAAAAAACTGTTCTCACCCAGTACAAACAAGGTATAGATCTTGCTCTCTTTGCCAGCGGAGCTGACAGCCAGGCACGTGTATGTTCCCGAATCCTCTGGACTGATATTCAGAAGTGTGAGTGTGCTCCCATCTGGAGAGATACTGTAATACACGTGTTTATTAGTACACACATAAGTTAAAAACTATAAACAAACTTTCCTTTCAAGCACTAATTTATAATATAAATTGGGGAAAAAAACTAAAATAAATACACACACACACAAATAAAATATGACTTTTTTTTTTTTTTTTTTTATATTTTTATATTTCTTATATTTTTTTTATTACTATTTTACTAATATTATTTAATATTATTAAATGCAGTTAATTACAAATGATATTACAAGCAAAACAGCTGACTGGGAAAATTTAGCAGTTTTCATTAAGATTCTCTCTCTTTTTGATTACATTTTTTTTACATTTATAAAATACTTTATATGCTCATAAATATTTTAAATATATATCACAGTCTAGTTTATTATATTACATTAAAGATGTATTAGTAGTAGTAGTATAATTTAAGGGGAAAGAAACTGTTGAGTCTTACTCTGTGTTTCCATTCTCAAGAGTCTTTCCGTTCCTCAGCCAGCTCACTTTGGGAGTAGGTGTACCCATCACCCGGCACTCAAGAGTCAGTTCCTCTCCAACAGAAGCACTGACCTCTGATGGGTGTCCAGAATCTATAATGGAGGGTGACGCTGATGGAGCCAAAAGCATTTAGGTAAATAATAGAGTAAATAAAACACAGAGTCAATCAAGAAACAGCACTGAAATTATTTGATACAGAGATTAGCAATATGTGCAAATTTACCAAATATAGTAAGTGAGTAGTCCTTCTGTGTCTGCCCCTCACTGTTTTTTGCGATGCAAGTGTAAGTGCCAGCATGAGAGAGCTGCAGAGGGCCTAACTCCAGCCTGTTTCCTCTCGCTGACCAGTTCCACTGCAAACTGCTTTCTACACATAAAAACAACAAACAAAACGCAAAAAAATGAGTAAAATACATATTCTAGCTAAAATCTGAATGTGGGGCAGCATTTAACTGACCAATAGGAGAGCCGTCTTTCAGCCAAGAAATGTTGGGTACAGGTATGCCAGAGGCCTCACAGATAAGGGTGATGTGTGAGCCCATGTTTTGAGTGAGGGTCTCATGAAGAGGGCCCTCCATCACTGGAGGCACTGAAAGTTAAAGATAGCAAAATTGTTTATTGCACCTGTAACTGTTACAAATCATAAATGTTTAAAGTCGCACTGTGTTTTTAGGACTCACCATGGACTGTCACTCTAAAGGTGCGATCTACTTGACCTGCAATGTTGGACACCTTACAGGTGTACACCCCACCATCAGCCACCTAAGGAAAGAAACCATGTCAACAAAGCAATAACTAGAAACACTTATTTATACATTTGCACTATTTATACAGTTACACTATTAGTTAACTTAAGTTAACATAAGTTTGAGGTAGGTTTTGTATTTTAATTAGGTCTGTCAAACGATTAATTTAAATTAATAATAAATAAAATAAAATAACATAATATATGTGTGTATATACATACGCATTTAAAGTTGTCTTACCTGCACCCCAACTATCTCAAGTTGCTGGCGCTCTATCCTCAAACCATTCCCAGCAGCCAGCTGAAGTCCATTACGATACCATGTGACCTCTGGTTGAGGGGTGCCGTTGGCTTCACAGCGCAGAATAAGTGATGACCCGACTTGAGGTGTCATAACCTCGTACTCTGATTCAAGACGTGGCACCAGTGAAGGCAGAGCTAGAAAGAGCCAAATAAAAAAATTAATGCTATATTAATTAGCTGAAGCAATTAATGAACTAAAATTCATTTATTCCTCTAACCGTAGACGGTAAGGAGAATGCTCTTTTGGTCTTGTCCAGCTGAGTTTGTAGCTGTACAGACATATTGGCCGGCATCCTGCTGTCCAGCCCTGGGAAGCTGCAGCATCTGACCACCTTTGAACAAGATGCACATTATATGCATGTGTACATGCTTCACAAAGCATTACTGATATACATTTAGACTACAAATCACCTGGCAGTATGTGGAGGCCAGTGCTGAACTCCAGCACCTGCCCATCTTTGGTCCAGATGATGTCAGCAGGCGGGTATGCCTGCACATCACACAGCAAAGAGATCATGTGACCCTCCACCACACTCATATCCTCCTCTCTGCGACCCACAATCCTTGGTGGAACTAAGAAAAGCACATGCTTTATTAACAGAGTATTAGACAAATAGTTAATTAGTTATGCTATGCTATGCTATACTATAATAGAATAGAATATATTCCCATGATGGCAAAGCTGAATTTTCGGCATCATTACTCAAGTCTTTAGTGCCACATGATCCCACTAACTTTCCATTTATTTTTGCACTACATTTTTGCAGGAGTTTTTCATTACATTTTCAGGACTGCTAAATACAATTCCCTGATGTTTCCTGGTTTTCTGCGACTGTTGAAGCCCTGTCAATTGCTCTTACCTTGAACAGACAGGCTGTAGAGTCTCTCGACAGCTCCAGCCTTATTCTCTGCCACACACTGATAACTGGCCGCATCTGACACCTGCACCTTCAGTATCTACAGAGACACACAGGGTAGTCACACAAGGCCTGCCACTTCATTTTTCCGCTACTTCACTTATTACACTTAAGCAAAACCTTTGTATCAACCTTGTAATAAATCAGTCATAACCTATAAATCAAAGATATTATGTTTAATTAGGACAGACTGGGAGTAAAACTGTTTCTGAGCTCATGACCATCACCTCCAACAGTTTCCCATCCTCTAGTATCTGATGGTGAGGGCCGCTGTAGAGGGGCAGACCATCCTTCAGCCAAGATACAGATGGAGTGGGGTTTCCTGTGACATCACAGCGCAGTGATATAGTCGAGTTGACCACAGAATCCACGTCCTGCATGAACTCATCAGTCTGGCCATCAATCAAAGGAGGAACTGCGTAAAACGTATAATTTGTCAGGTTTATGCAGATTATTCATGAGCATTATTAAAGAAGCTGACAAATATTGTTTATTAATTTGAATGCCATAGAGATTTGCCAATTGGATTTACTTCCTTACCCAACACCTCCAGGTCATAGTGCATTTTGTCCTCTCCAGCTTCATTCACAGCCTGGCAGGTATATTTCCCAGCATCCTCAAGCTGAACCCGTGGGATCTGCAGGACGTTCCCTCCTGAAGAGAAACGGACAAAAATGTACTGTATATATACTGTATGGACCAGTCAGTGTATTATCTTTTAATTTAAGATCAATGGCATTGTTTGTTTTTAACTACAATAATTAAAAAGAGCCATGGTGCTCACATGATAAAACCAAGTTTTGCAGACATGTACTGTACATGCTAATAAATTAATAAATACGTACACTATCAAAAAAAACTATGTGCAAAAAGAATTCATAATAATTTTTCATTTCTGGGATGCATTTTAATAAATTCTGTTCTTTTGAAATTTATATAAAAAAAATACTAAAAAAAAATATTATTACCAGGTAACAACACAACTCCGTCTGAGCTGGTAAGCTGCCTGCCTTGTCTGTACCAGCTGAGTCGAGGAGGAGGAATAGCATTGCTCTCACAGGACAGACTGATAGAGTGTCCCAGTACCACCTCTCGTCTTTCAACCATCCCTTCAGTACCATCAGGATCCTCTTCATCTCCTTCTCTCTCCCCCAGCGAGAAACCAGCAGCACCATTTATCACCCGGTGAAAGATTGGAGGCACTGAGGAGGTTGTTCATTAATCATTAATATCTGCATATTAACTGAAGTTAACGTGTGTATAATTTGCACTGACCCTGTATAATCAGGTGAAAGTCTCTCTTGTCCTCTCCAGCAGAATTAGTAACCACACATGTGTACTGGCCCTCATGAGACAGCATGGCATTCTCGATGAGGAGCATGTGACTGTTCACTCTCAGACCAGTGTGTGTATTCCCATTTAAAAGCTGTGGAATATAGAGTGTTTCAATATGATTGTTTTATTCATTACTCCTCAAAAGATGATTAGAAAAAGATTATTTCAGGCCCAGTTCCTTCCTGGACATGAGCTGCTGTGTCCCATATTTTCTGCTTTCATTTTAATTTCTTGTTTTATTCTTTTATAATTTTAACTAACAATCAAAGAAAAAAGACACAATACAAATCAACACAAAAAATTACTATGAGTGAATACTGAATTTAATTTAATCTAATTTAATATAATACTCATGTATGTATTTAAACACACTGACTCATCCAGGAATGAAACAAGTGATTACATTAATCGTTGAGTCATTGAATAATTCATGCAACTAATGCATTTGAAAATGCTGCTTTTCTAAACCCTAAACTACATGTGGTTCAGTGCCTTGATCATGCTTTTGCTTTGTTTGGAAATATTTTAATTGGAGGAACAAAACTGTTTAAAGTGTGAGTGATATTATCTACTTTTCATTCATTAACTGTTGCATAAAAAGCAATATGACACTCACAACTATGCAATATGTTCTAGGCATAACTATAGAACAACCTAAAAGATCTAAAACAGAAATACGGACCTGTCCATCTTTAAACCATTGTGTGACAGGCTCTGGAAAGCCTTTGGCCAGGCATGACAAAGTCAATGTCCCATTAATTCTCACTTTCTCTTCTCGTCTGCCAAAGCTGAGAGTCGTAGAATCCCCCTCAATCTGTGGAGGTACTGAGGAAATGGCACAGCATTAATCTTTGACAAAAACAAACAACCTTTAGCTATGTAAATCTCTTTACCTTGCATACATACCCATAATTCTCAGTGTGTGTTGTCTGTGTGCTGTTCCAGCGGGGTTAGTTGCTCTGCAGGTGTAGGTGCCTGCATCCTCTCCACGGGCTGCAGCCACACGCAAAGACTGTCCACCCTGAGTGTATGTGAGCTGAGGGCTGGACACAATGGGCTGGTTGTCCTTTAGCCAGGTGATAGTGGGAAGTGGGATGCCCTCAACTTCACAGTGAAGAACAGCAGGGAAGCCCAGAACGACAGTCACCTCTGAATTCTCACCGGCATCACGAATTATGGGAGCAGCTGAGAAAAGACAGAGAATACAGATTGGATAAAAACTGTATTTTTAAGAATTTCCATTATTCCGACTATATTCCGAATTCTGAAAATGTTGGGATGCAAGACATTTTGAACAGATTCAGCTGGAAGAATATCTAGCAACTAAAAGTTATTTGACATCAGATCTGTAACATTATCAGCTATAGAAGGGATATCAGAAGTAAAGATGGGCAGAGGCTCTTCAGTCTGTGAAAGAGTGTGTAAAAAGATTGTGGAGTATTTTAAAAACAACGTCAAATTGCAAAGGCTTTGCAAATCTCATGATCTACATGCATAACATCAACAAAAGATTCAGAGAAAATGGAGAAATCTTAGTAAGGGACAAAGCCTAATATATAAATATAAATAAAATAAATATATAAATTCAAACATAACTTTTTAGTAAAAGAAATACATACAGTTTGAACTTATAACTCTTACAAGTCGGCTCTTTTTAGTGAATCAAAAACATACAGTGCAACTAGTAGAGTTTGATTCCCAAATGTGACCACAAAACCATAAGGGTTTTTGTTATTACATTTTTGGTCTTATTATTCAAAGTATCAGTTTTATGATTAATTTTTTAGTAAAACAAAACCATTCTAAAGATTCAGATCTTTTTAATTTTAGTTTTTCAAAACTACTGCAAAAATGAAGCCAGTGTAATCCAATTCTTGAATGAATGACTCTAATTATTCTGTTCTTTTTAGTGAATCAAAACCATACAGCACAACCAGTGTAATAAATATTTTGAATGGTGACTCTTATGATTCAGTTGTTATTAGTGAAATATGATTCCCAAATAAATGACTCTTGTAATTTGTTTATTTTTAATTAGTCAAAAGCATATGGCTTAGAATTTATTACATAATCAAGGAAAGAGTAATAAGAACCAGAAGAATTATTTAATTCCTTATGATTCTCATAGTACCTTGTACGTTCAGCCTGAACTGCCGTGTCTGAGTCCCAGCGTTGTTGCTGGCCACACACTGATACAGGCCACGGTCTCTTGGCATGACAGACTTGATCCTCAACACCTGCCCCTTCTCCAGAAACTCCACATGAGGGTCTCCGATAGGGGATAAAACCCTGAGAGAGATTGTGAAGAGCACACATGAGCACAGAAGCCAGATGACAGGAGCATGTAATTATGTGCGACATTGACTCACTCTCCGTCATGACTCCATTCCACTGTAGGCAGCGGGCGGCCACTAACTCTGCACTGCATGTCGACTTCCTGCCCTGCCATGACTTTCATTTCCTGCACTCCTGAGGTGCCTGAAATTACTGGTGGAGCTAAACATGCACACCAGGACATATGAAAATATGAGAAACTAAAGGGATTTGCATCAATCATTACAAGCTAAATACAAAAACAAAGCTTACTATATATACTTTGTTCCATAAATCTCAAGGTTGCTTTAAATTGCACAGCTTTTCTGTCTATATTTTACCTTGTACTTCAATAATATACTCCCTCTTGGCTTCCCCAGCAGAGTTCTGGGCAGTGCAGGAAAAGTGGCCCGCGTGATCATGCTGAACACGGTAAATCTTTAAAAGCCTTTTTCCATTCTGCAGATACACCCCTGGAGTCTCCAATACCTAAAAGCACAGAGCGAGTAATTGATTTCAAAGAGCAGCGGCCAAGATTTGAGATGAATTTTATGGCCACTGGGTGGCACTATGTTACCATTTCATTGGAGGAGAGTCAAAAGGTATTAAAAATAAATAAATAAGGAATAAAAAATAAAATAAAATAAAATAATGAATCATCACAATGCATGAGGAAACCTACAGGTCTGTTGTCTTTAGTCCAGGTAATGGTTGGGGTTGGGATACCGAGAGCATCACACCCTAATGTGAGGGGCTGCTTCAGTGTGACTGTCAGATTCAATGGCTGCCCATCATCTTGAATCTCTGGTGGAACTAGATTTGTGAGACAAACAAATCATTCAGCATAATTCAAGCAACATCCAGCACTAAAACCTGACTGTAACTTGCTTGTATTTAGGCATCAAGCAAAAAAAAGCCTCCAAATAAATCCATTGTTAGTAGCGACTCTATAACAACAAAACAAAACAGAACATACATTTGTTTCTGTAAACTTCTAGGTACACTATACAGGATAAATTAATTAATATCACCAATACAAATTTGTAAGCCAAAAATCTGGATTCTGAATTTGTTTTAATACACTAAATAGACATTAATTAACAAATACTTGATAAAGCTATTAGCCATGTGGAAAAGCTACAAAAGCCTCACCATTGACCTTTAGCCTGGTCTTCCTCTCTGCAGATCCTGCTTCATTAGTGGCCACACACTTAAAATCTCCACTGTGACTGGACGAGGCTGAGCCAATCACCAGCGAGCCATTCTCGGCCAAAGACACACCATGCACCGAACGCTCCATATGGACCTCCAGGCCATTTTTGAACCATCGCACCCAAGGAGCAGGAGACCCTAGCCAGGGGATGACAACAGCAAGAGAACAAATGAGATAGAGAAACAGTATATGTGAAAGAGAAGACATCGATCAGAGAAGACAGAATCACAATCCCTGCGCACAATGAACACACGGCTCGCCAAGACCAGATATCAATCCATCTAACAGTGAAACAACGAAGAGCAGAAACAAAGAGGATGGCAGTAAATTTCTTTCCCCAGAAGTGGCTCAGCCGATGTCCTGTCAAACAGTACTTCAAGGTGACACGCACCAAGTGAAGATGCCAGACACAGTATATCAGAAGAGAACTGATAAAGCGTAAGAACACCAGATTTATAGCTCAAAGACAAAAGTGAAGAGACTTCAGGACAGCAGTAAGGGGAGTAGTTCAAACACTTCAATGAGGTCCTATATCAGCCTCCAAAAGCCCTTTAACAGATGTGTTATGAACTTTACTAGGTTAGCTGTAAGTGACGGGGCAGGGGGTAACCTTGTACTTGTTTTACAGTCACCTCTTAAACCTCCTCAAAGGCTATCAGGGCAGGAATGACAGATACTGAGAGTGTTTATTTGTGTTTGGTTGCAACCAGAGCACTTTAGATGAAACTCTCCCATGCGACATGTAGAGTCTATATAGTGACTCAAGGAATACACAGTAGAGGCCCAAAATAAGTATTTCAAGACATTCAAAACTATTAGGAATAGTTCACCCAAAAAAGAAAATCTGCCATCATGTTTCACTCATCAAACTTTGGTTAATCTACAAAAAACACAAGATATAAGACATTTTTATTAAAACTGTCCTCCATTGAAACTTCAGTTAACCAAAATGTTGAAGAGCTAAAAAGGTCATAAAGGCATTATAAAAAGAATCCATATGAATCACCCATTTTATTCCACGTTTTGTGAAGAGAAACAATCACTTTTATATTTTCAGATTTGTAAAACAGATTTCCCCTTGTGCTGTCATTTTTTTTCTTCTGTGAAACATAAAAGACATTCTGAAGAATCTTTCAGTGTTTTTCTAGTCTAATGAAAGTGTTTACTGACGTTTTGAACCCCGTCAGTCCACTGGAGAGTATGCTGAACAGAGTGCCAAAAGAGTGTATGAATGTGAATCTAGTGTTATATTGTTTGCTGTACATATTGTATGAAGAAGATTACCGCTCTATCATGTTTAAAAATAATGCACCACCTACACTACACTCTAAACCTAATCGATAGTTAACAAAACCAATTATGAGATAAAAACCCATTGGCTACCGCAATCATAATCATCTTTTTTCATAATTTATCAGGCCTCCGCATCAGGTACAACCATATGCCAAGCAAGTTTACTATACCAGAAAAGTTGTTTACTGCCACTAGGAAGCTGCAATGAATTCTATGTATATGCATGTTTTCAGATCTTTGAAAAAAGGTTGGTAAATGCACCTTTTTCCAAAGAAAATCCACAAAATATAGCAGTTGAAGCAATTGAAGTGTTCATCAAAATATCTTGTTTTATGTTCCACAGAAGCCAAACAAGTCTGAAATGACATGAGGTTGTGTTTGAACATACCAAACCAGGCGTCATCCGCGAATATATTATGTAGGGCCTTTTCTCAGAAGTAACTTTACTTTACTTGCTAAATTTAAACAGGTCTCCTATTAGAGTAATCACAGGTGTAGGATGTCACATTAACTATCCACTAATGTTTTAACTACAAAGTGCATAAATGCTTTCTGTCTTCACTTAGTAAAGTATTTTATTTCAATGTGTTTGTGCTAGCTTTAAAATAAATGTCACTTGGTGTAATAATTTATCACGTAATTCAAAGATATTCATACATTTTTAAGTGCATCGTAAGTGTCCAAATACTTTTAGGGGCCGCTGTGTACAATAAGTCAGACACTTTTTTTTTTTAACAACAAGCCAATCAGAAATAGAGGGAAAAGAACTCCCAGAGCAGATGTTTACAGTCATAATGTTTGGATTGATTGTTTTTGTGACTTAAAGAATGGTGTGCAGCTGGTGCCGTTTACATTACAGGATAACATTAGAAGCAGTTTATTTGTCAGAAATCCCTTGAACAATACTTTGGATGATGCACGTTATAAAAAGAGTCTTGTGTGTGTTTCTTGGGTGGGGTCATGTCTTTCAGTGCAAGCCAGATTAAATGGATCGATTTGAAAAGGACAGACTTCCTCACTCCTACTCCTTTTGGCACATGTCTTCTTTATCTAACACACCTGCAGGACTGAGGAATTTTGATATAAGAAAACAGTGTGTGTTCTTGGATAAGTTAAAATGTGTAGATGTATGTGCCAATGTATGTAATTTTTATTTAGTTAGTTTTGTTTTTTATTAAATGGTTGTAAGTTTGGTTAAAGTGGGTATGGGAAGTATTCAGACCCCCATATAATTTTTTTTATATTGCAGCCATTTGCTGGCTGTCCACTGCTCCGGGTGTGTGTTCACGGTGTGTGTGTGCATGGTTGATCACTTCTCACTGCTGTGTGTGTGCACTTGGATGGGTTAAATGCGGAGCACAAATTCCAAGTATGAGAAACCATACCTGGCCACATGTCACGTCACGTCAAGTCATGTCCTTTCCTTTCCATATTGATAGAAAAACACAGAATTGTTCATGTTTTCGCAGATTTATAAAAAAATAAAAATAAAAAATACATTTAAATTTAATTTAAAATGAGTAAAAAATATATGCTCCCTTATTACTTTATATATTTTTACAATGAATGACAATGCAACCAAGTTTCAAAAAAACAGAAAAAATAGACACTTTACTTCTTTACTTTGTCATAAAATCACTTTTGTAAGAGTTTTTTCATGCCTATATCTTGACGTCTTTTACTCATATATACTACATATTTCACGAATTCACACTTCCTCATTAAAAGTGAATAGAATAGCATGTTTTGTCTGCAGTCAGGGGGGCGAACCGGGAACTAGGCGGACTCCGAGCCCTAGGGGAATTTAGCCTGGCTCGAACCCCGCGTGCCCCCCCCCTAAGGTCGAAGGCGGAGTAAGGGGCGGTGGAGGGATGCAAAAAATGAGAAGCAAAAGGGAGGAAATTGCGCTTATTTAAGGCGGAGTTTCTTAGTTTTGAATGGGTGAACAGGTAATGGGCTGATTGGAAATGCAGTGGCAGCTGTGGCTAATCATTCTTACATGCTCCCCCCGAAATTTGTTTATCAATTATATCATATTAATATCATATATTATAGATTTGATTTTGTTTCTTTACTAGCATTTTACTTTTGTTCAGCAAGGACATATTACATTAATCAAAAGTGACTATAAAAAAGGCTATTTTAAATAAATGTTTTAACTTTTTATTCATAATAGGATTCAGAAAATGAAAAAAAAAATTATTATAGTTGATAACAACATTGATAATAATAAGAAACATTTCTTGAGTTGCAAGGCAGCAATATACATATATTAAATCAGCAATTTAATAAAGCACAGTTACTTTAACACTATTTCGCAAAATAACTGTATTCTTTACAGCCTTAGTGAATTTATCAGGCTTGCCGACCCTAAAGGTGTTTGTGTTTGAGTTAGCTCATTTCCTACAAAGAGATTATTAGACATGTCACTTTATTTTACAGACAGGCACTTTCACCAGAGCCTAATGATTACCGTCATCCGCCACCAAACATGCACGACAGCACAGCCGTTTGCACTTATTTAGTGTCATATCTGTATTAAGTACCTCTAATTAAGAGCTACACAGATGTCTGAATTCTCAGTTGCCATAACAACATTAGCAATACAACACAAACGCGAGAAAATGAACAGCAATTCAGCACAATTTCCACTTAATAGCAAGGATAACTTGACCATCTTTGCTCTGATTCAAGACAGACTGATAACCGGCTGTAAAAACGGCCCATCAAACCCTTTCTTCCCCTGTACTCTCGCTCTTAGCCCTCCTCCTCTCCGCCTGCAACAGTCCCTAATTAGGATTCCTCTCCCAGTGGGCCATCGCATGCAGGAAAGCAGATGTGGCCCTCAGAGACAGAGGAGAAGAGCAGTGTTCCAGCTGCTGCACACACACATCATGTCATATCCGTGACACGCAGGGTTGCCATGGCAGGTTTCCATCAAAACAACACCTATTAGCTTACAGTGTGCACGGGAAAAGCTGGTTATGTATTACTGTAGACACAGATTCACACTAAACACCTCTCACTTCCAGCAAGTGAAGGCATTTGACTTCCTTTCCAGGTCTGTTTACGTGAACGAGCTGTTAAACCTGCGCAAAGTGTTACCGAACTAAAATGTTGCCAGCAGTCAAAATGAAGCGGCGGTGAGAAAAGAGAGCATATGGTGAGAGACAGCAGAAAAAAAAAAAACTTTCAAAGACAGCTTTTAGTACAGATTTTATCACATCACTCTCTCACACACACATATGCTTGTTTAAATATATATATGTATGGATATTTTTGTTATTATAGCTATATTTATTGCTTAATTATTTACATAAACTAGTTTTGGGTCAATAAGATTTAAAATACTAAGAATTAGCAGGGATGCATTTGTATATATATCAAATGAAACATGACATGATGAGAGTTCACAGAAATAAAATATGACTTTACATTAAAAAAAAGATGTTTTGTTTGTTAAACAAGCTTGAACCACCATCATATTTAAATCACGAATGGGATCAAACAACGCACTAATTAATCCAGTTAACAAAAGAAGAAAACACACCACAATTAGAGAAATGTATATCCAAAACGTTTCAAATGCTAAGAAGCCATGCTAGTTTACCTACCTTTTGCAGGGCAAGGGATGAGCACTCTGCTGTTAGCTACACTCTCAATAATGGTCTCTCCATTTGTCTCAAAATAGGGGCCCTCTGTAACCACATAAAGTAATTATACTAGAGTCAAGGCGTTTGAAGTAGTTACACAGTACTGATAAAAAATGCAAGGTTAAAGGAACATTCCACTTTGTTTTACCATTTTTGAATCGCCGGTTCTGGTCCCAAAATTAGCATAGCTTAGCATAAATCATTGAATCCGATGAGAACAGCTAGTGTCGAGCTATAAAATGACTAAAGTGTTTTGATATTTTAACATTTATTTACATCTATTTCAAACTTGACTCTTCTGTAGTTGCATCGTGTACTAAGACTAATTTTGGGACCACCAGAACACATCTGTATTACTCTAGGGATGTTGGAAAAAGAGCCTTTTTCCAAAAAAAGTGGAGTGTTCCTTTAAAATAAAATACCCAAAACCAACGGTCAACTCAGTGGTAAAAGTGGAGCACAGGAACAAAGGTTAAGTGATTTGTGACCATGTTCACTTGATTAAACACTCATATAAGTCATGTTTAGTCATGATTTAAATTGGCTGGGGATAATGATATATTGCCTTCCTTAAATGTTTTGGTTTGCAAAGAGTTCTTTGTGAGATGACAAATGTTTACAGTAGAACAATGTAATTTGTGCAGTTTTGCCCAACAAACATACCTAAAATCTTCAGGACAATCTCAATGGTATCTTCTCCAGCACTGTTCTTGGCTACACAGCTGTACGTGCCGCTGTCCGAGTGCTGGACCGCCTGGATCTTCAGCATTCTATCACCGCCCACAAGAAGTCCGTTGTGAACCCAGCTGATCTGAGGGCTTGGCTCTCCCTGGACCACGCATGGCAACACCACTGTCTGGCCAATCATAGCCTTAAGAGACGTAGGTGCTGGCTGAATCCTTGGTTTAGCTGTTAGAATTAAAAAAATACTGGTTTCTATGTTGTTTTGAATGTTAATTTGTTACGGAAATTTGAATTGTAGAGCTTTTTAAATGTAAGTTTCTGCAAAGAACATACTGACCGCTTTATACCCTAGCATCCAAAAGTTTAAGTCCAAAAAGATTATTTAATGCTTTTACAATATCTCATATTCACCAAGGCTGCATTTACTTAATAGAAATACAGCAAAAACAATAATACTGTGAAATATTAAAATGGGTAACACTTTATTTCGATGGTCCCTTTTGAACAATCTGTTAACAATAAGTATCTTTGCACCTACATGTCAATTAACACTCATTAGAATATTAGTACACTCTCTAATTAATATCTGCTAACTCTTTATTGTAATGGTCTCCCAAAAAACCCTCTACTGACTATAAGTAACTTTGCACGTACATATCAAGTTAGTCTAAACCTAACACTACCAGTCTACTAATACTCTGCTAGCACTCTACTGAGAGTTAGTAGATATGTAGGTGCAATGTTACTTATACTCAACAGAATATGTTAAAGGGACCATCAAAATAAAGTGAAACTTTATAAGGTCATTTATTTGTCACATGCTCCTCAAGAATTTATTTAATATGCTTATATGCTGCTAAAAAACATTTCTTATTATAATCAATGAT
>JAUCMT010000154.1:14066551-14079239 GCA_032357475.1 Enteromius thamalakanensis | reverse complement strand
TAGATAGATAGATAGATAGATAGATAGATAGATAGATAGATAGATAGATAGATAGATAGATAGATAGATAGAATAAATGAATATATCTAAATATATAATTGAAATGACATGAGGGTGAGTTATTTTATTGAATTATTGCTACACATTACTTGGCAGAAATCTCTGAGATGACAGAAAGGATAATGAAAACTAATGAAGTTTCTCAAAGTGAGATACACTTTATCGATTTGTTTGGCTATTTGTCTCCAAAAGGACCCGCCAGTCTAAGATCACATTAATCTTCCTTATTCGAAACATGCAGGGTTTAATCTTGCTGGCCGTGTAGAAGCTGCTGTGGTTTGGAGGGTTTTAATGGAAAGCACATGGCGGTAGGACTCGAGAGGCTGCAGGAGCTGAGTGTTTGACCAGGTGCTGCACAATACCTAGGACCACCAGCCAAACGACAGCCTGGCTCTCTCCGTGGGCGTTTGTGGCTCTGCACTGGTAGGGTCCGGCGTCCTGGCTGCGAACCCAGTTGATCTCCAAAGAGGAATTGGCCAGTACTCTCACCCTTCCCGAGCGGGATGATAAAGCGGTGCCAGTTCGATACCAAGTCAGGTTGTGCCTCACAGAGCCTTGAACCTGACAGGACAGCACTGCCACTGTCCCAGGGAATGAAGTCACATTCACGGGAGGATGCAGAACAGGAGGAGGCTCTGCATTAGGAGAAATAATGATGACGATGATGAGGCAACAAATCCTTCAGTTTAATGTTGTCATAGCAGTCAAATAGACTTTTAGCTGTGACTTACAATTGGATTGCAAAAATCTTTTCTCATTTACAGTTTCCTTCAATTCTGGAGATAACATTCTACTTAGCAAGCTGAAGCCTTGTTTATATTTTCACATGACCCTCTGCACATTGTGTGCGCAGTTCACAACACTCGAGAGACATTTTTACTTGATATGTTCCATGCTGAACTGTTCTCCGCAACAACAGCAGACAGCATGCAGAAAATATTAGCTGAACCAGCAAGTAGTATTTTTACATTAACTTAATTTCACATTAACCCAGCCAAGAAAAAGTTATAAAAATTAAACGTTTACAATTTTATTTGTTTTACATTAACTTATATATATATAAAAATATATATATATATGAATTTGATAAATTGTAGATTTATCATACTTTATTTATTTATATCAATAACTAAATATTTCATATTCATTTAAAAATTCATATTTATTCATAGTCATTTAGTAATAAATTTATATGAAATATATTTTAAAATAACAGTATTTATTTATTTTTTCTCTCCTTTTTTTTACAGCATAGCGAATGTGCTGCAAAGGTTCTGTGCTCATAAAGTTACAACAACCTAGAGCTGCACAATGGTCCAAAACTTAAGATGTGTGTGTGTGAATGCAAGCTAACATTAAGTATGAAAAAATGTGTGTATCCATGCAGTACCTCTGACGGTAAGTTGCGTGAGAGCTCGTCCCATGCCTGCAGTGCTCTGGGCCACACATTCATATGCTCCTTCATCACTGCCCGAAGCATGGGGGATTTCCCATGATGCTTTAACTGTAGACCTTCAATTGCATAAAATTAGCAGGTTTAAGCGATGAGTCCAAAAGTGCACCCTTTGATCACAAGCATGCATTTAACCTGCACAAAAATTCACTTGGGTACAAGAACAGGGTAGCAATGGAAAGAATTAGACTGAAAATATAGCGTTACAGATTACAAATGATACAAACTTATTCAAGCACAGAGATGGCAGGAGGTGAAAGGAAAAGACAGTCTGATGTCACTAACAACTAGCTTGCATAGAATACCTTTTGTTATAAGTCAAGATTATTTCATGTTCAAAAACTAATTCACAACAGAGTGACCTTTTTAGGAAAGAAAAACAAAAAACTTTTTCTTTCATTTTTCAAGATGACTTTTTTTGTGCACACAACCCCTGTTGTTCATATTCATTCCAGGATTGATATGTCAGTGAAAGCTATCAAATCCTTCTTTGAATTTCGACTGCAAATGAATGCCTGTGTCAGCAAGCATTATCAAACAGAGCACGAAATTGTCCAGCTCTAACTTTAACATCTGCTCTGTTATGTTTACTTAAGGCCATATCACCAAAGAGAAAGTGTTTGTACATGTTTGGGTTTATAGAGATATGAAAAAGAAGGAGATATGCAAGAAAGACAAAGGGGAGAGAGAAAGAAATATGCAGAATGTGAAGGTGGAAGAAACAAAAATCAGGGTTGGATACCAGGTGGCACTTAAATAGTTAGTTCACCCAAAAATGAAAATTCTGTCATTAATTACTCACCCTCTTGTCATTGCAAACCCATAAAAAACTTTGTTCATCTTCGTAACATAAATGAAGATATTTTTGATTACTGTATATCAGAGAGCCATCTGACCCTCCATACACAGCAACACAACTTAAACGATCACAGATCCTGAAACCTAGCAAAAACACTGGTAAAACATTCCATGTGACATCAGGGTATCCACCTCACTTTTGTGATGCTAGAAAAATACTTTTGTGTGCAAATAAAACAAAAATAACATAATTTACTCTTCTCCCACGACTTACGTCTTCTGCCATGCTTAATGCACTGTATACTCAAACTTCAACGTATTTGACGTAAAAAGCCTTGTTTACATCTGGGTGAAAGCACGTGCATGTGCATAATCTCTGGCTGTTTGTGCCTAGAAGAAAGCATACACTTACGCAGTAATGTTCTCTAAAATTGTGGAAGACGTAAGACATAGGAGAAGAATGCTTGAGTATATTATAATTATTATTATATGTGACCCTGGACAACAAAACCAGTCATAAGTGTTAATTTTCCGAAATTAAGATTTTAACATAACCCGAAAGCTGAATAAATAAGCTTCCCATTGATGTATGATTTGGATGGATAGGGCAATATTTGACCGACATACAACTATATAAAAATCTAGAATCTGAGAGTACAGAAAAATCGAAATGGTGTAAAAATCCCCTTTAAAGTTGTCCAAATGAAGATCTTATCAATGCATATTACTTATCAAAAATTTGGTTTTAATACATTTTCAGGAAGAAATTGACTAAATACCTTCATGGAACATGATTTTTGGCAAAAAAAAAAAATCTATAATTTTGACCCATGCAATGTATTTTTGGCTATTGCTACAAATATACCCCAGCAACTTAAGACTTTTTGGTTTTGTGGTCCAGGGTCACATATGTTATTTTTGCTTTCTTTGCAAAAAAAAAAAAAATATATATATATATATATATATTCTCGTCACAAATACAAAATTAATCCACTGATGTCACATGGACTTTTTTACCGTTGTTTATAGTATGTTTCTGGACCTGGGATCATTTCAGTCGTATTGCTGTCTATGAAGGGACAGATTGCTCTCTAATGTCATCAAAAATATTTTTTGTTCAGAAGATGAACGAATGTCTTATGGGTTTGCAACGGCATGACGGTGAGTAATTAATGACAGAATTTTCATTTTGGGGTGAACTAACCCTTGAAGTAACCGTTATGCCTCATTTTAGTGCCATGCCTGAACGACAAACAAATTAAAAAACTAATAACAAATCAAATTGTACTGAATTTGTATGATGTGTGAGATACAAATAAAACAGAAACAGACAGAGAAAAGAAAGAGGACCATAAAAAAGGTAAGATTTGAGGAGAGCCTCACTCATAGGTTCTTTCCTCTCCTACTGTGCTTCCATCTTTGGTAAATCTCAGTCTATAGGGCAGGTCACTCTCTACAGAGCAGTCAATCGTCGCAGGCTGCATGTAGAAGCCTCTTACCACAGTGGGCATGTTCACCCGTGGAGGCTCTGCAGGGGGCGAAAGGAGGCCAAAAGGTTACGCTGGTTGATCACAGCTGGGATACCCAACACTATATAAATAATGTCAACTTGCGTTTTTTGTGCAAACATAAAAACAAAACACTCTCTTGACACATCTAAGAACATCAAACCCATTCAATCTGAAAACAAAACAAAAAATAAAAAGCATTTATGCAGTATTCAAACAAAACAAAGCAAACTAAAAAACGTATTTACACAGCGTTCAAACAGTTCAAAGGTTAAATAAAACAAAACGAACAAAACAAATTGAAACAAATTAAAAACAAAACAAGACATATTTATACAGTTTTTAAACAGTTCAAAGGTTAAGCTGAGTTAAATGAAACTAAACAGACAAAAGAAAACAGTATCTATAGAGTTTTGGGAAAGGCTTACCTGGGATGATGTTGGTATATGACACACTAGAGAGTCTATGAAAGTTATAGCCATCTCCATCATTTCCAGACACTTTGAGGAAGAAGCTCTGAGATGGTGTTCGAAACTCTGGGATCCTCCAAATACCCCCTGAGCCTCCATCATCAGGCAAAGGCACAGGAATGGTGCGCAACGAGCGACCCCCTAAAGATACCAGCTCCATATTGGTAACTAGACCAGGAGGTTTCAGACCTGAACACTTCAGCATCACGTGGGCTGGAACGCCTGGAGGAAAACTTCACATGTTAGATTTATAATTCTTAATACAGATAAGTCATGAGCAAACATGAGCACAATCTGGAAATTATTTCTGGCACTAACTAGTATTAGTCCTCTTCCAGCACAATGTGGATGGAGCAATTATTAAATTAAATATGACATGTTTTAAATCATTATTCAACAATTATGCTTTAATAGTTTTAATTTTTTATATATCTAGACTATCACTGGAGCAACCATCAAAGAAAAGGGGTTTCACATGATGATATAGTAATTAACCTTTAATTGGTCTCTCTCTGGTCCTGCTGAACTCTGTGACAGGTATACTAGAAAAACCTGCCCTAAAGTCCAGATTGCTCACACCTGTTACTCTAAGTGTGTGTCTCCCAACGCAGCCCACCTAGATGAGTGAAAAAGAAGGGTTCAATCAACAATTTTTTCAGAAGTATCTGTATTTAACAGTTATTAACTAATATTATAGTAGATACTGTTCAAAGCTTCTAGGTGACACCTTTAATGTCCATGGTCCTGGTCGAGGATTCTTCAGGTTGACCACCCGTGCTGAGTTTGGGATGTTGAGCAGTTCTGTCAGACCCTGTGTCTCTCCAACCACACGACCTATAATTATTTAGACATTGATTTTAAGAAGGTTTATTAATAGCGGCTCATGTAAGAAAGGAAGTCAGACATCTACATTTCAAAGTGCAGTAATACCTGAACAACTATTTAATTTGAAAGCATATGCCTACCAAGAGGGTCTCTGAGCTCAATTTGTGGTGCCGGACCACTCAATGACACGGTGACTTCTTTTAAACTGGGGTCAAAGGGCACCTCCCACTGAGTCTCCTGGGCAGTCTCATGATCGGATGAGAGAAGGTGGACCTTCATAGCCTGGACAGTTTCCTCAACCCATTTGAGAACCTAAACATTCATACAAACGATCAAATTATTCTCCAAAATGATAATAAAGTTTCATAATGCAAGCAAGAAAATAATGAAGAATATTTGTGAGAGCAGCTTAAACACTCTCCAAAATATCTCATTTTATGTTCAACAGAAAAAAGAAAGTCAGATAGTTTCGAATGTCATGGGGAGAGATCTTTATTTCTAGTAAACTATCTCTTTAAGTTTCACCACATGACACAATCTATGAACAAAGGGTTCAAGAGAATATGCCTGGTGAAACTCAGGCCAACAATATGTTTAAAGACAAGAACTGCAGGCAAGGTAGGTTCCTAATGACATCATCTGTTCATGTGGACTGTTCACTGTCTCAGAGGTATGTCACAAGCGGATCCTTATTAAACAGTGAGGAAATGAGATCAGATCATCTGTCAGAGAAAGAATGCAAACTATTCCTGGACTGACAGGCTATTCATTTCTCAAAGAGCAGCACAAACAGTAAAAGACTGCTGTTCATCCTGTACAATCACAGAGAGGATCACAGCGGATATAAATATCTACATGGCAAAAAGCAGGTAATCGATTAGTCATTTTAAAACCATTCTAGATGAGACAAGTAGTTTCAAATTTAGACATGAACAGCTTCACCCTCAAGACCTTTGTTCATCTTCGGAACACAAATTAAGATATCTTTGATGATCTCAGCGAGCCATCTGTCCCTCCATAGACAGCAATACAGCTGAAATGATCCCTGATCCAGATACGTGGTAAGAACACTGATAAAAAAAGTCTATGTGACATCAGTGACTGTCGATACGAGAATACTTTTTTTGCGCAATAAAACCCAAAATAACCTACTTAACAATTCTATGCATTACGTCTTCCACCATTTTAGACAACATTATTACACGGCTTCGTGTAATTCTCAATTCTGATTCGTCAGTTGCCACATTTCTAGGTTTGCTTTGCTGCGTTCACGTAATCACGTATCACTGGTTCAAGTAGTAACTCTCAGAACACTTAGAGTTCACAGGTTGGATTTATGAATGTAGAAGCAAGTGACGGCTTTAGTGTTGAAATAGTTGCCATAGAAACATATCTTTTAAATAGAGTGTCACGTGTTGTCATCTCGGAATTACAAAATTACATGAAGCCAGGTTTATTCTCAGATAACAACCAGTAAAACTAATAACACAGGCTCATCTGGGTATTAAGTATCATCATAATAATTATATCACTCCGCTGTCGCTGACAGTTTGGCGCCATCTTGTGGCTTAAAAAATGCTTAACCACGTACGAGAAAAGTAAAAGCAGTGGATTTCAACAGTGGATAGAAGATGACTCGAATAAGTATTCTCATAGTATCACAAAAGTAAAGTTGTTTTACTTGTGTGACTGTTTTACTGATGTTTTTGCCACGTTTCTGGATCTGGATAATTTCAGTTGTATTGCTGTCTATGGAGGGACAGATGGCTCTCTGATATAATCAGAACTTTCTTTACTTTCCACTTTTTGTCCACTATCTTAACTTTTCATTTTTTTGATCACTTTATGGTGCTTTTGCATCTTATGTGCTCCAAAATGATGCCTGAATGATTATTTTTGAGTAAACTAACTATTTAACTTTATTTTGAATACTGTAAGGTGCACATGTTCAAAACGGCAGATGTGCACCAGTAGCTGATGATGCTCCTCTAAAATAAAATTAGGTTCATTATCTAACTCACCAACTGTCCCAATGCACTACAATGACTTGATTGAACTTAAATACACTTAAAATCAACTTTCTTTTCCTTAGTTTATAATTAGGCATGAGGTTTTACTAGGCACACATCAGTTAAAGATCATTCTTGTAGACAATTTGATACATCACAAAGGAAATTGTGTTTTTACAGCATCTTATTAGCACAAGGAGAGCGTAAAACCAACCACAGAAGGAAAATGTTTCCTCAGAGTTTATATTTTTAGATTTCAGCCATTAACTCCTTTTGAGGCAGCTGTGTGTATTTGTTCTGACCTTTTTAATATTGAGCACAGACATAATGGCTGCTCTGTGTCCATAACACTGAACGAAAAAACACAGCTTCAGTAAACCCTTGAGAATGACGCTTATTTAACGCATCTTTATACATTTAAGAATGAGAGAGAAAATTGGAACGAGCGTATAGCCTTTGATAATTTCATTACTCAGATTCTCCACTATTTCTTTCACTCTTTCACTCTCTCATTCTCTCTGGCTGCAGACGGCAGCTGGTTCCTTTCGGAGTTTACAACTGGAAACAGCTGTAATGAGTGCCACATGTGCAACTATCCCCCACAGAGCAGCAAAAAGCTCACCAATGACCTACATCTGCTCAAACCAGTGTCTGTTTCAGTGGACATCCCATGGGTGCCGGGAAGATTAGCCGAGCGATAGAAAATTGACAAAAAGACCACAGTGGAGGGAAATATTGTCAACTATGGCCTGTGTGCGTCTAGGAAAGGTTCGAATGGTGCTCCCTAAAAGACATCATCAAAGCCAAAGGGATCCTAAAAACCACATCCAGCGTGACAAACCTTAATGGGAGGCAACAGACTGGCTTCCTCTGGAAGTTAAACTGTCATGTATCGAAGATTAGTTGTGGAGGAGTGTTGGTCGGGAAGCAGAGATGTGGAAAGGATGTGGGGGTCAGCTGAGGATGAGCCGAATTCCAGCTTAGCACCCACACTGTTTGGATAACTTATGGTTTAAAGTGACGGTTCATCTAAAATTAAATAATAAATGACCCGACAGTCATCAATTACTCACCCTCATGTCATTCTAAAGATGAATGCCTTGTTCTTCCACGAAACACAAGAGGAGAAATGAATGAAACAGCTCTTACCTACAGCATATAATGAAAGTAAATGGGGGATTTGCACTGTCAAGTGCAAAAAGCAACAAAATGTAACATAACAGTAGTCCATGTGACCAAAGAACTTTATCCCACATCTTAAGAAGTCATATAGAAACAGGTTTTTTATAAATAAAAAAAAGGTATTGTCCCCATTCACTTTAATTATGAATAACAGCAGCAGCATTTCTCATTAGTGCTTTACAGAAATCTTACTAGTTTAAAATGACATGAAGGTGAATGAATGTTCAATTCATCTACAAGTAAATAATAGATGGCCAAAAGTCCTCAATCACTCACCCTCACATCATTTCAGACATAAATGCCTTGTTCTTCCATGGAACACAAGAGAAGAAATGAAAGAAACAGCTCTTACCTATATAATGAAAATGGGGGATTTGATCTGTCAAGCACAAAAAAAGCACCAAAAATATATAATAAAAGAAGTCCATGTGACCATGTCAAAATCATAGAAACAGCTCTGAAATGTAAAAGTTATTTATTTTATTCTTTTTTTTTTTATTTTGGGGGGTTGAATGTCCCCCACTCACTTTCATTATATGAATAAGGGCAGCCAGGACATTCTTCTTTTGCACTCTACAGAAGTCTTACAGGTTTAATATGACATGAAGGTGAATAAATGGTCAGTTCATCAAAAAATAATAAATGACTCAAAGTCCTCACAGCCTGACGTCAATTTAAACCTAAAACCCTTGTTCTTTAGTTTTTGGGTCCTTGAGTGCTCCACTGGATACAGACAAAAACAGGAACTTGGACACACTGTAACTCGCTTTAGATAAAAGCATCTGTCAAATGTGTTAATGTAGGAACCAAGAGAATTAAGTCTCTAACCAAGTTAATTTTTTCTCCGTATTCATTGTAGAATGTCTAACACCTGCTTGTGTTTTTTTTTTTACAAAGGTTAATACATTTGTCTTCCTCTCTCAAAGGTGACCTCTAGATGTTCTCCATATTACAGACAAGACTTTGGTCACCTATGACAAAAACAGAGCAGGAGATCCAGACTAGGCTGGATCTAGTTACACTTGGTCAGACACCCTTGTTATTATATCTGAAGGAAAACACCTGTCCATACAGGTTTAAGTAATGTTGAGCCACTTTGGCTGTGAAAGAATTACTTTGAATGGATTTTTGAATAATAACTGTATTAAAGGTATCCTTCCACCCTCTTTATTTATTCAAATCACATTTACCTTTGATCAAGTTTCTGTGTATGCATTTAATTTCTGAACAATTTCTGCAAGACTTTACTTAGAAGCCCTTTAAGAAAGCATGATTTTTCAAAAAAAAAAAAAATAAATAAATAAAGAAATCACTATTATTAAATTCGGGGGCTCTCTAACAGATCTGTAAGGGGTGTGTACTTCAGTTAGCAAATAGTGCTGAATTAACATAATTTAAATCTAAAATCAATATAGCTAAAGCTCAAAAGCTCAAAACTATCATGTAAAAATGAAAATGGAAATTTACAAGTATGTAACACCATCCATGATTATTAATGTCCTTGCAAAGTAAGCATCTTTACAATATATTTAAATAAATAACTTTCCAAATAAATACTTTTTCCATCTCCACCAAAGTCCCTTGTTTAGGTGTGCTATAAAAAGTCAAGATCATCCACCACTACTTGATTGTCCTGCCCAGCACTACTGAAAAATCTCCAACCTTCACCTTAAATTTGGCCTGCCTGAGGTTTCAGCCAAACCATTAGACCCTTTAAAGCACCGACACGCTTTCATAAAGCTTTATCTCCAAATCACTGCAGTGATTAAGCTGAGCCCGTCCTTTGTTAAAGTATTGCCTCCTCCTTCAGCTCCACAAAGAGCTGTCTGTTGGAGACGTCCAACCTGGACCCTGGACAGGCAGCTGTGCTGGATAGAGCAGGCATGATAGATCATATCCGGGATTACTAAGTAAAATAAGCCCTGCTCCCTCTCTTTGCCCCTTTCCCCTCCCCAAAAAATGACAAAGCGCTGTGTGTATTTGATTTGGCTCTCACTTGTTTAACTCCTATCAGAGAGCCGTTGCGGTTAGATGTGGAGAACAATCGTGAGGTTTCTGCGGATTTACAGATTTGCCTTTATTCATTTTTCAAAATCCCACTCATATACTAATCAAAAGCAAAAACCGCACCTGACATGGAAGTGTGTTTTCATGCTTGGATCTAAAATAACACTGGTGTATTGAGTATTTGGTCTCATATACTAACTTTGAACAATATTTTTAAAGTATTTATTGGTTTAGATAATGTTATTTTTGTGTCTATCAATACACTGGGGAAAAAAAGTAAAATTAAAATTAAAAATTAAAAAGGTAAGAGCAATTTTTATGGAAATCTCCTTCAACACTAAAACACGATACATTATTAATTCATTAATTGCTAACAAAACCTTACTGTAAAATGTTACTGTTGTTTATCTGTCAAATATTTACTAAGTGACTCTAAATTTAAAAGCTACAGGGTTAACTCTATTTAATCTGAAAATGGACATTAAATATTTTAGCAGAGCACCGAAAGTGCTTGCTACAGAGAAGGCATCTAAAAAAAAACAATTTAAACTTCCCCCAAACCTTTGATTTCTCATAGGTTGTAAGAGAAAGACTTGGAGGGGGG
Organism: Enteromius thamalakanensis; assembly: GCA_032357475.1. Lineage (NCBI taxonomy): Eukaryota > Metazoa > Chordata > Actinopteri > Cypriniformes > Cyprinidae > Enteromius > Enteromius thamalakanensis. The sequence continues at coordinate 14,068,323 of JAUCMT010000154.1, read as the reverse complement.
GTCAGAACTCTAAAGAGCAACTGTGTGACCCTGACCTTGAGACAATTCTCACAGAGCAGCAGGGGAGTTGGAGAGTGTTAACAGCTTGAGGTTGACCAGTCATCCTCAGCGCAGACTCTCAGCAACAGGTACAGGTGGCAAAGCTCTCAACTACCATCAGCTGCCCACCCCGACAGTACCATAAATCAGCAACACACATATCCAATTACACACACACTCGCAAATGTGATTTTCTTTGCTTTTCAAGCTGTTGCCCTGTTGTCTTATGGATTACAGTTTCCATAGTTATTGCTGGAAGACTTCGGCTCTGCCATGTCCTGTGTTGACATGCATGATACCACCGTCTCACAAAGAGGAAGGTCTGCTTTCTTTCATGTCTGACTATGACTGAACACGCTTTGTTTTAGTCTCACATTATGAAACACAAATTCAAACACATGCCCCTTCCGATTATTCAGCCAAGTAGATTTTAAAATTCACAATGCATGGCTAAATTTGGTCAATTCAGTAACAGGTCAACACCAGTGCCATTATACAATAAATGAACTAAACTATGGAGTTATTGCTGTTTATTTTCTTTATTGTGTGTCCAAAAAAACATGGACATTTTGCAAGCAAGTCAGAAGCATTTTGCATTTTATTTTTATGTGTATGGCACCCTTAAACAATTGAAAACGGGAAGAAAACCCAAGATTAAAAAAATGTTTTCTCCAATACATGTTGGCTACAACTATTGGCACCCATTTATTGCAACATTCATATATCCATAATTCCTTGTTTCCCCGTTCTCTTGCTCCAGCGCAATGGGACAATACTGTTGTTTAAATGTAATTTTTTTTTTTTTGTATTAGCACCCCCTCTCCCCCCGAAATTACTCCTAACCGCATTTCCAGCATGCGAATTTTTGAGTGTGTCTGCGATTTACATATATATGAAAGTCATATAAGTTCATGCATCTCACCTCATTAACTTGCTGTTTGTCCAGGTGAAAAATTTGACCGGAGCTGGTGGCAGCAATCTCCTCATAAGCTCTGTATCCCGGCTGAGACCGATCCCCACAGTCCCCCGTCAACACAAACACAACCTAGATTCAAACGGGACATTAATGAGCGTGGGTGTTTGGTTAGGGGGTTGGGTGTTAGGGTTAAATGTCAACACTGGGGTATATCCCACGAAGAACAAATGGATGTTTTTTTTTTTTTAAATGGGTTGTGATATATTTAGACATCTGGCCTACAACAAACCTGGAACTCAATATTAAAAGACACAGTTCACCAAAAGTCCATAATTCATTAGAAAAAAAAATCCATCCCCCTTTCGCCCTCTTACATCAAAAATGACCATATTTATTTACTTTAGAATTGTGTTGGATTGTTTTAGCTTGTAAACAGAGCTTGATCTTTGCATATTTATCTGCTGATTCAGATGGAATATTAAGCAATAGATAAATTATATTAGTAGGAATCAACAGTTTTAAAAACTAAAATGTCTTAATGCATTAGGTTTCTTGCATGAAGCTTTTCAGTTAACAGGAAGCTGATTGATGTACTGGATTCATGTCTGTTACTAATTATCAGTCGTTTGGAGTCTCATTCTGATGGCACCCATTTACTGAATCTATTGGTGACCAAGTGACACACTGCAAAATTTCTCTAAATCTGTCCTGATGAAGAAACAAACTTACACCTTGAATGGCTTAAAGGAACACTCCACTTTTTTTGGAAATAGGCTTATTTTCCAACATCCCTAGAGTAATACAGATGTGTTTTACC